>OX451411.1:37998-545274 GCA_949629135.1 Eremobia ochroleuca | reverse complement strand
GGATACGCTTGTTCTATTAGGCGAAGTCAAGTAAACACACGGCCACTTTTATTTTGATTTTGAATTTAAATAGTAGATCAGATCTCTAACATCGTTTTGTTGTATGGTATAAGCATTTATATGTTTTTTTACTGAATGGACCAGAAAAACGATGACCAAAAAACGGTGGATGGACGGTGTGAAAGATGATGGCTAGAAACAGGGTGACTACTGAGATGACGACTAATACAGTAGTATGGACCCCAAAAAAGTTGGGATAAGGGAAAGAGAATGATGATATTGAATGTACTGATCTTGATCTGTATTTCGTGTGATGGAAAGTCATTCCATATGAACATACCTGTGGCGACGAAGCACACTGCCTGGCTGCTTCAACCATTCGCGCGGTGGCATCCGCCAGCAGCTTGGCGGCCGCTAGCAGCTTGCGTTGAGAGTCCGATGGCTGAGACTCGGCCTCTGTCTGTTGAATACAGAGATATGTTGTTGTAGAGATTTTTGTTCGGTTGGTAAGTCGAGAACAAACGAACGTTGATGACATTGAGATTTTTTTTTACAGTTTCCATATTTTAACAGTGTATTCTACCCATGAATATGAACAAATTTCACTATGAGACCCACTCTGAAATCACGAAAAAAAATCAGCTGTTTAATGCAAAAGTTCAATACCTACTTGACTAAAAGGTATGAAAGAGCTGATTTTTTTTTCGCGATCTCAGAGTTGGTCCCATAGTGAAAGTTGTTCATATGCATGGGTAGAACAACCTGTAAAAATTTGGAGACGGTCAAAAAAATCATCCACTATAGACAGAATCCGCTGGTGGCGGAATTTGGGCTCGGCCTATTGACCTGCAGTAGAGTGCGACAGGCGGGCCGCGCGTACCTTGATGTCGGTGATGAGGTGCGCCGTGGCCTGCCCCAGCAGGCGCGCGTGGCGCAGCAGCTCGGCCGGCTCGGCCGCCGCCGCCACGCGCTCGCTGGCACACATCACGCTCTCCACCGAGCGCTCCGTCACCGTGGCCTGTTGGGCGCGACGGTCTGTGCCACAAGTAAGTAAAAAATATTACATTTCTAATAATAAAACGTGACATAACTCACACTAGTTTTCGCGAAAGGGGTACACAGAGTTTTAAAGAATACCCACATTTCGCTAGGTCGTTTATAAGTTCCATGTAGTATAAGAAGCTCATCATCTGCCTAGCCTTTTCCCAACTATGTTGGCGTCGGCTTCCAGTCTAACCGGATGCAGCTAAATACCAGTATTTAACAAGGAGCGATTGCCTATCTGACCTCCACAACCCAGTTACTGGGTAATACGATACCCCTTGATACGACTGGTTACCAGACTTTCGGGCTTCTGACGGCCCGTAAAAAAAGATCAAAAACTTCATGACTTCGTATCAAAGATCCACGAATGACAGCCGGGACCAACGGTTTAACGTGCTTCCGAGGCACGGATGGGTCTCGGTATGCAAAGATGGTCACCCATTCACAGATCAACCTGATCGATCGACCTGTGCGGTTGTAATTGTTTAGCTACGGGGCCCTTTAGTATAAGAAGCTATCTGTTTTAAACATTTGATTGGATTCAGATAGCGCGCATTTATAAAACCAAGGGTGGTGGCAGGTGCATTTCATTGGGTTATTTTTGTTATAATTACTACAGCCAATCGTCGTACTCACCTAGATCACAATGCGCCAGCAATCGCTCCAGCTCCTCAGTGACTCTATGCGCGGCCGCAGTCAGGTGTTCAACACCTGAAAACAAATGAAATTATATATTTTGGGACTAGGACATTATTAGTACAGTATTGTTTATCAAGTTTGTTGTTTATTTAGTTTTCCAATTAAAATAAATTATCAATATTCATGGGCGCCGGGAGCGGAGTGCAAGAGGTAAGAGAAAAGAAGGTTACCAAACATGTTCCAGCCGTGCGATTCTGTAACCATCTCACCGTGAAAGCTTGGGTGAAGTGAGCGTGGGGTGAGCTGTCATTCGCTAGGGATTAACACTATTAAGTGCTCACTTCACTTATGATTTCACGGTGATATTTTTACAGAATCGACCGGCTGTACAAAAAATAATACGGGGAGTACCAAGCGACTCTTGGCTTCGTTGAGTGTCTTTTTACATCCGTTATTTGATGTTGAAACGCACGTACGTAGTTGTGGGTAGAAGTAAGTCATAAATAACTACCTGGAGCTGCACTCTCCGGCACGGTGTTGCACGCTTCTACTAGCCTCTCCACCGCCTGCGCCACCAGGCGCGCCGCGCTGGTCAGTTGTTCGCGACAGGCGGGGTTGTGGAGAGTTGGGGCTACCACCTAGGGGAGAAAAAAAAGAGAAAATTATGATAAAAAAAACATAATACGTAACATACCATTATGACTGCTGTCCCGAATTGGGTTATAAGACAATCTCATCTCATACGGGTGAGCTTTATGCCATTAAGGCACAAATTCAGACTGCACCGCTACAGAGATTTCTATAACCCAACAGAGCTTTGCCCGAACTGGGAATCTAACCCAGGACCAGCAGTCCGCAGTCTCCATAGGATTAACCTTTTGAACGCCAATCACTTGTGTAATACGAACTTGTATACAAGTGATTGGCGTTCAAAAGGCTAACGAGGTAGTCAAATAACATAGAATAAAACACGAGGATTTTCGAAGAATTTAAATTTCTTACAAACGAAAATAAACGTAGAAAATAATTTTACGAAAAACGGCAAATTGTGTCATTTACCAACATCACAAAGGGTGATTCTGTATTCTAATCTTATGTATGTGTATGCGCGATTTTTTTACTTTTCGTGCGTATTTAAACTCATTTCTTGCTTTTGTTCTTACCTTAGTACAAGCGACGAGCTGGCTGGTGGCGAGCGCGCAGTGCGTGGCGGCTGAAATGATCGCGTTCTGCAGCGGCTGGTCGTCGCGGCACTGCGCGGCGACGTTCTTGGCCTTCAGCACCAGCGCGGCTGTCGTGTTGGCTACTGCCTTGGCCAGGGATAGGAGGATGTCCTGTGGGGGAGAGACAAATTGTTAAAATAATTGTTTTAAAACATTCAGAAAGAGTCAGTCAGGTAGAGAGAATTCTGAAGCTATTTGCCCGTTCCCAAGCATTCCTATGGATACGAACGGGCAAGGAACTGCATGGTTAGGTACTTCATTAAATTATTTATTTTGTACCGATAACCCTTTAAAATCATTTCCCCTAATTATTACAAAACTTCGTCGAATCTCTGTGTGTTTAACGACTCAGAATATATGATTTACAAGATACTAGTTGAGTGTAATTGAGTACACAAACGCTTTACATTTTCTAATGTTGATATAGAAAATGTCCAGTCTTGATACATACAATTTATACAGCAAGATTTCAAACATGCCTGTAATATTACGATGAACTTTTTATGAAATAATATGCAGACGCCGTCGTCCCTCACGTCATGTTCGCATAAATAAAAACTGTCTCAGACGTAAAAATACGTTTGATGTTACGTGTATCCGGCAATCATGACATGACATTCACAACGTTTTGGTTTAACAAGCTTATTTATCATCTCTCTACCTATTATTTACCACACTGCCTTGTCTTTTTGTCCTTTCTAAATACGCTCCTATTGGCTATGATTTCATATTAATTATGTTTACATATTTTTAAATTATCTGTTTGACGGAGACAACGAAACCGACCTTTTAAATGTTACTTAGATCATAATCATTTCACTATGAGAATATTATCATACTCGAAAAGCATCTCTCAAAAATCATAATTCCCCCTTCATTCTGACAAACACAACAAAAACATTCATCCCAGAATCTAGGCCGAACATTAGTCTCCACTCAGACATCGAGCTCACGACACATGTTATAAAAACCAGACATCTGTCTCCTCGACTATCTAGGTCACCGCGCGTTTATTTTTATTACAACGCCATCTCTTGACAATGTGTTGTATTACTTCCTTACGTATCGAACGTGGAATGCGCATGTATGGTGCTGCGTTAAGATGTTTTATTTTAACTTAGATTATTTTTCTATACGTTTAAGATGTATGTGAATGCTATATTATGAGCTATTCATTACATACATGTCTGTATATCCGAAGGGCTCGACGGAGGTGTATAGTACATCCATATTTGGCCAGTTATGTTTAAGTCTCATGAAATAGGGCGCATGTGTATTGTATATACATGATATTTTTTTATTGATTTAATAAAATACATATTTGGCTTATGGCAGGTCTTTAGTATGTTGTGAATGAGTAATGGCCAATCAGTAACAAGTTTTTCATGTTTTACTATTGTTTTCAGCCTGCCTGTAATTGTCCCACTGCAGGGCAACGGCCTCGCCTCATACAGAGACGGCACGAGCATTGATCACCGCGCTCGCTCACTACTGAGCAATTTCAGATTTTATGTTTCACCGGCTTATATACAGCATGATGTTATTCCGTGAATATACAGGGGGTAATTAGTTAGTTATTTTTGCTAAATACATTTACTTCCAAGACAGTTAGTTATAAATAAAACAATTGTTTTTTTAAGCAAATGTATTAACCAAAAATAACCAACATGGCAGTGAGGGTTTAAGAACCATAACCATACACTGGAGTGCAGAGAAACTATACCAGTATTTATAATGATTAATTTATATTTTAGACCTTGAATGATTTGATATGTTATTCTTGATTAATCTGCTTAATAAATTAATGTCATGATATTTAATATGATGGGATTAAAATGGCAAGGTTTTTCGAGAAAAATAAACTTAAAAAAATACTGGTACATTTTTTCTGCTCCCAATTGTATTAAAATAATTATAAAAATAACTATGTCAAGTGGCTGGCGAGTTTCGAGTGAGAAGATAAAATAAGATACTAGATTTTTGATATTATAACAACCAGTTAGGGCAGGGTTATATCATTAAAAGTAATACAATAAGGTCAGTCTTTACTCTATTTAAGTAACACACAATTTATAAAACAAAATAAGCAACATATAATTAAAAGAGTCACTTTCACCGCGTTTTCATGAAACTCGAAACTCGCCGAGCGTTTAAAAAATAAATGGCAAAAAAATAAAATTAATAATAAACCTCTGTTTTCATATAAAATGGTAATTTGTATGTTTGTACTTCGTGATGGCAATATTTTGAGTCATTCATAAGTATATATACTCTTTGCATTGAATAAATTAATCATATTTATGAAATAGTGACTTAAATATACAGGCTGAATATACAGTTGGCAAGGACATCGACGCGCAGGCTGTTACCATGAAACTGAACACCCTGCGGTTACAGTCAGCGCGTCGATGTCACTGTCATCCTCTACGATACTGCGGTTTTTTCATTTAAAGAGAAAAAAACATCTAGATATATTGACGAAGGAAATACTGTACTTCTCAGGATTAACGAATTATATTATTATTTAAGCATTTTTTTTAAGTACAAGTATTAGTAATATTTATAACTGAAATGTATTACTTGATAATGCAATATGATTATTTAGCAATGCAAAAAGGGCACATATACAAAGGACATCATTAACAGATTAAGTAATTGTACACACTGTCGATTGTTTCCACTTTTTTAATAACTTAAGAAACATTTTTAAATAATTTAACACATACTACGATTATTCGACAGTGTGTACCAGAACTCAAAGAAATAAACAACCAAAAAATATGTACATTTGTAAAGAAATCAGAACCGAAATGAAAAGAACAAGTGTAAAATAGCTGCCAAAATATTAACAAAAATAAAATATATGGGTCGGCACACATTCACGTCCAATTTAATAAGTTAGCAGGTTATGCCGACCCTTAGCTGCCAATTACCTTAATGCTTTTTAGAAAAAAAGGGAAAATAATAAAAAATAAGACTAGATATTAGTAAGCATTAAGATTATTGTTAACAAAAATAAATGAACACAAAATTTTCCGTAAAATATGATGCTTCTTTACACAATGGTTCATGATGGACTTACTTTTGGCCTTACATAAACGCACGCCTTCTCCCCACGGCGGGGGTAGAAACTACAGAAGGCCGCGTCCTACAATCCTGACTCCTTTTGCGTGCACGTTCATACATCTTGGGACTAGACAAGTGGAAATTGATTTCAAACCGTTTCGTATCACCACGACTTTCAGGGTTGACATAAGGTTTTTGGTGGCTTACCTTAATCCAATACATTTTTGACTTTTCCATCATCGTTATCGCTGATAGAATGTCGCTTTGTTTAGGCCTTCAGGTCATAAACACAGGCTTTCTGAAGGACCAATAAGATCCCTCGCGGTGGATTAAGTCCCGTTCCCTCTCAAAGAGAGAAGGCATAAGTCGCGGCAGTGGGCACATTATAGGTTGATTATGCTAAAGCAGTGCTTTTTCTATCGAGTGCCTAAATTCTTGTGTAAAGGTCTCCCTCTCGGAACCCATTTCCACACTTTGCTGTTCTCTGCTAATTTGGGCCGGTCCTTTCAGTAGAAGTTGAGCTGTGTACCATGAAGTTTGGTAATTTCTGTGCATGTTAATGTAAAGTCGACTGTAAACCATTGTGTATAGAAGCTATTATAAGGGTTATAATAAACTCGCTTATGAATTTTTGTGATGGCAAGATTGTGATATATGGCTCATAATTGGCAAATCATGTCGACCGTTGAGATTCTATCTTGGTATCTCCAAAATTTAAATGAAACTAAACAAATGTTTTAAAACAGCCTGCAAATACTTTTAACTTTTCTTAATTATAAATAAAAGTTTAATTTTTGTTTATTTGACTGACTCAAATTGCTCGCCAGTGTATTATGGTAAAGCTACTCTCTAACAAACTGATTTACTTTAATTTTCAGCTGCAATTAGACTAGAATACATTTCTAATTAAAACCTTCATATTCCTTACACGCTTGGATTAAAAAATTGTGATTACTTTTTGACTAGTATTCAAGGACTGATATAAACATAATTTTTATAAATAATGGCGACTCATAAGCGAGTATACCCCATACCCCATCCATTTCCACCTCGTCTTCCACCAAGTGCCCAGTTCCACAAAAACCTACACAGTGAAACTATAATACCTACTAACAGTGAAGTTAGTGCATTATGTTTATACTTTACCATATTACATAACACCAACGCCTTGTTTACCTGAGGTGTACATATAGTACACCCACATTTCGCCCCGAGTCCCCTGTAATAGAGGGCGAGCCTAGTGCCATCACCCGGCATGAATCCAGGCTTCGGGCGGGTTATACTATACCGTTACTAATTATCTGTCTACCGATCTAAAGATTAAGTCAAACTAACTGGTAGTTAGTACGTTAACTCTTTATTGTGGAACCAGACGGGAGTGTGTGATTCACATATTTTTACACGACTTCAGCGGAGCCCAAAATAATGGTTAATTTTTTTATCGTCCTGTAACCAAAGTGTTCCATCACGACCCTATTACTAAACCAACGCCGTCTGTTTGTTTGTCTGTCTGCCACGAGATTATATATTTTTAACCACATAGGTAGCCAGTTGAATACCTATTACTATGGCTTCTATCTTGGCAAATACTTTAGTCAGCCATGCACCATGAGTTACATTTTTTACTCAACTGTGGCGGAACACAATGATGCAATTAGCAATATGCAATAAGCAATTAGTTAGCAGACTATTAATTTTATATAATCGACGCCTGCACTCCATAGCACAAATCGTAAGAAAATCAGTTTTCGAGCTTTTATGTGAGTCACATACTCCCAAAAACATCATAACCTTACAAACTAATATTAAAATGTCATAGTGCAGTCTTTTCCCTTACTCATGTGTCTTTATAATTTTGATTATTATCTTCTATCCAACAAGAAACGTAAAAATCAAGGAAAAAGACAGTTTTCATATATACTATAGAGAGACAAACGTGCTTTGTATATTAAAATATAAAATAATGCCATTTGAGAGGCAATTTGAGGAATACTTGAAAATATAATACTTATATATTTTTGAATACTTTCAAGGAAACATATTATAGTTATGTAACTATAATAAAAACGCGAAATTGGTACCATTTTCTATCATGTATGAAAGTAACAAGTTTTTGAAGAGATTTTACAAAAACCAAAGTTTTAGTTCCTTTGATCGACAGTGCTGGTTTTTAGGTCATCATTTGTCTACAAAGATTCCCCGGAAACCTATTTCCAGCCGCAGCGATTCCAACAAGTTAAGTTTTTCGGTCACTGCGAAGATAACCGTCGATCTCACAAACTTAGTGAGATTCTAATATACTGGGGTACTAAAAAGGAACTCAATACCACACTGGGGTACTATTTATGAAGAATATATAACATTAATATAGGTCCCTAATACCATAGGAATATGCCTCCGCAAACCAAAACTTCTACACCCTTATTTTACCATTTTTCCAAAAATATAAGCGATTGAATTTTGAAGAAAAAAATGTAATATCAACAAGGATTCAGTCTCTCGGTCTGTTTTGAGAAGAAATGAAAATGTTTAATTGTTATTTCTTATATTTATTTAAGCAACACTACGTACGTTGACCAAACGAATGCGCGTTTGGTCAACGTACGGGTGCTGCTCCTATCAAATTGTGCTGAGCAAAGTAACTTAAAATGAATGTTTTTAAGAAATATTTTCGCCTAAACAAATAGTATGCGTATTTCTGTGTGAAATGATTTACGTCATGTTTATATTTTTGGAAAAACGAAATCCTCTTACCCTCGTCACATCATATCAAAACATTTTTCAGTGGCTTCCGTACTATTATCCCCTCCACACACATCGTTCGGCATAAAACACTGTATCAACAACGCTAACAACATGAAAAGTATCGACAACAAACACAAAATATTCAGCCAATTATCCTTCCAAATCGTCGCCAACTCTATCTCCAAACACTCACACTTAGAACAGCATTTCTCTTCGGTCCTCGGACACTTTCGCTTGCAAAATTTACAAAAACCTCTAATATTTTCGGCTGTAGTTTTAAAAGTCGGATTATAGAATATCCTGATTTCCGTTTTGGGTTTAGAATCAGTAGAATTGTTTAGTATTTCTGTATGTTTGTCCCCAGTCTCACTAGTGTAGTACCGTTCGCTTTTTTTGACGAAGTTTTCGAAGCCGTCGTGTCGTAGTTTCGATATTTCATTTTTAGTGAAACTAGCTTCAGCGGTCTCCATGAATGTTTCAGTTGTTGTTAAAACGCGATTGTATCTTTCTGGGTTCAGCAATTTCATGTTTAATGATCCTGATACTTTGACATTTGGGCCAGATTTAGTGATGTCGTTAACAATACTGTGGCATTCAATTTTTTTGCCGTTAAATCGATTGAATTTGTCATTTATGTCGTTTTTATCGATATTGTCTGATAGGAAGAATTGTTCGCGAAGTATATCGTTTTTGGAGCGTCTGGTTAAGTCTACATTAACGTTTTCATTGTTAGTTTTATCGATATTAATATTCGATTTTTCGTTATTCAAGTTAGATTTATCGATATTACTTTTGACGTCATAATTAACATTAGCATAGTCGTGATTAGAGAAATCCTTTCTAAAGTTATAAATCTTATCATAAATAGTTTTCGGATACAACTTCGGATTACTGCTATCTAAATATCCTTCACAATTTTGCACAATCGATTCAAAATCGTTATCGCTATTCGATTTTTCCGGCCGATTCTTGAACAGCATGTTAGCATAATCGATACTTCGGTAATAATCGCTATCAGATTCCTCTTGTATGACATCGAGACCCCAATTACGTGTCGTATCAACATCTTCGTAGATGCCATCGTCAAATACGTCTTTAGACTTTCCATTGCCTATGTCAACATTTTCAAAGTCAGTGTCGTAAGTATCACCTTTTTCCTTCGCGAAAAATACTTTGTAGAAGTTATCATAGCAATAGTTAAGTTTTCTATACAAGTAAGATTTCTTAGGGTTGCGCTTGGGGTCTGTTACCTGGGTTTCCTTGTCTTCCTCTGTCTCCTCGCCGATGGTGTGGAGGACTGTTGTTGATGCTTCTCCGACGCGGGAGGCTGCGTTTAGGAGATTCTGGCGTGGCTGGAAACAGATAGAAACGTGTTGAGTATATATTGTATTGAATATTGGTTCAGATAACATAATCTGGTAATGATAGTTCTTTCTATACTTTAGACGACGGAGTGTTACCACTCATATTTGTTTTAAAACCTACATACTTATTTTAAATGCTAGTTTCGATATGGATATAGTAGTTCAGTATTATTTAAATAATAATATCACAGAATGTGTTTATTTAACACTGGGTCCATACCAAACTCATTAGCATGGCAGTTCAAGAGCAAGACAAGTAAAGGTGACAGTTAACTGTTGCTCGGCAAGTGGTTCTAAAACGTTACTTCACTTTTCGTCGAAGCTGCTATTAGAGTATGGTCTTGGGCTGGTAAAAACCTTAGTAAAAAAATCAAACAAACCAATAGTATGGTAGCAGCTGGATGAGAATAGCAGACGATCCAGTTATATGCTATGCCATTTTCCAGCAGAGAACTGCTACAGTCTGATGATGATGGGCTTACCTCTGTACTCGGTTCAGCCGCCTTTAGTTCAAAATGGCGTGTCATTGGAGTGGCCTATGTCCAGCAGTAAACTTCTAGGATCTGATGATGATCTTACCTCTTTAGTGGCCGGCTCAGCCGCCTTCAGCAGGTCGGTGAAGGCGCTGCACAGCTTCCTCGTGGCGTCCAGCAGCTTGTCCTCGTGCTCGGAGTCGTCCAGCAGCGCCGCGATCATCTGTACGCCCTTCGTCATCTCGGGCAGGTTGCTGGTGATTGTCGTTATTGCTGCGCCCACGGCGGTGTGGTCTACTTCTTCTGTTCCTGTACAATATTTCCAGTTTTAGTATATCTAGTTTTTATTAAAGTTTTGGCCAATTAATGCCATTACTAGGAAAGCTGGATGGTAGATAAATGCCGTATGGTGTTAGATGTAAGACGCTTAACGACGCCGAGAGTGACGTATACTCCCCGTCATTGTGATTATTTTCGTTTCTGGACCATACCGTGGAAACGTTTTGCTTACAGAGATGTTGGTCGTCAAAGTTACAACTTTAAGTTACTAAGAAACACGTCACTTTATATGTTTACTATTCTGAGACAGTTTCTTTCTGCTCTCGATTCTTACCTGAAGTAAGTGTGACGACTTGCGCAGTGGCTGCGTTCATGGCGGCGATCTGTGACGTCACGACTTGCTTGTTGGTGTCCATCGTCACTTGCTTCCACTTCACTGAGGCCGCGTCGTGGCCTAGAGGTGGTAACGTGGCCTGGGAGGAGCGAAATTTAATATTATAATGGGTGTAATCCATTAACGTAGCCATACCTAGTTAAGGTTAAAATGTGTGTTAAAAAGACTTTATTTTACATCTCAAATAAGTCTAAAGTTTTTTAGTTGTTTACGTAACTGAATAATAATAGAAATACTCGGATTTATAAAATAATTCCCGGTTTTACAAATAGAAAAATCGAAAACTAAAGTTTTCTTATCGAACCTACGTTAAAATGGAAGTTCGCTGCAGTTAGGGAAGTGTAACCAAAATAGAATTGGATATCCGACTGACATTTACTATTTATAGAAAGGGTATCTGTCTTCAACTTGTCTGTCAAAATCACTTATGGGCAAAACTTACATTTTTGCTTATTCCGTTTTTTTTTAGCTTATGAAGATAGGACTTTTAATGGGTATTAATCATATTCAAAGTCGCCGAGAGTCACATTATATTCTCAAAGTCACTGCAAGATTTTATTTTTCTAGTGGACCATACCTGCATGGCTATTCACAACCATCCGAAAGGCTATCGTATCGAAAATTACATATTTCCATAACCTAATTTGCCTTGCTCCCGACAACAAACAGCTGTCGGGAGATTAGCGGTCATCTATTTGATTTAACTGACAAAATTTTCAGGTTTTAGACTTGTGTACAGCGTTTAGAGGAGTCCTACGATAACGATACGGTATGGAAGCGTATCGAGTGGTTGTGAATAGCTATGCTGATGGGAAATTACCGTAATTTTAAGAACGTTTGCATTCTAATCACTTAATCTGCCAAAAATACCTCTCGTTTCCCCAAATGTTTGTAAAATTTTTGTCAAGATGAGATTGCGACTGGAGTCGAATGTTTATAACGGTCTTCTGCCGGTCGATTCTGGAAAAATATCACCGTGATAACTAAGGTGACGTGAGCTTAGAATGAGCTGTGAGTCATGCTGATGCTAGGGATTGACACTATTGATGACTCACTCCACGCTCACTTCACCCAAGTTTTCACGGTGAGATGGTTACAGAATCGCTCGGCTGGTAACCGGCTGCAGATTATAAGGACAATTAGGTAGAAATATATTTCGGCTTGTATAACAGTGACTACATACCCTGCTGAGTCCCTCCTCCGTCTGCTTGATGATCTCGACGCCGCTGATGATGGTGGACATTAGACCACGTTGTGGCTCCGTCAGGATTGACGTCACGCGCGTTTGCTGCATCTGAGATGCCTGGTAAATGAAGATATTAGTTTTAGAAAAGGTTGTGTGGTCGAAAATCTATGTGTTATAACCTAATATTTAAAGCTGTTGGTAGTAATATTAGAAAACTACGACTTGTTTCCCCGAAGAAGTCAGCGGGGGTGTATATACGATCAACTTACGAAAACTTTAATCATACTAAGAACCTTATCATTTTAATACTACGATACAAATGCGACATCAAAAAGGTAATTCGACAATGAGTGAGTTGGGTAACGAGTTTAAAGTGACGTCCAAAAGTGATCAATGCTTTCGTAAGATGATTGTATACCCACGTTTCATCAGGGCTTTATCCAATCCCGGGTTGCTATTGAGAAATTCCTAACGGAAAAATTCGATAACACTGCCCGAGCTGGCGATCGAACCCAGGACGCTCACAAGTCGCACTTGCGGCCACTAGACCAACGACGCAGTAAAAAGTTATTTGATATAATTTCTATAGATATAATAGTGAGTATACAATATATACCTACACAGCCCATTTCGATGACTACATGTAGCCATTATAGCAGC
Source organism: Eremobia ochroleuca (assembly GCA_949629135.1). Lineage (NCBI taxonomy): Eukaryota > Metazoa > Arthropoda > Insecta > Lepidoptera > Noctuidae > Eremobia > Eremobia ochroleuca. The sequence goes on along the minus strand of OX451411.1, from coordinate 532,201 downwards.
GTGGAACAAAATGTTTATCACGTTATTGTAAGAATAATTGTAAAATTAAATAAATATGGATATGGTCGTCAGAGCAAAAGTGGCAATGGGTTTTCTGGCATTAAAACAGATATTTGTTTTTGCCTGTCATCAAAGTATTTTATGCTACTCACCTCAGTCATTTATTAATATAATTGAATAATTTCTCAGATAAAAAATATAGAGGAAAAAAATTTACCAGTGCGGAAACTGTAACCATGAATTCAGCACATTATTCTGGAAAAGCGTAGAAATTTTTTGGCGGTTTATTTACTAAAAATGTATGGAATGTAAATGTTATTCCGAAATAAAATGAAATAATAATACTTAATAAAAAAAAAAACAGCTGTTTCATAGAAAATTGCATTACCTACGCGGTAAAAATGTATTGCAGAGGAAATTTTCAGAATCATGTACTGAATTCATGGTTACAGTTTGTGCACTAGTTAAAAACTCATCCTGTATATATAAAGACTGAAGGCTTCTTGGTGTTTTCAATTTGTAACTCGGAAAAAGTCAACACATGTTAATACTATGAAATATGACCTCAATATCCAAAAAGTATTTACATCATTGCCACTTTTATTCAAATAAAAAATATTTGTAAAATAAAGATGCCTCATATTCATTGGAAAAAACTTGAACAAACTCATTTCAGGAACATAATTTTAAGTTGCAGGAATGATAAAAACAAAGCAGATGCGCATAAGATTACCATTTCGAAATGTAATGTCCTGGAAGAACCCGGTTTTTAACAGTACCGAAACATTTAACTGTAGGTATTTTTTTTCTAAAGAAAATCCCCTTCCTTCAAAAAAGCCGAACAGATGAGAAGGCCGGGCAAAGTCCGGACGGGGCCAAAAAGCCGGACACGTCTGGAAAAATGGTAACCCTTGTTGCGCATAAATATTTCCATGAACATTTTATGCTGCAGGAAACTGCTGGTCTACTTTGTTTCCAATGAATACGAGTCTTAAAAATAAAGCAAAATAAAATAAATCAGCTAATACTGACGGCCGGCGGCGTGTGGCCGGTGATGACCTGGCCGGACACCGTGCTCTGCTGCGCGCTCGTCATGTGGTTCACGGCGAACGGCTTGGCTCCTAGCCGGCAAATTATAACGTGTGAAGCGGTGGCAAAGTAAAGTGAAACAAATATGTGTGGTTTTGGTGGAGCATGATGTTCGCTGATTTTCATTTTATTTGCAAAAATGGGGCGACATTAATTTACAGTTGCAATAGTTTGCAATGTTTTTTTTTACTTTTTTTTTTTAAACTAGGAAATCATTATTTGGAAGCATGTGAGCCTGTTACAAATTCTGTGCTAGTTACCAATCTGATTTCTTTTTTTGGCAATAGTTTCACCCTCTATTACAGTGGATTTCAAAATAAATGTACAATGTGGGTGTACTACAGGTACACCTCTGCCTAACTCTCTGGGGATTACAGGCGTTATGATTATCTTTTAAGAATTTATAATTTGACACAAAGGTAGCTATTTCAATATAAGCATAGTCTTCTTTTCTCAGTTTAAAAAAGATACATATGCCTATTTATTTCTTTATGTATATAAAATAATGGAATTATATTAAGTTTTTTAACGCTTGAGTAGTTTCTTTAGCTAACAAACACAATGCCCCACCAAGTATACTTTATAAAAATAAAACATTAATAATTGATCTAAATAAATCTAATCCAAACATAAAACACATAATAGAGGATTACCTTCAGCACCGGGTCTGTGCACGGCCGGCTTGGCCACCGATTCCGTGTTCACCTTGCCGGACTTGAACGTGTCGTGTTGGATGATATTAGCTCTGAGGACAAAATGTAGAATGTTGTAGTTAGATGGAAGGGAAATTAATTTCAACTAATGAGTAAAAGGGAAAATACAGCAGACCGCAGAGTCGGTTGCAAATTCCTGTAGATTCGTAGTGTCACTTGTGGTTAGCAGCTGCGATCTGTGGTTGCAGTGTGCTCCTTCTATTAAGTTTTATTTAGCCACGAGCCCTTGCACGGGATGCTACTTCTTTCATCGAGTAATTTTATCTTATTGGACAGCCAAAGCTGACATCGCACCTAATAATTGGTCACGTCGGCTGTAGACTTGCAATTCCATCGCAAGCCCATCTCAGAGATAGAGCTGAAATGTATTCAAACAGCAATGCTGCTTGGGAGCAGAAATATAATTATAGTAATAGTATCGTTACGTTTTGTTACGGGTAGTCAGAAGCCCGAAAGTCTGACAACCAGTCTTACCTAGGGGTATCGTATTACCCAGTAACTGGGTTGTGGAGGTCAGATAGGCAGTCGCTCCATGTAAAATACTGGTATTCAGCTGCATCAGGTTAGACTGGAAGCCGACCCCAACATAGTTGGAAAAAGGCTAAGCAGATGATGAATAGTATCAAAACTTCAGTACATGTTACATCACTGAGGTCTCGACCCTGAACTAGGACACCTGTATGAGAGGGGTCGATTGCATCGTCGGTTCTTTCAGAAAATTCCACAATGACAATTTGAATTCCTACTCACTTGGAAGGCGACACGGAGTCCTCCAACATGGCCGAGCCCTCATCTCCCTCTATACCGAGATGTTCCTTGGCGCGTTGTTTGCGCACTATGATGTCGATGTAGCCCGCTATCACTTGTAGGATTTGTTCAGCTTCGGTGGTTTGCACTGAGTAGTATTGATCACTGTGGACAAAGGAGATTAAATGTTAGTGTGGTAAGAATATAAGCTGAAAAATATAAGGAAAAAGAACAAAAGAAAATCGGTCGCCTAGATTTTTTCGGGTAAAAAATGCCATGGTTTGCTAGAAAAGTAATAGCGGGCGCCAAATAAAGAGCGTTTTTTAACACTGAAGATAAACACGGGGTAAAATGAAAATTTTTCATGACGACCGTCATAATAATGACGACACCGCTTTCTTAGGAAACCAAAACTTAGCCTCCGCCTACCTAACAGCTGTCCATTAAATCATGACCTTACGGTTTTCCTTTTTGAAATCTTAGCGACAGCGGCAGAGGCTCTACGTCCAGTTAATGGCAAAAGGCTCGCTGTGACAAAACGTTTGTGTAGCATCTCTGTCTACACCTTCTGCTAATACAGGCATATTATAATATAGGTAGGACGCCCCATTTAGGTTGACTAGTAAAATCTGTATATAAGAGTAACCGAGGTTCAGACACTTTTGTCCAGCCGGGTCGATGATGTTCGTGAAGCTCACCTGTAGTCTCCGAAGTCCAGGGTGAAGGTGTTGGGACTGGCGCACCACCTCCTCACAGTGGTGAGAGGCCAGGTCTGTAGAATCTCCTTGGTCTTCTCGTCCAGACGCAGCACTGAGTCCTTGGTGACGCCCAGGAGACGGGGGACTAGTTTGTTCTTGCCTTTCATTTTTTCCTGGTGAAGAGAATGTTGTCAGAACTTAGTTGTCTTTTAATTTACTAGAATGGTACAGATTCAAGCTAGTCCTTCAGTGACCATCACTGGTCTGGAGCTTGAAAGGTAATGAACATTGAAAAATTGTGAAAAAAGTACTTAATCCAACAAAAAAAAAAAAAAAATAGAGAGTCGGAGAATTTAAGTTAAGACTATCTTTATGATACACTTGCATGCAAAAAAATCGACTCACCCCATGCTCTTCTATTTGAAACAATATAATTCAACAAGTTTTACTAACAATAACCTAATATATTGTATATTAAAATCTTCCTGAAAGTATGTAGATTACATTAGTGAAAGAATTATCAAAACAGATTCATTAGTTTTCGAGAAAATTGCGAGTTTACAAATATGGGTGTTGAATAAAGAACCTTTGAAGTCCGTTACCTAAAGTCCGTTACCTAAATCAAGTTCAATTTTGATTAAACAAACAGAAATAAAATTTAACGCTTGCCCATTTCATTGCTAAAGTCACGCACTTTTTCCGAGCAAAAGTGAGTGATGAGGTCACCTGAAGACTCGAGTCGATCTTGTCAAGAATGTTGCTTTTATCAATATATAGTGTATGTTCAAATAAACTGAACCTTCACTATCTTCACACAATATAAAATAATAAATCATATTCATTACGATTTTTGAGATATCGTGTCTCAAATGGAAAGCATGGGGAGGGGCCAATTTTTTTGCACGCAAGTGTAGTTTGTATCTTTGTCTCTTGCAATACGAACATTAAACGATAGGCACCGGCAGTATGTTAAGAACGTCTTTTAAAAAAGTGGATTGAAGTAAAAAAAAAAAAAAATTACTTGTCTTCTTGAAATGTATACAGTAGTAAATATAATTTAAGTACAGGATAAAGACGTAATATACCTAAGGCCAAAATTGCGAATCCGTCTTGAGCAAGCAGTGATCAATGCTCATGTCTTCTCCGTATGAGAAGAGGCTGTGCCTTGCAGTGAAACAGTAATAGGCTGGTTTTAAGATGATGTTGACTTACTTTGACTAAAAAGAAGGCGACGCCATAAGTCTTCAGGTCCCTGGCGCTCTTGGTGTACAACACTTTGGCGTCGAGCTCGGTCAGGGTGATGTGTTTCTTATGCTCCTTGAACACCTTCTTCTCTATGCCTTTGACTTTCACGTAGGAGGCTGGCAGGAATTCCTTGAGGCTGGAAAGATATGAGGAATGTAGATTGTCATTTATTTCAATCTTCTTAGGTGTGGTTGTGATTTTTGGTTGATTTTTTTTTTAATGTATTTAGTTACAGTCAATTAGTTCCAGTAGTTGGAATTAACAGTGATAACATCATATCTAAATCATAAAACAAAAATTAATTAAAAAAGTAATAGTTTTGATTTTCTTTGAAATGACAAGTCGAGGTAAAAGTTATTTCGTGTTTTGTGCAGTTCAAACTAAGAATTCGTTTTATTTTTACGTCGGTGCAGTTTCGATGCTGGTCGCATGCCTCCAACGTCTCCCATTATTGCTGTCGCACTAATTTATAGCGTTCTAACGTCCGTCGCCCGTCGGTGTAGTTGCAAGATTTGCGCTCGATGGACATATCACCAGCATTTTTCTAATACTATAAATATCTTTTTACAGCCCAATCTTTTAATGAGTCAATTAGATAGCGGTTTAAAACTTGACCAGCCGTGCGATTCTGTAACCATCTCACGTGGGTTGAGCGTGGATTGAGTCGTCAATAGTGTCAATCCCTAGCATCAGCATGACTCACAGCTCACTTCACCTTAGTTATCACGGTGAGATTTTTCCAGAATCGACCGGCAGTTTGTGATAAGTGCATGTTGATTAACATTTTGGTGTAGTTCATTTTAGACTGTCTTAATGGCTTGACCCAAATAAAATGGCGAGAAGTTGGTATAGCAGTAGTCGATTATAAGTATTATTTATTTATTTAAACTTTTCGCATAAAAGGTACAAAGGCGAACTTAATGCCTTAGGCATTCTCTACCAGTCAACCAAGGGTGGTGAAGAGATTAGATGGCAGGTGTTTTGGTTGACACGGCGATGATAAAAATAAATGATAAATGATTTATTTTTTCTGTAAGTAGGTTTGTACAAACCTACTTAAACTACTTAATAAAAAAATAAATACAAACTGGACAAATAGACAAGTATTACTTTTCAAAATAATGTATTGGAGACTAAAAGACACTGTATAACGTAGTGTATAATCTATAATAAGGACACCACGTGGAGGGCGAATACGATATGTATCATGTATTTGATAATGGATACTCACTCTAAGAATCCAGGAGTATGCTTGTCTTCTCTGTGGTCTCCAAACTGTATCTGACACTGTATGCCCGCGAACTCGCAAGCTGTTGACGATACACACATTGCATTAATATTAAAATACTTTAGGTTAGGTTTTCATGACATATCACTTGAAATAATCAATGGTATGAAAAAATATTTTCACCGCACCTTCGGTTTTTTTTATTATTATTTTACATAATATACTCTTACCTTTGTCCATAGTGACAGGATGCTGGCCGTCAAGTATGGCGTCTCTGGCCTGCACGTACAGCAGGTTCAGCTGCACGGGGTCCCTTGAGTCCACGTTGCGGTCTGAGAAGAACAGCTTGCGGCGCAGGAGGAGGGTTTCTGTCACGTCTATACCTTGCTCGCGGAGGGTTTTAGAAGGTTCGACCCAGTTTACTGTGAGAAAGAGAAGATTTAGTATGAGTTATCAAATTATCAGTCATTTATTTGCTTGAATATGGGTAATATCTGAGGTGATAGGTAAATACAGGATACATTTTTAAAATAAATTAATAATAATAATATGTAAGAGTATGTAATAAAAAAAAATTGTTATTCCACACACTTTCACTGCGAAGGCATTGAATTTTTTTATGAACCAACTGTTCTTTTTTTTTTAAACCGACGCGTCGGTTGATTGAAGTATTGATAATAATGATTCGTCGCGACGAATCATTTCTACGTTGGGGAGTCTAGAATCTTGTGCTGAGTTCATGATTACAGTTTTGGTAATAAGTAATACGGGCTGGTGTCCGCAACTCCACGTCAATGTGCGTATTTTGCGTACGGTTATGGTTACAGTTTGCGCACTGGTTTTTTTTTACCATTATAATAAGAGTTCTTTGAACCATACATATCATGACATCCAAACAGATAGAATACCGATAAACTCATGTCTGTATTCCCAAAGGGGTAACCAGAGGTGATGTAGTACATGTTGTCAGTTATTATTTACATTCCATGTAATAAATACGCGACCCTATTGTCAAAATTGATGAGAGTTTTAAAAGTGTCAAAATCACAAAGCATTGTCGATTATATCTGTATTATAAGATTTTTAAGAACCTTAAAATAAGCAAGTAAATCTATTTTTTTTTTTAAACATTGCCCCACACTAGGAATTTCTCCTGTATTGTGGGTGCGTTTACAAACATTTAAAGTCACATACACAAACAGCCAGACCCGGAACAACTACTTGTAGGTCATACAAATATTTGTTCCGTGCGGGAATCGAACCCGCGACACGCAGCGCAGCAGTCAATCGCTTAACCACTGCGCCAACCGTGCCGTCAATCGTAATCGTAGAGTATACAACATTTCACCTGAAAGAAAGTCTTTGCTTACCTTCATCATCAGTCCTGAGCTTCTTCCGCAGCTGTTCCATCTTGGCATCTCGTTCTTTCTCCTGGTGCTTGCGCTTGAGGGTCAGGGTGCCGAAGTTAGGCTTCTCGCAGGGGTCTGGTTCATCTTTTTGTTCTTCACGGACCTGTGGGAGCACATTATACTCTTTACGTTTCCACAAGATAAGATCACGCCTGTAGTCCTTGACGGGTAAGGAAGAGGTGTAATTTGCACTCACTTTTATTTCGACAGTCATGTTTAACCTTCAAGCAGTCGCGCGGCGTCGAATCGACCGCGATTCGATCGATTCTCGATACATTTATGATGCCAAATTGCTTACAAATCCAAAGAAAATTAGAATATTATTTTGATTTTATAATTTTGTTTATGTCCTAACATAATGATAATGTGATAAATACAAAAAATATTAAATAATTAGTGTTTTAAATCCCTGAAATATCCTATAGGTCTTTTAGGTTACGCGCGACCGCTGGCGTTACAAATGTCCGCGCGCCCGCTTGAAGGTTAAGTTCCTTGTAAAATAACACTTCTTGATCAGGGAATCGAACCCTACGACCACGAGATCAGTAAGGTAATGTTTGTTACTGTTAAAGCTAACCCCCCCACCCCCCCCCCCCGTTTCACCCTCTTAAAGGTTGAATTTCCAAAAAACCCCTCATAGTGCTCCCTTGCATTATAATAGGTAGCCGTGTGCAAATTTTCACATTCTTAGTCTCATTAGTTTCGGCTGTGCGTTGACATGTCAGTCAGTCAAATAGATGTACGAAAGTGATGCTGGAGGATTTTTGCAATTGCGTTGCGGCCCGCCCAACCAATTGGGTTGTGTGTCAGTCTTTAAGGATCAGTCGAACTATGAAGTTTTAGTGCCATCATGATTCCAGGAGAGAGAGAGAGAGACAGAGCTATATATGATTGATAGCACCATCCCTTTTTCGGACTGGAATCATGAGGGCATGAACAATGAAGGTTCATGTAGCACTCACCAGTCCATACTCGTCGTAGTTGGTGATGCCGATCTTGGTGCATATCACCACCATGAGGTTGGCCACCACTTGACTGTCGTCTACCAATAAGGTCTTTACCGTGCCTGGAACAATGACAGACAGTTGAGTATAAAGTAATAGGCTGTTTGTAACATTTTTAATGTGTAAAATTAAATCAGAATTTATTTTATTAGACACTTTTTTACCAGGTAACAAGCATCTCCTGTATTTACAAAGCGATTAAATACTTTTCAAAACATTTATTCCATAAGTTTTCATTCTTAAATGCTGTGATATAATGTAGAAATGTGGAGGTTCTTTCAAATCTTTCTTTATTATTGTTACAATGGTTTTATCTTAAGTGTCTAAGGTCAATATTTTGCAGTACCAGTTGTTTTCTTACAATCTTCTAGTCTTTGTAATCGCCTACGTTGTCAGACATCGAATGATTGCAGATTGATACGAATAACATAATACGATAACCAATTCGTTTACTAATGAGCTTATATCTAATATTCAGCAGACTGCTTCACTCAAAGATAAACCTTATCCGCCTACACATAAGACACTCACCATCCAACATGCGCACCCTCAGATTCCTGGTCTTCTTATTATACTCCAGCAGGTCGCCGTTCCTCAGCATGTAGTAGTCCAAACTTCTGGACGCCTCCAACCATATTCCCTTCTTGTTGTCCTCTTCTGAGGCTAAGAAGAGGCCGTATTCTTTCGCTGTTGAGAAGATTAGAACGTTAAAGATGAAGTGAAAATAGGCCAGCCCCTCTCCTATATGAGTAGATATTGTAGGAAATGACAAAGGTCTTTACATCAGAGTTGATTAGGTTATAATTTTTTAAAGGTATTTCTATAGTTTCGTGTGTGCATTTACAAAAATCCAGGACAATGTACCTGATCAAACAAATATCTTTTATGAAAATAAATCATCAGATTCAGGATGTGCCCCAAACATACCTAGGCAACCTGTCTGCCTCTCAGCTTTTTATGCCAAACTTAAATATCGAAAAATGTATGATACGTCTGAAGCGAATACTAGTTGTAACTTTACTCCATATTAAATAGAGATAGAATGCTAGAGAAGGTATTTCAGAAGTAAGTTTGTCTCTGTTTTTCGGGAAGTGCTAAACGTCTTTAGCCAATTTTAACTTTAAAATAAACAAAATACTTACGATCACCACTGCTGGCTTCTAGGATCTTCTCCCGGATGATCCTGCAGGCGTCGTAGACGGTGGTGGACGGGTCGAACTGTATGGTCTTCACCACCTTGCCGCCGTCTATTGATATCTTTAGCGATAGCGCCGCCATCTTGGTTAGAGAGTGGGCTCTGTGGACAAAATTGAAGTCTTGTGTTTAGTTAAGCAAGTATAATTTATATTGTAATAAAGTGTAAATTAGGTTGATTTCAGAGTACTCTTGAATAGGTCGTATAACACTTGCAGCGGAAAGTAAACTTTATTAAAGACATTAAAGTTACTTTTCCGAAATCACATAAATTGTGATTTTAAATTATTAACACAGTTTTATAAGGCTATAGTCAGTCTTTAATGTTCCCACTACTGGGACACAGGCCTGCTTTCTGGGAGGAGCTAGCCGTAATTCACCAAACGGGCTCACTATGGGATGTATGATGTATGTCACATCTCTTCGAATTTTTAGTTCTTTTCGTATTCCAAACATGATGAATCAAAGCCATTTTTTACACGGGCGTAAATATTAAACTTTAAGTATTAGAAAGAGACAGGCAAACAGGTAAGAGTGAGCGACAATACTACAAAGCTGAACTTAAAACTCATAGCAGTTTGTGTTCTGTAGTTTCTGTCTACCCCTATAGGAGAAAATCATGAGTTTATGTATGGTATGCTGACCTGTTTATAGTTGCAGTTTTGTAGGGTCTGTCTTCCAACTCCTGAAGGTCTAGGGAGCAGGCGCTGGGCCGGCGTTGTCGCTCCTGACTGAACGAGCGCAGGCGCGGCCGGGATTGGAATGAACCCTGGAATTATAAAGAGTATGTCAGTCTAATAGTAAGTTCTGGTAGGATGGAGGTTTCGTAAAGAGATTTGAATTAAGCTGAATAAGACAAATAGAAGAAGGCCACAGGCAGTGGTAACCACTTCTCATCGGTTTATTGGATAGCTTGTCACTTAAAAATAAATAGTGGATACTTAGGTCAGTAGGTACCCGGCCGACAATACACATAGCACATCGAGTTTTACGCAATGTGCGCGCAAGCATAAGTCCTTTTTTCCTCACTCTCATAGTCCTAAGGTACGGCAGTCCGACATGACCGAAGAGAAATCAGGCGACAACAGCTTTACGTGCTTTCCGAGCCACGGGGGTTATCACACCGTGAAACTTTTTAACTCCAGGCTACTAATGACAAACTCCTGACGGAAAAACCTAACGACACATTTCACAACCTGGGCTGGGATAGAACCACACCCGGACCAGATCAGCAGTCATGGTTGCTAGCACCAATTCAACTAATACTTGGGGGACTTACAGTGCGTGTGACAGTCAGCCGCCGCCAGTTGTATTGTAACGCGTCCTCGATGCGCTGGCGCAGGTTTCGTCACGACTCCCCCTGTGTTTGCGGTGGTGGATCGTCAGTTGGTACCTGGTGACAACGAGAAGATATGGTTAGCAATGAATCACAAGATTAACAGTAGGCAAATAGGAGAGGTTCTTGATAATCAGAATGTGTATCAAGTTCTTGTAGTGCGGGTAGCAGAAGAAACGAAGTCAAACGCATTTTTCATGTGTTTTTCGAAAGATTGCAGTGATTCAAGTTCATCTTGCAGAAAGGTGGAGTAGTTTTATACCGGTAAAAGGGATAGTATTGACAAGAGAGCTACACGCGCAGAGCAGGAGGATGACAAACCGACTCGATGTATCAGTCAAAGTTGTCGAAAAAGGAAGTAAGCTTATGATTAACTAGCTGCGCCCCGAGGTTTCACCCGCATACGTCTCAATCCCGTGGAAATATCGGGATTAAAAGTATGCTAAGTCCTAATCCAGGTCGTCATGGCCTACCCATGTGCCAAATTTCATCCAAATTCTTTCAGCTGTTTTAGCGTGAACGCATAAACAGACATACAAAAATTGGATCTTTTTTCTTTAATTAATATTATTAGTTTAAATAGGTTGACAAACGCCAAGAATGATATAAAGATTTTTACGAAAAAATAAAGGTTTAAAATCAGAACGACGATGATGTAATCACTACATAGTATAAAACAAAGTCGCTTCCCGCTGTCTGTCCCTATGTATGCTTAGATCTTTAAAACTACGCAACGGATTTTGATGCGGTTGTTTTTTAATAGATAGAGTGATTCAAGAGGAAGGTTTATATGTATAATACATACATAATATAGTAGAGAAACACCGATAATTTTAGAGATTTCTAATGTGATGTCGTAAATAAACACTTTTTTTGGCGCTTAAATTGCAAACGCTGGCTGAGCCCTACGAGATAGATCAAAATAATGTACTACAGTATTGTACACATTAAAAAGGTCTACAAAAAAGTTCGCGATGGTATATGTCTATCTCTTAGGGATAACCCACAATAACCATTTTTTTATCCTATACTTTTTACGAGAAACAATGACTCTAAAATTATCAGTGTTTCTCTACTATATTATGCATGTATTATACATATAAACCTTTCTCTTGAGTCACTCTATCTATTAAAAAAAAAACCGCATCAAAATCCGTTGCGCAGTTTTAAAGATCTAAGCATACATAGGGACAGACAAACAGCGGAAAGCGACTGTGTTTTACACTATGTAGTGATCAGCATTGCACCCGTGCGAAGCCGGGGCGGGTCGCTAGTCAAAAATAAATTCCTCACACCTTTCAAACATTAAACTCCAACTGATGACAACTCCTCAATCAAGACCCACTTTAACCCCATTCCCACCTCATCACACACCATATTCCAAACCATCAAATGTTTCAACGTTCTGTAGCAAGACATGGTACACCATGGCGTATTTCTATAGCCAACGCCATCACCTGTGGCGACGAACTGTGACGGTAAATATAGACAGCTATTTATAAATGAGAACTGAAGGGAGAGAGCAGAAGTTTCAGATTATTTAAGAAGATATTAGAATAGTGTAGCATAGCCATGAAAGAATAGGAAAATGAACCCTGTCTCCGTCATAGATTGAGTTAAAGTAAGGTTAAAGTAAGGTTTAAAAACCAATACTAATATATATAATAATAATAAAGCTGAAGAGTTTGTTCGTTTGTTCGAACGCGCTAAACTCTAGAACTACCAGTCGGATTTGAAAAAATTTTTATGCAATGAATAGCCCAATTCTTGATGGAGGCTATAGGCTACTTAACATCACGCTGGAACCCTTAGGAGCCGAGCACAAACAAACAAGTCAGAAAGAACGCTAAGCGAGAACGAAGTAAGTAAAAGCGCGGGCAGGCGGCGAAGCGATGCGACGTTACGAGATACTTCACGCGGACGAAGTCGCGGACAGAAGCTAGTAAGTAAGCAAGTAACAAACAATTACATTACTGTTCTAAATTATTTCCTAATTAAGACACAGGGTCAGACTTTTGACCTAAATATGCAACTAAGTTGACCAACTTTCCACATGCACAAGGGCTTGACCCAGATTTTCGAAAATATCTGATGAGTCAGTCGAATCTCATGCCTAAAAACAGAACCTGATTATAATGTACCCACTGTTGGGTCCTAGGCCTGCCCTCTGTGAGAGGGAGCGTGGCGTATTCCACCACGCCGATACAGTGCGGGTTGGTGGATGTCACATGTCTTTGCACTTTCGATTCTAAGAAATCAGACCCAATGAGTTGTGGGCCAAAATAAAAAATAAAAGTGAGCCAGAAGGCTTCGCGGCACGACCCCGTAGAAGATGGCGGGACGAGCTGGAGGAAACAAACGACTAGTGGTCCACTTTAGCCCTGGATCGAAAGAGCTGGAAGTCATGGGGAGAGGCGTTTGTACAGCGGTGGGATGATGCAGGCTAACATTAACAGTAATGACATCAGGTGCCTTCACCGTTTTAAGACCAATGGTGACGAAATAAATTGCCCGAAGTAAAGAGCATGTCTAAGTTTAAATCAAAAATCACCACAAGTGACACACCATAAATGATTCACACAAGCTCCGATCGACGCCGATAACTGTCAAGCTAACTTAGCGCGAAAAATGCACATCGTGCAATACAGCGTCAAGCTAGTCAAATGTTTTGCACCCTCCATAAAAATAATTGAAGCGAGCCGTTAGAAAGGGCGTGTCATTCACGCTCAATTTCATTGAATTTTCTACTGTTTGTTGCTTGTATGATCTGGGATGTATGCGACTGTGTTTGACTAGGATTGAGAGTAGTGAGCTTATACTGAAGTAACTGCTGCTGTTTCACTCACACACTTCGAGAAACTGCTATATTTCTTCCAGACAAAAGTGTCCCATATTATGATAATCTACGTCTCTTTCTACCTGTATGTCAAATTCATTCATGCATATTCATTGAGGCGTTTATTTTTAAATTCTACATATTTAATTTCACGTACGAAACGCACGGTCCCAATTCGTGGTTTTCTATGGAGAAGAACCGGCAAGAAACGCCATGGCTACTCTTTTTAGAATTTTTGGCATTTTTTCGTATTATTATTAGTATGTTAAAGCGTGATTGAGTAACATACATAGCTTCATTCTTATAGTAGGCCTTCTGCATTATCTTTCTGTAACAACAGTGTTTGCCACACGTCAATCCATAAACCTATATTTCGCAACTCTTCTGCGCCTACTTTCCGAATTTTCAGCCAAAATACATTAAACATTATTCACTCCCTAATATATGGCGTTATTTTTTTGTTGTTATTGTATGGCGTAGAACCACCGACCTGAAGGTAAGGGGTCAACTATCTGTCTTCCCTTTGGTAAGACTGCTTGTTGATATTTTTGCCATCTCGGGCAAAACCTGTATGAGGCTGGCACATGAGCGTGGGGATTGGCACTAGAAAAGAGAAGCCTTTGCTCCGCGGTGGGTGAAGTCGTGCTGTGGATCATGGTGATGAAGATTAGTTGTCAGTTTCAGGCTTCTGACTATCCGTAATGACTGTCGAAACCTAACCAACGGATTGACGTGTTGTCGGGCACGGAAGGGCCTCGGTATGAAAGGGATGATCACCCATCCACGGACCATCTGCGGCAAGCATAGCTGAACTGTGCAGCTGTTATTTAGGTGCTAGCCCCTCATTACTATATTTGAATAGCACGTCTTGAAACTATTTTTCTTGTGTTACGTATTTCGGCTCAGCAAGCATTCTATAAATATTCTTCTTTTTAATAACATGCTATATGGAGTTGATTGAACATTCTTTTTTGAGTTATGATTTGTTGCATACGGTTTCACAAGGAGACGAAAATATCTCCCGGCATTTGAGAGTGGAAGAAATGATGCATTTGATGATCATTAAGTAAATTGGATGTGATAATATCTAAAAGTAGAAAAGGACACATAACATCACGCCTATATTTCCTCGAAGGGTTAGGCAGAGGCGTAGTACCATTATGTATTCTGTGGCAGAGCTGTAGCTGCAGTACACCCACTGCTCGCCAGTTATGTTTAAGTCCCATGTAATAGGGGGCGAGCCTATTGCCATCAAGGCACAAATCCAGACTCCGGGCTGCTACAAAATACCGAAAAAAAAAGGTCAGTTCATAGCGTTTGATACGCGTGAGCTCTTGAGTAAATGATGTAATTTTTACTTATTTGAATTACTGTCTTTCCTGTGTAGGTACAACGGAGTGGAAATCAGAAGTAAGACACTAACAAGCTGGTACTGGCTAAGACTAATATCAATATCTATTGGCTAACACTTTTGGCAGAGGAAATAAATATTATATATTTTAAAACTGCGGGACATTAGACGTGATAACAATAAAACTTCTATTGTTTCTCCTTCAGCGTCCTTCAATGGGTTAATAACCAACAATAAAGAGTATTTTATATATTTGTCTACTATCCCTAGTCTCTGCTCACCCCTCTAGAATGTCGAGCAGTTAAATACATGGATTCAAAAGATATTTCTCTGTTTTCATAACTGCCTCATCAATCATTACAAAATGTTATGATACAGCGAGTCAATTTTTAGATTAACGACACAAGATTCAAGCTTCATAACTATGTACATAAAAACAGTACAGAGAAAAGTATTTAACACGACTACTAAACGTACAGTCGACACATAAATACGAAACCCACTCTTAACTACGAGAAATCAAGGCGCTATAAATATCAAAATGTTTCCATGTACGAGTGGGTCACTGTACACCATTCGAAGAGTCTAAACTCATTCCGTTTATTAGCCACAAAGCAATATTTATGAGTTCATCTATTTTTGTAACTCGTAGTGTATGAGAGTCGGTATTTAAAACCAATGCTATGCGGGCGTTTGGATAAAAAACGAGTAGACACAGCTGATAGCTATTTGGAAGGTAACTATGGGAATGAGATTAGAATTTTGAATGTTTGGTTTGAACTTCCTGATAGGATATTTGCCTGGATAGATTTTTTGTACAATAATGAAGCAGATGTCAAATGGAAGATGAATCGATACTAAGAATATTAACGATGTCATCATAAAGCTTTTTCCTAAATTAAAGTCAAAGTATTTATTTCAATTAAATCGTTCACTTTTGGATTGTCAAGCAGAAGAAAGTTGAAGCTAGGTGCCCAGAAGCTAGTTAGTTGCCCGTTCTGAATGCTCAAGAAACTCTATAGACACTCTTTTATATTAATTTATTATCAAACCGAATATTATATCACCAAAACTTATACAAAATTCAGATGTATTAAAAGGAAAGTACAAAGAGGGACCTTTTAAATGATCCCAAAAGGTATAACGACCAATAAGGTCGAGCAGGATTTAATCATAATTCCGAATCCCCATCAAATACAGAATTACGTATTAATGACGAGAACGTGACTAATACGAAATAACTAACCAATAAACTTAACATCCCTAAAATGTACTAACCCTCGAATTAATATCTAGATCTATAAACTCATACTTAACAGAAATAAAGACTAGACCCCTCAACAACTCAACTGAGATGTAATAAAAACCGACGCGAAGGCGTTTCACCCAATCTCGAACGCAACGGAATATTAAACCTTACTCCCCACACATAAGGGTGACTGGATACGGATTCGGGATACTATCAAATTCCCATGGACTCATTAAAAAGCCCATAGTCATAACGGGCGAGTTATTGCATACAGTTTTGCATAAAAAGGCATCAGAGCAGCCCCTGGCACTCGTAACACACCACCCAGTTGGAATTTTAATAGTTCAATATAAGTTTGCATTCGTTTATGTGGATGACTTTATTGTTTTATGACAGACTAGCCTAAGGGTCGAAATGAAAGTTTTTGAGTGACGTCATATCCAGATCCTAACGCACATAATTCAGCTCAGCTTATCTGAGGCAGTTCATTTATTCGTTGACATTCAACAGAAATGGGGACGCTTCTAATCAAATTACTCAAATAATTGACAAGAGCCAGAAATTCATCAGTAAATAACTTACTAAGTATAAAAGGGTTGAGCTAATAAGAATTATCTAAGTAGATTACATACTAACTAGTCGTAATTCAATATCTACTTATGCCACTGAGATTCATTGTGGTATAGTAGGAATTTTAGTCAATCGCGTGTAACGTTGAAAGTTTTTGTAAATATATACTAATAATAAAGCTGAAGAGTTTGTTTGAACGCGCTAATCTTTCTAATGAAAGTAACAGACGGATTTGAAAAAATCTTATTGCATTTTATTAAATGCCTTTCTATACCTATCATTACCATCGCGCTAGGACCCTTAGGAGACGAGCAAAAAGTAAAAACTCAGAAAGGACGCTAAGCCAAAACGCGTAATAGCGCGAACGGGCGATGCGATGCGACGGGGTGGGTCGGGGGCACAAGAAATTTCACCCAGGCGAAGTCGCGGGCAGAAGCTGGACTTATAATATCTAGCTAAAGATAAACGAAAGCTGAATTATTACACTGTTGTGAGTTATAACAATGTTGCTTACTTTAATGAAGAAAGTCATAAACAAAGCGTCGTTGTCTTTATATCTAATATTTTAATGGATCAATAAAATTGAAAACAAACAAGTGAGGGTGATTTATAAACGCGACGCCTTATCAAAATATTCATAGAGTTCAAAGCATGTCGGTACACATTTTTAACGGATCAATGGCTTCGGGAATATTTCCATCAGAAGCTGATGGACATCTTGATTTAACGCGTCGACTGGTGTTAGTAGTTGTGTGTCTATTGCAAATGAGAACAGTGGTAGCCCAGTAGTAACTGCCGCGACTTACGAATTGTAGGTTAAGCCCAGGCATGCGCTTTACTTTGTGTAAATTATTTCATAACGAGAGCTCTCAAAAAGGTAAACCGTTTCACCGTTTCTTCACCGTTTTTTTTTTTGATCTCCAAAATTGCGAAGACATGTTAACATCTACCAACCCGCACTGGGCCCGCATGGTGGATATGGCCCACTCCCTCTCACTGAGACTTGAGAGGATGCCTGTGTCCCAGCAGTGGGAACATTATAGGCTGATAATGCTATTAACAAATAATCGGCTCGTTGGACTAGTGGTCGCAAGCGCTACTGCTGAGCAGGAGTTCCTGGGTTCGACTCCCAGGTCGTGCAGGGTGTTATTAGGTTTTTCTATCTGGAATTTAACAGTAGTACCACGGAGTCTGGATTTGTGCCCGGTTGATGGCAACAGGCTCGCTAACTGATAACTGGCTAAATGTGGTTGGTCTATAGGTATAGCTCTGCACAACCCTAAGGAGATACAGGGCGTGATGTTTTGTTTTGTAACTAATTAGTAATGACGACGTACCTTTTTTTTATACAATACTAGAAATTGGTATGGCAAAAAATGAACCCAAAAATGTGTCGTCATACTGATTGAAAACGTTACCTACCCGTTTTTCAGGCTTTGCCGAAGTCTGGTAAAAGTCGGACGACACCAAGCTTAATAACTTAAATACTATAATAGCTCCAATTAAGAATCTAACAAGAATTACTTCCAATCGTATCCACCCAATTCTCATTTCTAGAAAATAACACCAAACACAAAAAAATAAACTAAATACAGAAGAAAATGTGTTAGACAAAGACTAATTCGAAATTGGAATTTAAAACCCATACCGTAACACCGGCACCCAGCAACATTCGATAACATAAGTAAACTCTGCCCTACTTCCCCGATCTAAGCGACCCGATGCCAAAATAATTTCCTACTACCCCACAATACGTTCAAATTCAGTCAAGCCTGAAGTTTCAGCGGCGACTTTGCGTCGCGCCGGTTGCTTAGCAACGGGTGCTTGTCGCTAAGTAAAGTCTAAAGTTGGGAGGTTGAATCAATTGGAAAGTTGGTCGAAAGGTGTGTGGAATGGATGAATGAATGGGGGTGAAAATAAAATTGGGTTGACGGTAGTAATAATGATTACGCGTAATTTGGTCCGCATATTTTTGGCTACGGAGAGATATTTTTTACTCTTACGTGGAATCATATAATGAGGATAATATTAGGGAAAGTCGAACATAATGGTTTGAAACGGGTACACGCCTTGTACACAAATACACAATGGATGTGGTGTTCAAAACTTTGTAGTTAAGGTACGTATTTACGCGACCAGGTTTTTACACCCGGTATTTGCTTCCTACGCCTTTGCTTGCTACGCACACCCAGTACCGACCCGAAATACTTGCAAGACTCGCGTGGTCGATTACGGCCCACTCCCTCTCAAAAAGTGAGGAGGCCTGCGTCCCAGCAGTGGAACATAGGCTGATTATGTGTGTTATTTATTATAATCAGACACAAACAACATCTCAATTTTCGTACACGTGACATATTATTTCAAAAGTAAAGCTACAAGAGCAGAAATATACCTTAGAATCAATACTAACAAACAATACACAGACACAAAGGGAGTGTCACACCACGTCACAGACCATAGTGTCTCAACACAATGGGAATATCGACACTATTATGGTGTAATGTTACCGAATAAGTGACGTCATGGTTTCTTTTTGTTTGGAAGACAATGGTATCTGTTAATCCGATATGAGGGGTAATGGCAAAATTTTCTTTAGTTTTTTTTTTTTTTTTTTAATACTAAAATGGGTATTACATTCATACAAAGTTGTGCAGAAAAGTATGGCTACGACACGACAATGAAGGCAAGAAAAATAACGTATATTTTATGGTTTCGACCGGTTTTAAAGCTAAACATACACTAATCTTTAAATTTAAATTCATAAGATATTTAAACTTTGAAAGTTTTTGAAGATCTAATGATGTCTGATTAATCATTAAAAAGGTAGAAAGTTCTAGAAAAACAGGAAACTAGACTGAAGGTAGTCTAGTTTCCTGTTTTTCTTTCAATATTCTACCTGGATCAAGATTCTGCCATATTGCGTCACCACACCGTATCTAAATTACCAATATCAATCTAATTAGCTCACCATCCAATCAGAACAAACAAACAAATCATGTCGTCGATAAAATCAAACTAAATATAAAAATGAAAGCCTTCATAAAACTAAAAGCTAATAAACCCAATACATAATGTACTTAAAAGAAAATCTATAATCCGAAGAAATCTTCACAAACAAGCACCGCGCATGCGTACCTCCACAAGGGTGGGATCGATAGACTCCGGCGCCGCTATGTCTGGCGCCGGGATGCTGCTGTCTCACTCACTCATGGAGATGAAGGTATTAGATTAAGTGAAATGGAAGATGTGGATGAAATTGGAGACAAATTGGGCGTGGTTAACAAAATTAGGTATTAGAAATTGCTAATTCATGAAAAGCATGGTACTTTATCTAAACGAAATGAAGTAAATGATGACCTGTTCCTAAGCAACAATGATGAAACGGTAGATCATTGAATGAAAAACAATGTGTAAACGTCAAGTAATGAGAAAAACGTTAAATAACGACAAAACTTACTATGATATAATAACACTAATGAACACATAAACACTGCTAATACTATGTAAGAAAGAGACAAAGCCAAACTTAGATATATTTTCGGATCGAACATTGTGGTATAGTTAATACATATTAGCCTATATGTATTAACTATACCACAATGTTATATTGTTATATTATACCTTCTAGTTTTCAGAACATATAAGGATTCTTTCAAGGGAAAAGTGGATAGAGAAATAAAGGCAAGCGCAAGACCAAAGACCATACAGGTAGCACTAATGACAGATGGGTACTATTAATATCCATGATTACGATTTACGATCAAACAGAACATAATAACCACTAAATATAAACTAAAAATGACGATAACAGCAAAAAAGAATATCTCAAGGAGAGATAATAACGTCTGTACATGTCCGCCAACAAACATCCGGTCGCCACAGGAAGTCGTCACAGCGTACGCGGGAAATCCGATAGTTCTGTTTTTCTATTAGCGAATTAGGGGATTATTGAGTGGCCGGATATAGGGGAGGGACTGCCATTTTAATATATTTAGGGGATGATTGGTCAAATTGTTTGTAAGATGGGATGATTGAAGACCATGATCAGTTTGTTTGAAGTAAAAGATGGATTTTCAAAATTTACTCGGATGATGATATAAATATTCAGCAAACACAAAAAAAGCCGGCCAAGCGCGAGTCGGATTTGCGCACGAAGGGTTCCGTACCATTATCTATAAAAACGGCAAAAAAATCATGTCTGTTATATGGGAGCCCCCTTAAATATTTATTTTATTCTGGTTTTTAGTATTTGTTGTTATAGCGGCAACAGAAATACATCATCTTTGAAAATTTCAACTGTCTAACTATCACAGTTCATGAGATACAGCCTGGTGACATACGGATGGACGGATGGACGGACGGACGGACGGACAGCGGAACGGGAGTAATAGGGTTCATTTTCACCCTTTGGGTACGGAACCCTAAAAACATGGTAAAAAATCTTCTTCAAAAATGGATGAAGGCAATAATATTCAGTTTCATAAAACAACTATCGTCTCGACATTATCATCGTGAAATAGGTAAATAGAAAACTGACAAAATGAGGAAGGAAAGTCGCAACTCTTGTAAAGAAAACCCCATAAATGATGACACTACTACCATACATCTTCTACATGTGCTTACATCGCTGGACTTTTGTCTGACTAAGGAAGAACCCGTTTTAGCTACTATGTATTGAAAAGAGGAAGCTTGAAAGAATCAATAAACCAACATCGAAAATTGCAGTCAGTTGAAATATAAATGAACAATTACGAGTAAGACTAATGATAGTGATATCATTCTATTGAAAGTAATTAATTTATCTTTACAAAAGAAACCACGAGAGAAAATTCAAATACCAAAACTGATCACTAACAAAAACATATCTTTAAATAATCCCTGATTATCCTTTCAATTCAGACTAATTCCCATTCATTCATCACCCCTTAATCGAAGAAGGTAGGATAGGAGACAAGCCAATCATCTCCATAGGAGGTGACTCCCGTGGAGACGAAATTGACTCTAACGATACTTGCAAACAACTAATGAATGACGATACTATTCCTGTACACGTGAAGTTTGTCTGATTAGAGAATTATACTGATAAGATAGCTAGGGGACTACGCAACGGTAATCGGGGTTTAACTAAAGATAGTAACGAGACCGAAGTAGATTAATTTAATCGTAAAAATGCAAAAATAATATATATTGACATTGAAATCTGACGAAACGTTATCTACCTTACGTAACAAAGTATTGCAGGTATCTACGTAAAACTTAAGACTTTTGTCTACTTAAGTTCTTTACATTAAATGTATTTTCTATTTACATACATAAGGATTAAGATAAGATTGCGAATTTTAAATGTCAAGAGCAACTGTTGTAACGATTGTAGAATTTATGAATGGAACTAGCTTCCATTCAATGAATAAGAAATAGAAGTTATTTTCCGACAAACAAACCCTGTGAAAGATAGAAAAATGTGTGTAGGAGTTACTCGGAAAATGTTCAATGAGGTACAAGATATCTGTGGCGGAAAAGAAACTGTATTCAATACTGGATATACACGGGATGAGCAAACAGACTGATTCAAAGACGTAAAATTTAATACACGTCCAAACCGAAGAAGGAAATTCTAGTTAATTGGAAGGCATACAAACGAATCGGTGAGAACCTTGAAGAGAACTAACGAGATGTAATCACAGAGGATGCAGGCGATAATTATAGGCGGCTTGAAGGGAGCTGATATGGTGAAATATGTGGTTTTAATGAAAAAGTACGAATTATAGAGTTATGAAATGATGGGGCAATTCATTTGACTGACTTTGAGTAAGATAAAATGGGCAAAATTGATGTTTTATGGGTAAGTAATTATAATGGAGTTAAAACCGTTGACCTGCCTAGTAACCCTGTCATACTAAGGAAATACAAAGCAATACATTTGAAGCTTGATATATCTGAATAAACTGCTTTATTTGATAAAATGTTGCAGCTGTGAAATATAGAGGTTAATTTAAGACCAGTAAAAGATTTTATAAAACTTGAAAGGTAATCTACGAACTGTAGATAATCATGTATGTAATATACAAAACATGAAAACGTTATGAAATCTGACCTAACAGTTAAAAGGGCACAATTAGCGAAGAAATTCGGAATTGCTGACGGAGTACCCCAAATATTATAATACAATAAACGCCGCGCTAATAGTAACCAATTGGATAAACATTAACAAAGGCAACACACAACATGATCAATAGAACATAATATTATGAACGTGCTACCAACAGGAAATCTGTGAAATTAGTTCAAAAGCCAAACAATAGTTTTTGACGAAACAACGGCCAGCGGCGAGTTCCAACCACCTGAAACTGAAAACTAAAAAGTTGGAACACGTGGCTCCTTACAAGTGGTGCTTACCTCGATCGGGAGCGGCGTACCATCTCGTCGTCTCGTTCCCACTTTAGAGAAATACTTTACCTTCTCGCTCTCTCACACCCCGCTTGCTTGTATTGTTAATTTTGGCTTTAGAAGACTTGGAGAATTGATTTAAACGGAGTATGGAGAATAGAGGGAGATTGAGTTGAAACGTTTCAAGTCAGGGCCTAGTGTGGCTCCCTGCGGTGCACCTAATACTGGAGAAGTGTTGTGCAGTTGTGCAAGGTTGGATGCCGAGGGTGAGAGAGCGGGACCTCCGCCTCCGCGGACGGTCCACGGAGGAATGTACCGCGACCCCGGCATCGCGCCAGGATCTCGCGCTTGCCACTATCAACGTTCTCCGAAGCTCATGAGGGGTTGATCCGCGCACGCGCCCTGCCGATCTCCCGTCCCTCACGCACCCGCGCAGAACACAGAGATGGGGGAACGCGGAACGAACTTTAGGGATGATATTCGGAGGGTGAAAAGACGATGAAAGATGGAAATGCATCTCGGACTCCGCTCGGATTTCCGGAGCTCGTGATTTTGTTTATTGATTCGTATCGGGGCGAAGACTTCCATGGGATGCTTTTTGGGGACGCCAAAGTTATTAATCCCCTTATCATGTCACTGTGAGATTTAGTGCTCATGTTGTTACTAATAAAACTTTTTACTAGCCATAAATATCTCCCTCGACGATGGTCGAAATTTGCGAAAACCGACTCAATTGTACAATAAAAGAATTATAAAGAGGGTTGGGCTAACAATGCACCTGTGGCCACTTTGCTCGACAAAAGGCTGCTGATTGACAGGAAATTTGAAAAAACAACACCTTTCACGCAAATATCACCCTTATTTTGAAACGCAGAAGATTTTAAACAGTTCAATGAAGTATGTAGTTAGTGGGCTGAGATGTTACCCCAAAGAGTGTTGTTATAGAGGACAATTATGAATATTTACGTAGCTGAGTGCAGTGTGCGGTGGAACAGAAGTAATGGGCGGCGACGTGAAGGGTTGAGACGCTGGCAACAGCGATGTACATGACGCTGTTGATGTTGCGAATTGAGATATTGATGTCGTTATAGATATTGTTTATATCTATGGTAATTGCATTAGTTGGAATAACAATGGGAGTCACTGTTAGTTTGATGTATGATAAAGCACACATAGAAAATTAAACGATCCAATTAATTTTATTTTATAGTAGTTTTTATGTCCTAGGTATTTTAAAAGTACATTCACTTTATCGTACCAGAAGTGAATAAGATATGTCTGAGTACGACTTTCCCTATACATTCAGCCGCCGTTCATTATTATTTCCTTTGAAAAGATTTCAACGACATCGAGTTTGGGTATCCCGGTCCACTGATCTAGAAAGAGTTGCGATGATTTTTCTTATTGATGTAATTAGCTGTATGAATGCTTTTTAACCCTTAAATGCATAATGTTGCCAAATGGCAACAAAGCACGTCATTTAATTTTTTTAAGAATGTGATAGCTGTGAGTTTCTGAACGCACCTCTTTTTGTCAAAACAATATATATACTCTATGAATATTAATATTATTGTATAATTATTATATATTTATTATCTAAATTCTATAGATAAATACCTATACAATAGCATTTTTTGCAATACGATAAAATAAATCATGCATTTAAGGGTTAACTGATTATCAGCCAGTTTTAAAGAGAGCAGTGGTGGCGGTAACGGCAGCAACTTACGAGTTGTAGGTTCGAACCCACTGGGCACCCGCACTGGGCCCGCGTGGTGGATTACGGCCCTCACAGGCAGGAGACCTGTGTCCCAGCAGTGGGCACATTACAGGCTCATTAAGTATCCTACCTTTCTTTCTCTTTCTTTGATGCACTGTCTTCGTCGTCTTACACAAAACGCCTATAAGCTGATTTTTCTTGTAAGACGTTGTACAATGCGATTCAAATAAGAATAGGAATGTCAATGACCTCTATTTGTCGAATGTTGATTGAAAAGTACGGTTTGCAAAGAAAACTTACTTGCGTATCAATAACGTTTTTTTTTTGTTTAACCGAGTCTTACTTAAATCAAAGTGAAAAAAAACATCAAAAATATAGTCATAACTACGTTAGGCAACTCGAAAGTGAAATTGAGAGTCTGACATAGAAGCAATTGCTTCAATTACGAGCGACGATTGGAACAAAAATTAGCCACGTAAAAAGAATAGAAAATGAATACTGGCAACGAAGACGATGATAACTTTAGATTTATTATAAATACAGGTAACAGAATGTCTATTTTTTTTATTTTAAATAGCAGTTGGTGAAATAAAATATTAAATACCTACATTAATGTTTTATTTTATAGGGGAAAGCAGCAGTAATGATAATAGTGATGACAGCGACAATGACCACTCAAACAGTGATGCAGACATGATCGGAATTGAATACCTAAATTGTGATTAAAAATCTTCGTTCATGATTCAAATCAAATCAAATCAAATCAAAAGTCATTTATTCAAACTAGGCTGAGAATCAGCACTTTTCGAACGTCAAAATTACAAAAGACAGTCCCCCAAAACGCCCGCCCTTCACCACTTCCTAGTGCTTTCGCTGGGAAGAAGAAGTGGCGCAACAAACTCCCCAGCAGCACAGCTGTCTGTTCAGTTAGAAAATACTTGACTGAATACAATACAAGGTATGCAAAGCAATTAACATTACAAGACACAGGACACTAAATTCAATTATCTGCCATATGTCAGCTAGCAACGCCAATATACCAAGAAATACAATAAAAAAACTATACGTAGGTACTCAAGCAAAAATTAATAAATGAAAATTAAATAAAAGCCTCCAGGTATGAAGGGCGTGACCGCTAACATATTTATGCAATGCTGGGTTCTGTTTACATAGCTGTCGCTTGAAGTCACAAATGATAAACTAGGACCATCGAAGGAAACTAAATAAACAAGTTATTACTAATTATAACAATAATAAAACCATGGCCAGCAAGACGACCAGTCACCACAAGCAGCACCCGTTCACGAGCATAACGCAAAGATCAGCCATTACCCCCCTCGCCATATTTGAGGGAAGGAGGCAACCCGACCCCCACGCTACCGCAAGCAGTGACATCTGAGGGAGCATGACGAACTTGCTGCCGGTTGCTCAGGTAAGAATAATATGATCAATCGTCGAGGTCACTAGCTAACCACATATTGCAATCAACTCATTAGAAAACATTTAAATGGGTTGATTATGTCAATAATATAATAAAAATAAAACTAAACTGATTTGACTTATACAGCCCAATAAAAACAATTGTATAATGAGCTCATAGTATAATAACCTATCAGTAATCTAATTCTGGAGAAAGAACATAAACATTGTCTTGAGTTAATCAGGGCGACCAACTATTCTTATCGTTTAAGTAGTCGTTGATGGAGTAGTATGCCTTTGAACAAAGGTTGGATTTTACTTGAGCTTTAAATGCATTAAAAGGCAAATCTAGCAAAGAAGAGGGTAGCTTGTTATAAAAGCCTATACCAAGACCAACAAATGTGTTATGAACCTTATGAAGCCGGTGAAAGGGAGCACGTAGTTTGTCCTTATTTCTGGTGTTAACATTGTGAACATCACTGTTTTTAGTATACAAGTGTATATTTTGCCTAATATATATGATGTTGGCAAATATGAATTGTGATGCAACCGTGAGAATACCAATATCTTTAAATAAATCTCTTAGAGAAACTCTAGCACCTAGCTGGTAAATAGCTCGAACAGCTCGTTTTTGAAGGACGAATATATTTTGTATATCAGCTGCTTTGCCCCACAGCAGAATACCGTAGGACATAACGCTATGAAAATAACTAAAATATACTAAACGAGCTGTATCAACGTCAGTGTATTGTCTTACTTTCCTGACGGCGTAGGCAGCCGAACTGAGCCTTCCTGCTAGGCTCGATATATGTGGTCCCCACTGAAGTTTGGCATCTACTGTTATTCCCAGAAAAACTGCTGAGCTCACAGTCTCAAGCGCCTCTTTATCTAAGACGATGTTGGGTCCTAGATTTCTAACATTGGGTAAGGCGAACTTTACACATTTCGTTTTCTTGGCATTGAGAACTAGGTTATTTGACGTAAACCAATCCGTAACTATTGAGAGTGCACTGTTTACCTCGTCAAAATCTAGTCTATTCCTGTCTACTTTAAAAATAAGAGATGTATCATCAGCAAACAGTACAACGTCACAGATTCCCTTTAAATGGAATGGTAAATCATTGATATAAACTAAGAACAAGAATGGGCCCAGTATTGAGCCTTGCGGCAAACCTAAATGAACTGGTAGCGCGGAAGATTTCACACCATTAACATCTACACATTGGAACCTATTATGTAAATAAGAATTTATTACGTTGAGAGCTTCGTTTTGGACACCGTAATGACGTAGTTTACGCAAAAGCGTGTCATGGTGCACGCAATCAAAGGCTTTGGAAAGATCACAGAAAACTCCGATAGCATTTTGCGAGCTCTCCCATGCGTTAAATATGTGTTTCAGCAAAGCAACACCCGCATCTGTAGTCGAACGACCTTTTGTAAAGCCATACTGTTCATTATGAAGGAGGCTATTTAAATTAAAATGTCTTAGCAACTGCTTGAGTATTAATTTTTCAAATATTTTGCTAAATGCAGGTAAGATGGAAATAGGCCTAAAATTGCCAACGTCGTTTTTATTACCTGATTTAAATAAAGGTATGACTTTACTATTCTTCATGAGGTCAGGAAAAATTCCTAAATCAACACATTTATTAAAAGTAACAGCTAGATAGGGGGCTACGATGTCTATTATATTACTTAAAAGTTTAATGGAGATGCCCCAGTAGTCACCGGTGTTTTTAGACTTAAGTAGGTTAAAAACATTAACTACATCATGTGGGGTTACATGTTCGAAACTAAATAAACGACTACATTGAGGTACACTACTATGCAAAAGGTTTTCAGCTTTAGACGGGGACGAATTTAAGGAGCGAGTCGTAGTTATGGGTATGTTGGCAAAAAACTCATTAAAAGCTTCAGCTACGTCAGCGGCTGTATTAACTAATTTATTATCGACCATAATCTCAAGTACTTTTTCTTGTTTAACCGATTTACCCGTTTCATTGTTAATAATTTTCCAACTTGTTTTTACTTTATTATTAGAATTTTTAATAGCATCGCTTAAAAATTTTGATTTAGCAAAAGCACTAACCTTTTTAAATAATTTTGAATAATTTTTGACATACTCTAGGAAAGGAGTGTCAAACCTGTATTTTTTCAAACCATATAACTCGTATAGTCTCGCTCTACTTTTATAAATACCCGGAGTAGCCCATTGGTTAAAGCCAACGGAGGATCCATTAATATTAACAGTTTTGGTCTTGAAAGTAGATTGGTACTCTTTTTGCACAACATCAAAAAGGGCACCATAAATTTCATTAGGATTCTCGTGTTCTACTATAGATGGTGTAATTCTATGAACTATATTATTTTTAAACATTTTGCAACGGGTAGCTGTATAAGGCCTGCATTCAATTTTACACGGCTGTTTATGTAATGGCATGGGGAAGCTAGCTAATAAACCACAGTGGTCGGACGTTAAGTCAGTTAAGACTAATTTGTTTTTGGCATCAAAAACACTAAATATATTATCAAGACAGGTTGACGAAGATGCCGTGATCCTAGTAGGTTCAAAAAACAAGTTAATTAAATTATAAGACCTAAACAAATTGAGAAGTCTAATACTTAATGGAGTAACATCTAAAATATTAATATTGAAATCTCCGCATAAAATAATACTTTTGTTACTTGATTTCAACCTATTGAGAGAATCCTCCATTACCGATTCAAAACTAATAAAATCCCCAGAGGGGGGTCGATAAACGCAAATTATAACGTATCGCTCAAGTTCAACACAAGACAACTCTATAGTGCGTTCGATTGAAAGATTCACTAAATCTAAACGTTGTTTACATTTTAACTTGTTTGAAACAAGAACTAAAGAGCCACCGCGAATAGCACTTTTTCTCACAAATGCACTCTGTACGGTAAAGTTATCATCATTGATAAACACTACTTCATGTTCTTTCAACCAGTGTTCAGTCAAACATAACACCTGAACATCATAGTTCTCCATAAACAAACTTAACTCTAGCTCTTTGCCGGACAGACCCTGCATATTTTGATGTACAACATTCAACATATGTGGCTGACCCGTTGTCGCACCTAATAGTTTAAACTACAAGGCGTATCAAAAGTAGTGTTAGTACCACTACTAACAGTAATCGATGGTACCCTACAGGTACCGGTGTCACTGTGTATATTGTATGCTAAAAGATTAGCAATTTGTCTCCTACAACTAGGTGGCAAATACATAGTATAATTTGTCAGTTTGTAATCAGTAATGAATTGATTACAATCAAAATATAAAATAGCATCACTGTGATGACATGTCCTATTATAAATTAACATATTTAAATTATAAATGTGCCTATTTTGCTCATCAGACAAATAATGAGAATAAGGCAAGGCACAGAAAATAAATTTACAATTATTGGACTCATTGAGATGTAACATTAACTGGACAGATTCAATTATGTCCTTTTTACGTACAGTTAAACTATCCCCATATAATAATATAACAGTTGAATTGGGATTTATTTTTGTCAATTTAATATTACTAATTAAGTGGCTAATACTGGCACCGGGTAAACAATTATTAATTACATATTGTGGTGAACACTGATTAAATATACTACCAAAACCTTGACCAAATTTGTCAGAAAATACATAAGTAGTGTTAAACAATTTATTCATACTACTGCTATCATCTTTAATACAGCTATCTACTGACTGAGCTACTGAGGGTGTGGGTGTAATAACTTGAGGCTGGGGTTCCTGGGAGCAGGTACAGCTAAAAGAGAGGTTATTAGTCAGAGACTCATACCTCTCCGCATTGTACTTGACCAGGTCTGCCAACTCATTAGCCTCCTGCATGCGCTTACTCAGGTCTTGTTGAGAAGCCTCATATTTACTGAAGATGTCCTTCAGAGCATATTCCCTAACAAACAACTCATCCTGCAGGAGCTGAGTGTCAGTGTCATACCTAGTATTACATAATTCTATTTCTCTGTTACAGTTCTTTAATTCTTGTATTAAATTAAAATTTTTTTGCCTCAGTTTTATATTTGATTTCTTAACTTTTTGGCATTTTAATGATTTTTGAGTTTTTTTTATTAATCTATTAATTTTAATATATTTTTTTATCTTATTATGACTAGTAAACAATTTGGTTTTATTGATAGTATCATTAGTTAAGTCTATTGTTACAATTGGCTCAACACATGTGGGTCCGGACCCGCTACCAACCAACTCATCGTAAAGACTGCAGGTGATCGCAGACTCTTCACGGGCTTTGAGAGATTCCAAATGGGTGATTGTGTTATGGGCCCTGCTTAATTCCAGTTCAAGTTCAGATATGCGTCTCAAAGCCAGTTCGTGGGTGTCACTACATTCCTGGAAATTTGACACAAGTTGACGAAGATGTTGATGCTTAAATAAATGTTGTTTAAAGAATATCTTGTTTTGCTCACCCTACCCAATTTATTCGATTTGACAGCTATGACGTCACAACATGGCGCTAAGTCGATCCTATTCTTATTTGAAACGCATTGTAAGCATACTTATTCCACCTACAGGTGAATCGCCCCGTATCCTTACTTACGATCTGAATGTCTACAAATAGAGTATCCTATTCTTATTCAAAGATTCCTAGGATTTTCATATTACATAACATCACGCCTATATTCTCCAAAGAGGAAGACAGAGGTGTTGAGCACACCCACATTTTTCCAGATATGTCTATATCGCATGTCTTAGGGGACGAGCCTATTGTCGGGCTGCTTCTGGGAAAATTGTAACGGAAAGATTCTGGATTTCTAAAAAAAATCTCACGACTCATAATTGGTTTTTATTCATTATAATTAAACTAATTTGAATAAAAGATCCTTCCTGGTTCCTCTTATGGGTGAAAATAATCTTAAATAAAAATACTCAATTAATTGATTTTTTCGCAAGCTACAATGTTTTCGGGCTCACACTTGATTGGGAACATTTTTAGAAATATTTTGATGTTTTTTTTTTTCATTTTTACAGCATTAAATCACTTTTTGAAAAGTACAGAATTAATCTCCATTAAATTATCTACACTATGGTATATAAAGGAAGTAGGTTCTGTGTACTAGCAATAGAAACAGTTGCAAAAGGGAGGCAATTTTTTTTTCCGATCGTAGACTCTCTAATGCTTCGCTATAAGAGTCGTGCAATTCCTATTGATACAACATCATCCGTGCCTCAGAAAACACGTTAAGCCGTTGGGCCCAGCCTGTCATTCGTAGATCTCATCATAATGATTATGAGTAGCCATAGCTGATGATAGCTTAGATAGGTGGGGCTTGTGGCTAAGTAGCAGCCGCACGGGTCGATGATCAGGTTAAGCTACGTTTGCCGCGTTGGTCCGAGGATGGGTGACCGTCTCACATACCAAGAGCCCCCGTGTCTCGGAAAGCACGTTAAGCCGTTGGTCCCTGCTGTCATTCGTAGATCTTTAGACAGTCTTTACGGGTACCTAGTTAGAAGCTAAAAAGTCGGACAACCAGTCTTACCAAGGGGTATCATGTTATCTAGTTGTTGGGTTGAGCTGGGTTGTGTTGTGTTATCAACATCTATTATTTTTAGTACATATAAAAAAATAATCCTACCATCTTCATTCTCGCCATTCCCTACTTACTAGCGAGATCAATTTTCCTCTTCCGAACCCATTATCAAAGTAAATATTGTGACATCAGTTGTATCACACGAATCAATTATGATTTGCCAGAGTTGCGTATGAGTACTTATGAGTGAACACTTTGCGGTTCATATTCTAGGTAGGCCGTGAGTGTTTATGCTGATGATTATGTAGGCACTCGAATAGAAGGGTAAACGGAATTGAGTAAAGTTGAAATGGGTAATGTCGTGGTTATAATTGAAGGGTGTCTTATTCCTGGTTTGTGCCCTGTAAAAATCACACCGTGAAAACTTTGGTAATCTAGGGATTACCTAAGTTATCACGGTGATGTTTTTTTCATCAGGTGGAATGACAGCTCTTTTTATGTAAGTTTTCACAGAATAGACTGGCTAATGTAAGAGTGACGTTAACCAAAGTTAATCAATTTCATAGTACTAATGGTTGGATCTTAAGACATTGCGTTTCAGAAGGATCAGTAAAAAAATAGCTTATACAACGTGTAACGTTAAATGCGCAAAACCTCAGACACCCCAATTCAATTGACCTATTTCAGAGAGAAAATAAGTCACTAAAAAAATTGTAAAGGTTTTATGTGCTGTTTTAGTTTTACTGGCCATTCTGATCGTTTCTTGCGTCTGCGACGACGCTTTACCGAGGGAGGATTCGTCACCAGGCCGCTGCGCCGCGCTGACATTGGCTTGCTTGACCTATTAATAAATAGACACGGCAACGTTTTTAATGAAGGTTTTTTGAAAAATGTGACCTATATTAAAAAAGTGGTTCAATTAATTCTGCTCGTTATTCTGATCAAACTATTTTCAGGTTTTGCGCATTTAACGTTACACGTCGTATAGACTTTGTTGATTCAATAGCTATAGAGGGACCTCAGTAACCAGCGATTCTCGTAATTTTAAGAACGTTCACAGTCTAATCTCAGTCTCAATTTGACAAAAATACCTCTAATATCCACATAACATTTTTGACATTTGTTTGTCGCCGAGATGACACTGCCACTAGATTTTGAACGTTTTAAATTACGATAATTGGCCATCAGGCGTTATTGGAATTATAATTTAAGATGGCAGGAATGAAACTGGGACCAAAGTTAATGGAAGATCAGATTTGATATGACGTCTAAATTTTTTTATTAAAACACTGTACAGACAGTGGATTTAAATTACTCTTATACCTTTTCTAGTTACATGGACTTGGATAGACCCGTTTGATCCCTGGATATCTTGGATCAGGGGATGATTATGCGGGCGACCTGAAGACCCTTTATTTTTTCAATATGCCTTTCTTTACCAGTAGGTATTTTGTTTTACCAAATTCCGTCGATACGTTCAGTAAATCGAAGGCACTTACGAGTGACGTGTCTCCTGCTGTGCCGCATAGAAAATACATTTGGGTTTAAAGTGAGGGTCTGTCTCGAACATGAAAATGGAATGCTTGGACGTTTTTTGGGAAAATAAACGGAGATTTATTTTTCGGTTCGATGTTTTGAGTAATATTTTGGAGTTTTCTTTGACGTTTTCGAAGACAGAAGAACTGCTTATGTGCTTTTAAAATCTACCAGTAAGATTTATATCAAATTGACAGAGCTTCAAAGAATTAATCATTATTTTAGACGCGGAGACCTAGTGTGAATTAATATTTCTATATAAATAAAAATTAAATGCTATTCCTTGGTAAACGCATTACTTGAGAAAGGGATGACCGATTTGACTATTTTTTATTTTATTGTTCGATAGTGTTTGTCATCGTCCGAATTAGGTTTTTACGGAAAGAACAATTGGAAATGTTTCCCGGAAAAACAATTAAATCGGGTAAAAGTGGACGTCTTTTTTCTATTAGATTTTTTAATTAACTTTTGTCATTTCGATAGGACGTCTGTTGCTAGTAAGAGTAGAAGATAAAATCTTCCTAATAAACTCTAAATTGAGTGAATACTGAGAAAGACCGAGCAGTGGTGGCCCAGTGGTAATGGCCGCGTTACGAGTTGTAGGTCGTGTACACAAACAGGCACTTTACTTTCTGTAAATTATTTCATCACCACCACTGTTCTCAGAACGGTAAAGGAAAACATCGTGAGGAAACCGGCATGTCCTAGAACCAACAATTTGAAGACATGTGACAATACCAACTCGCACTGGGCCCGCGTGCTGGATTATGGCCCGCTCCCTCTCACTGAGAGGAGGCCGGTGTCCCAGCGGTGGGAACATTATAGGCTGATTATGCTACGAAGAATATTTTGTTGAATTCAATGCGTCATTTCGATAAACCCCGTGGGAACGCCACTTGATGGCTCTTAACTACAATGATCCACTTGAAACGATAAACTTTATTGGCATCTCGTTTTGCCGTCATATTGGCTACCCTTTTAAACTCATCATAAACCTTGATTTCAAAAGTTTTCTTGAATGTTTTTGGATGATCAAGAATTTGACAGTCCACCTGATCAGGGGTCTCTGTCGCCTACATCTGCAACACCAGAGGCATCGCAGATGCGTTACTAGAGACAAAGCTGAAATGTCTCATCTGTCTGTAACAGCACTTGCACCTTTGAAGCACTGAAACACTGCTTGGAAGAAGAAGTTCTCTGGACCAGCTCTTTCACAGAGAGTTCTATGATTACTTCATAGAAAGAGTGCATGAGTAAAAGCTAAGATATAATATGTAAACATTTCGGAAAGCGTTGAATTTTGTGAATAAGCAAATCGTCGGATGGTATACAGACGATTACTTGGGAATTAACAAGTAGCCCAGAATTAACACCAAATGAAGGTATGTGGGTATTGGGTATGGGTACTTTCCCACAGCTGGGCAAAGAACTTTTGCCTTTAGAAAATACGATTTGAAAAATTATTTTGCATAGCCCAATTCATAAGGAAGCTTATAGTCTATTTAACATCATGCTACGGCCCTTAGGAACGAGAAAAAGAAAAAAAAAGTCAGAAGGAATGCTAAACGAAAAGGAAGTAACAGCGCGGACAGGCGATGCCATGCGACGGGGTGGGTCGCGAGAACAAGAAATTTCACGTGAACAAAGTCGCGGGTAGACGCCAGTTAAGTTTATAAAATTAGAAATATATGCAGGTACTCACCAATGATTCGCGTATCGTCACTTCGTATCGTTCGTAGCTAAACGTAACTATTTATAAAATAGGCACTTAGTCGTTTGTAAGGCACTCGTTTGGCGTGGTTCTGAAGTCTTCTTCACATTGCAGTCTGTTTACCTTATGAGGAAAGAGAAGATTATTAGTATCTAAATCCAGAGTTAATATGAGTCTAGAGCTGCCGGTCGATTCTGTAAGAATCTCACCGTAATAAGTAAAGTGAAGTGAGCTTAGATTGAGCTGTGAGTCATGCTGATGCTAGGGATTGACACTATTGACGACTCACTCCATGCTCACTTCACTCAAATTTTCACGGTGAGATGGTTACAGAATCGCACGGCAGAACTATTCCCGTCATTAAAAACGTTCACAATGTAGTGGCAGTCTCATCTCAGCGACAATTAATGTCAAAAACTTGTCAAAAATGTAGGGAAATTAGAGGTATTTTTGAGAGATTGTGACTGAGAACAGAACATAAACTGTGAACGTTCTTAAAATTATGAAAATTGCCCCTCAGATGAGATGATACAGGTAAAGGAACAACATCGTCAACATAAACTTTTAGGTTTTTATCAACTAAGTTAAGGCAGATTTCATATACCACTGAGTGGAAAATATACTAAACATCGCGCCGGTATTCTCCAGGTTGGGAAGAGGTGGTGAGAGGTATACCCACATTTCGGCAGTAATGTTAACACCACATGAGCCCTTGAGTCTATTGCCATCAAACGTGAACAACTCCAGACCACCAGATACCATTTTTGTAGAAAATCCAAGACTAGCGCAGTAGTATTAATCAATGGATATGTAGAATCAATTTATTAAGCCTAATGTAGTCCATTGCCAAAGATACCAGCATCGACAATGGACCATTCGTTGAAGAAGAAAGATCCTTGAATACCAATCACGAACTAAGAAGCGGATCGGGGTAGTATGGTCCTTGATAAGGGTAAGGGAAGATGAATAATCGCAGTTTGTCGAAGAAAGAAACATCCCTCTCGGATATTAAGACAAAGTACCCAATAGCTTCGTGATTAACAAAAGCCATACCTACTCAACTTAGTGAAACCATAAATAATGCGATGACATAAATACGGGAAAATAAAAAGAAACAAGTACTAATAAACAATAGTTTGGCAACTATACGTTGCCAGTCATTGACGTTTCCTAATCTTTGTTGCTAGGGGAAGGTTTGTTGGCAAGCGAGCTATAATCTCATTTATTTCAAGGCTTGTGCATGTCCATAAGAATTGTTGGTGCTCGAAACCGCAGCAGCTTATATACTAAGACTTTTTATCAATGAAAATTTTACTTTGACGATTTTATGATCATGTATTATAGAGGAATATGAATACTCCACTCAATTCATGCGACTTGCACGTGAATACTGGAATTACTTCTCTGAATAGCACAAGACAGAAGTTTTCGCAATCTTATCCCCCAGTTATCTTAGCATCCATCTAAATAGTTTTCCCTCCGAAAGATAACACCCCTCCCCAAACCAATAAATTAAAAAACCGACGCGAAAACTACATCAAATTTATTTCCGTAAATTTTCTGCAATCGAAAGAAATAACAATGCAATAAATTTAAACAAATCAAAATGCTATAAAAACATTTTTCCCCCTAAGAAGTTATTCAGTAACGGGCCCGTGTTGGGCGCCAAAAGTCTGTGGGGGAGCGAGAGGGGGGATAAAGTGCGCGTCTGTCTTTCTCTTGGCGCCAGTCGGGCCGGCGCCGTCTGGCAGTTGTCTGCCGCCTCCATGGAGCCTCTTACATAACCTGAGCCCGGCCACAGCCCGGGAATTCGTCCTTTAACTCGCGAAAATTTCACACACGTTATGGAAATATTTGGCATTAAATATAAGAGGAGATAAGAGTGAAATATGATACAATTTGTTCTCTTCCCTTGTTCTGCGTGTTTCGCTAATCTACTTGGTTTTGTGTAAGGATTATGTGATTTTTCAGGTCCTCGTTGATGCAGGAGAGCATATATACAATTATACACACATCAAAAAAATCTAAGCAACATGTACAGTTTTGAACTTTTGAATGATTTTTACTGTTGTAATATATTTATATTTCTTTTATAAATTATAACTAAGCATTTTTTGATGCATTAGTGACTAAAGCGACAAAATCCTTCATTCAATGTTCATTTAATCACAATAATTAACAATATGTCTACCGTAATATCCGTAGTATAAAATAAAGTTGAAACGTTAAAATTAAAGTTTTCATGTATTACAAAATTAAATAACGACATTTTTTTTAATTATTTGGTAATTCAATAAAAATTGTGACCGCCTCTGTTGTTTAAAACTTGTCGGCAACAATTTTTCATTGAATTTATAAGATTGTTTATCTGATCCTGGGGCAATCGCTCCCAATGGCAAGTCTTTCAGTTGTTGGGTTGCCGACACTCCGTCCAGGTTCTCTAGAACACGTCTCTGGAGTATGTCCCATGCGTACTTGATGGGATTGAGGTCTGGCGATTGTGCAGGCCACGGCAATACCCGGATGTTTTCCATTGTACTCTCTGGTTCTCCGAGCTGTGTGCGAACGCGCATTGTCATGCATCAGCGTGAAATCTGAGCCAAGATTTTGTGCAAATAGGTGAACATAAGGCCCGAGGACATCTTCAACGTAACTTTCAGCGTTCATATTGCCATATACAAAAACGAGCTTAGTTCGTCTGTTCTTCATAATGCCCGCCCATACCATCACTGTGGAGCCACTGTGGGTGCACTTCCTGGACGCATCTCAGCCGATCAGCATTTCCGGGACAACGATACACTCTTACCCTTCTCGTAGCAGGCCTAAATCCAAACCGGGAGTCATCGCAAAATAAAATTTTAACCCATTGCTCCTGGGTCCATGTCAAGTGTTCCCTACACCATTCGTTTTGACGGGCGCGATTCCCATGGCTTATGGGTGGCCGTATTCATGCAGCCTATTTCTCACGGTTTGGTGGCTAACAACAACACCGCTTGAGAATTGTAGCTTTAAACCTATCTCCCGGGCGGTTAACATCGGCTGACGTTTTGCAGTCAGTTGTATGTATCGGTCCTGTTGAGCAGTTGTACTCCTTCCGCGTCCTGGGTGCTGCTCAGCACGATCCCTTGTATTAACGTAACGGTACTAAAGACGACAAATCACGCTCCTATTGACACCAAAATGCCGAGATGCCTGAGACTGATTTCTTCCTGCTTGTAACATTCCTACAGCTCTCTGCATTTCATCAGGTATCAAATGGCGTCGCTCCATGACATAAAAATGACTCCCCATTCATTTATTATTAATATATTTTTTTTTTTCAAAAATTCTATAGGTACCTCAAAATGATAAAAATAATAGCTTTTATTTTAGTGAAAACAAAACACAATAGAAAAGTTTCTATTTTTAAAATCAGTCTGTATGTGTTTCTGAGAACAAAAAGATTGTATACCAATCTACATTATTAAGAAAACAATAAAGTATCAATTAATAAAACATGCAGTTTCTGTAAATGATGCGTGTTGCTTAGACTTTTTTGATGTGTGTATTTTGTTGCTACCCCGAGATTTTTATATTTGTGTCTTGACGATTATTAAAACTATAAGTATTACTTAATTGTCAGAACTACTAGCAAAATGACCTCATAAACAAGAATTTAGGGCAATTTTCGACGAGTCATCATTAGCATTAATTCATCTGCCAAACCTTTTCTAAACTATGTTGGGGACGGCTTCTAGTGTAACCAGATACAGCTGAATACCGGTATTTTACATGGAGCGACTGCCTAACTGATTTTTTTTAAAACATTCGGAACACTTATTTCTGCCAAGCACTACAAGCTTTTAGCAAACTAACTCCTCCTTATTACATATAGAAATCTATATCCAAAGCAAAATATCTTTTGTCCCATTTCATTACAAAGAAAATGGCAGTGACAGGTGAGATTTATAGGGCATACAAGTAGTTGAATTGAGGGCAAGTCGGCACCTACGTGGCGGTAAGCGGTAAATAGGTCAATCATGACATAAGCACAT
Organism: Eremobia ochroleuca; assembly: GCA_949629135.1. Classification (NCBI taxonomy): domain Eukaryota; kingdom Metazoa; phylum Arthropoda; class Insecta; order Lepidoptera; family Noctuidae; genus Eremobia; species Eremobia ochroleuca. The sequence continues at coordinate 493,194 of OX451411.1, read as the reverse complement.
AGCGGTTAGTTATGATTATATGACTACGTTACTGGTGACGTGTTTAATGTGCACATCTCAGTCATTGCAAAATGTTTTGCTGTACATGTAGAGATGAAAGGAGAAAGAGGGTAGACAGAAATTAGAAGTGAATTAATCTAAATAAAGCTGAAGAGCTTGTTTGTCTGTCTGAACGCACTGATCTCTGAAACTCCCAGTCGGACTTGAAAAATTCTTTTTGCATTTGATAGTCCAATTTTTGGAGAATAAAGATCTATAAGGCTATGTAATATCACGCTAGCCTAGGAGCTGAGTCAAAAGAAAAAAAAAAGTCAGAAAGACCGCTAAGCGAAAAGGAAGTAATAGCGCGGGCAGGCGATGCGATGCGACGGGGTGGGAGGGGGAGCAAGAAATTTACGCAGACGAAGTCGCGGGCAGAACTTAGAGTATAAAGTCTAAGACGCAGGCCATAACATACGAGTAGAACTGAGTGAGAACCACGATCTGGGTCTTAGAATTTTGTAACAGAATATGTTAAAACTCCGCCGGGGTGATTGCGATAAAATTATATTTATTTTCGACGTGTTATGATTATATCTTTTTCAGGAAAGGTTTGAACTGAAGCCAAACCAGTATCCAGACAAAACACCAGCAAAAGCACTAATTTTAAAACCAAGATAACATCATCTGCGTAGCCCTTTCCCACACATGTCGGCTTCCAGTCTAACCGGATCTTATTTTAAAACCAAGGCATGTTAAGTAAATCACTAGTTAAAAAAAACACATGTAGAGCGACGCGTGTCAGTGTTGACACGTGCGGTAACTCTGGTTATCTGCGCCGGCGCAAGTGCTAATAAACACGCTCCTGTTTGTTGTGCTACATCAATGTTTAATGTCAACTGTAGAGCATTTTGGTATGGCATTTATTTTTAAATAATGGCGAAGCCATTTTTCAAAGTGATTTCTTCATTTATGTATTAGACTTCCTCTATTGGTCTAATGGTTGCAACGCAAGCGAGATTTCTGAGCATGGAGTCCAGCGCCCAAATAGCATAACACACTTTCAATCATAGTCCGAAAGATTTTGAAAGAAATTGCTAATCCATTGCTTGATGCTTCATATGTTTGAGAAATTCGTCTGCTCTAGAACATAAATAAAGCAATGAATGTTCTTGAACTGTCAAAATTAAAGGCATTGCAATCGTAAGTGTGTTACGCAATTACCCCGCTGGGTTCGATCTTGGGGTCGGGTAGTGAAACGATTCATTCAAACGTTTCAATAAAATAAGCTTCGGTATTAGTTACCCAAATATATTAAATAAAGAACCAAAATTGTTTCATATTTAACCTCAGATCGAACCGCGCACAGATCATAATCAACCAATTGTGTTGTACAGTCAACTATACGTTACTAATAACACATCAACCGCCGCCCCTATTCCCAAATATGTACTACGTAATAAAGGCACTATCAAAAGTCAAACGGTTACCATGTGCGAGCTGTTGACCGTACTAAGTAACGACGCGTGGCATGCGCGGGCGCAACGGCACGCGCTAACAATCACGCTACTGTTTGATATGTTACACCGACTGTTTATAACGTAATGACATGCTCGGGTAGAGGATGCTTGATGGCGGTGGTAGTGGGTTAGGTGTTGAGATAAAATAAGAAGGAATACCTACTCTTTATTGAACACCATTGTAATCCTAACTAATATTATAAATGCGAAGTGAGTTTGTTTGTTACGCTTTCACGCTAAAATGGCTGTACGGATTTGGAAGAAATTTGACACTTGGGTACACCATGATCAGTATCTAGGATATTTTTCATCCTGCATCGGACAAAGTCGCGGGCCACCGCTAGTTACGATATAAAAACAGAAAACGGTAGTTCAGACCTCTTCAAAGTAAATTTGGAAACTGTAGACGGATTTGTGAAGAACTTACTGTAAGAACCAGTACTGGGAGAAACCAATAGTGAATGATATAATATACTGAAAGGCTGAGGAGTATAATTTATTAACACACGTGTCTGCAGGTTAAAGAAACTAAAAAAAGCTCTGAGAATTTCCGATTCCATTTGTTACTCAAATTAGCACCTCCTACTGAATCTATAACTAAGTTATTGTGCACATTCCGGAGGTCGCAATTTCCTTCGTAACTACAAACCGATTGCTGCCGGTTTTAAAGGTTACACTAATAGCCAGACAATGGGCTTCTGATGATGAAAATGAATGCATGAAAAATTAAAATATTATATTCGTAGATTTAAAAACATTACATCTCTCAAACTACAAAGCTGTTTGTTGGCAGACTTAGCTCCTTTTTACGTGCTTTTTTTGTACATTTAATAAACATCTTTTTTAGGGTTCCGTAATCAACAAGGAAGAATTCATAAAAAATATATAGTTTCGCCATGTCCGTCTGTCCGTTCCATCCGTCCGTCGGTAGCTTAGCTCAGAGACTCTTAGTACTAAAAAGCGATAATTTGGCATGGATATACATATTAATCACGCCAATCAAGTGGTAAAATAAAAATCTTGAAATTATCCCATGGTGTGAGACATCGTTGGATAGGTCTTTCAAAACTATTGCGTTTGTGAAAACCATTTTTCGATTCAGGGATTCGCTTGATGCTTTTGCTAATCTTTGTTAGAGTTAAATGTCCCGAAGACAGCTAAATGGTTGCTTCAGGATGTGAAAAAATTCACGGCAGTAGTATAAATGTATAACGAAATTAAATAAAATAAATAAAAATTTTCCACAACTTTCACACAACGCCATCTAGTCCCAAACTAAGCAGAGCTTGTGCTATGAGTACTAGACAACTGATAAACATATATATTTCTAAATACATACATATTATAGATAAATTACACCCAGACAAAGAATAAATGATCGTGCTCATCACACAAACATTTGTCCTAGGTGGGAATCGAACCCACGACCTTGTGCATAGCAGGCAGGGCCACTGACCACTAGACCAACAGGCCTGTGAATTAAAAGGAAAACTATGAAAGCTAGCTGCCTAAAGGCCATTCTAGCCGTGTCTGGAAGGTCCTTTTGAAGAAAGAGCCATTGCAGCCTTGAGTTGACACACGACGCTACCACATCTGCAGCTTAATCATTTATAGTAACACTTTTACCAATACGCTACACCGTTCAAGCATTTATTTACTTTTATCTTTAAAATGTAAAAAAAAACAGACAAACTGACATACAGGGTCTTTTTATTGGTCACTACGACTGTCAAAATATTCGCAAGCTATTAATTTGACTTCCATCTTTTCGACACATCTTCGACTAAGTACCACACATTGGTCTTGCCCCCAACAGTACATAGCTGTTCTTCTTTTTGATTTAAACTAAAAATTTTCGAGTTTTGGACTTACGAACAGTTTTTACAGAACTCCTTCGTTAAAAATTGATAATTTTCGCTTCGGAAGCGTATCGAATAGTTGTGGACTGCTATGCAGACCGGTTAGCATGAATGGAAGTAGTAAACTATCTGCGGTGCCTATCTACCCACATATAATTTGTGCAGTGACCATAAGTAACGCAGTTATGTGATCCGTGGGTGGTGCTCAACAACCTGTCATCAGATTATGTTCAACGCCTTTTATAGTACGTGGGTGAAAATAGAGATGACGACTAGGAATTGATGTGTTGGCAAATATTGTTGCTGCCATATTTTTATTTGAAGACTCAATTAGCCATTGTCTTTGCGCCGGCTAGCCGAGTTGCTTGATCTGCATTGTCACACATTGGGAGACACAGCCTACAGAAATATCCGGGCATATTGTACCAAGTTCCAATGCATGAGAGATTCTTATGGAAGGTATGGACTGTGTGCAAAATCAAAAATATCAATCATCTTTACGAGAGCAACGAATGACTTAAAAAACAATTTGAAGCTCATTTTCATAGTAGAAGCGCTTTTTAATTTCTCTCACTTTGTATCATAAAACGTATATCGAACTTGCTTCTGCACGCGACTTCATCTGTTGTTTTAACATGTAGTATTTCCTATCGCACTCGGTCAAATTCCAGCTATACCCGTACCCAGAACCACAAAAACTCCTATCTCGAAGTAAGTAGATACTTTAAATTTCACAAAGTTTATTGTCCAAATGATGGCGTCAAGCCTTTACCCATTGCATCAGGACAGTGGGTTTATCAACCTCATAAACGGCACACTAACCCACTTCGGAGCTGTAATATCTCATGAAGCAATGGTTCTCGAAATAGCCGCAGATTTAAATGTGGCGCTAGTGCCGCGGGAGGTCAGTGGTCCAGATTTGTGGATGCATTAGTTAGCTGTTAGTACATATTAATTTTAATTGCGATTGAATATGAAATCTTGTTAAAATTAACACGCTTGGCAAACGCATTGATGATTGGCGATTTATCAACTGGCTGTGTTGAATAGAATATAATTGAATCGAATACATCGTGGAGAAACCGACATGTCGTAGAACCAAAAAAAAAAAAAAATCGAAGATATGTCAAACCGCACTGGTCGCGCATAGTAGATTACATCCTACTTCATTTCGAAGTGGCCTGTCCCAGTTGTGGGAATATTATAGACTGATTATGCTATATGAGAATAGAATAATTTATTTCTAAAACAAATTAGATTGTGGCGGTGGAGGTGAGTGGTATGAACTAAACACACGCTACAACATGCACATTTTTCCAAAGAAATGTGTAGAAGATTAACAACGTATTTGACTCTACATAATGCTTTTATGAATCTTAAATCTGCCGAAAGAAAAGTTTCAAAAGATAATGAGTAGTTCTTTCCGTGGACTCTTCATGGGGCATAGCAATTAGTGTCAACTCAAATAATAATGTAGCTATATTTATCAATATCTAACACGATATAACATATAGTTTGAATAAATTACTTTAGTTTTCCTCACGATGGTTTTCCTCCACCAAGTCAGTCCTATGTCCAAGATAAACTCGGATAGAAAAATATAAATAAAAATGACGGTTGTGAAAATTCCGCTCCACCGTTTACGGCACCACTTCAACATCGATCTCCTACTAGGCTCCACTAATAGGTCAGACATCCGGCCAGTAGGCGGTCTGCCTACGCGTGCAAAAGGTCGCAGGGCCCCATGCAATCATGGAGAAAGTTGTTCTCAAGTGGGCTTTAAACACCGAGTTTTCAATGTCCCGAATTGCGAAATTAAAAGTGGGGCAGTGAAACGCAATTTTGGTGTTTTTGAGTATGCATTAAAATTTTTCTTAAGACTACATCCATCCGGTAGGTACTTATATGAATACTACGTTTGAATAGCTACAGATTAGCTGTTGGTCCATTAGCAGCTGCTATTTTAATCCAGGGTAGGATACTGGCTGCTGAACAGCACAGCTACTCACAACCATTCGATACGCTTCCGCGCCGCATTAAACATCAACATACATATTATATTATTGAAGGACTCCTCTAAACGTTGTTCACAAATCTGAAAACCGAAATGTGTGACAGTTTAAACCAAATAGAGAACCGTTAGGGCTCTTTCCGTTTTTTGCAGGTACGGTTTTTTGACGTACACTACTAAACGGGATCCTGGAAAAAACCGTACCTGCAAAAAACGGGATCTTGCCGTAGGAAAGAGCCCTTATTCCGACTCGAGGAGCAAATCAGGTAACCGAAAATGCGAAAATTTCGACTCGGAAGCATGTCGAAAGGTTGTGAATATAATGCTAAATTATAAATTTTTAAATTGGTCGAATATCAATGTATTATATCTCTAGTTTCCATCGCTAGATTGAAATACTGGATCAATCTAAATCAGTCTTTACTCTTGCAGGTTTAAAGTGACATCCATCAACCTGCAATTTGTCGGCGCGGCGTACTGAAAATACCGCCCGTTCCCTAACACATAGAGGGTGCCTGAGAGAGAGGTTTGCGTTACGATATCTTCAATTAAAAACGTACGTGGTCTGTGATCAATTTTGCAGTCACAAAGTTCATAATATCAAGGAAACCCCCATTCCCAGGCTATGTTGTTGAAATGGCTATGACGTAAGCGTAGGTAACTCAGAGTTAAATTGTAATGAACTGTTGTGTTCAGGCAATTTCTTTATGTACGGTGAGCAAAAAAAAACCAAACATACAGAAAATTTTTTTGCACTGATCTTGCAAGTCCCTTTATTTTCAAAACCCCGTTTGACTGACTTATCTTCAGATGCGTAGTACTCGACCGGCGGCGTGCGTGTATGTCCAGAGTGGTAATTCTCGTAATTTTAAGAACGTTCAGTCTAATCTGTCTCAATCTGTCACCAATGCCTCTAATTTCCCAACAAAAGTTTTTGGCATTTGTTTGTCGCCGAGATTTTGAACGTTTTAATTTACGAGAATTGGCCTTGAGATGTATGATTGTAAACGAAGCAAAAGGAGGATGAAGGATCATAGTAGGGCGCGTTCTGTAGTTTCTGCCTACCCCCGTGGGAAGAAGGCGTGAGATTATTTATATCTATATATATCTTCAAACATTTAATAGTTTGAGAAGACTTTACAAGTTGGGATGGCAAATATGCCCAAATGCTCGCCACACTATTATTTGCTTTACTCATTTTACCGGACTGCCTCAGAAGGAGGTCAAAGTTTTTGTAAAATTCTGTTGGATTTCTTTATTTGTTGAAAAGTATCTTTTCACCGTTTTGAGAGGTGATGAAATAATTTACACAAAGTAAAGCGCCTGTTTGAGTTCGAACTCACGTGATCACGTCCTACAAATCGTAAATCGCGGCCGTTACCACTGAGCCATCACTGCTCTCAAAACGGTGAAGGAAAATATCGCGAGGAAACCGGCATGTCCTACAACCATAAATTCGAAGACGTGTGACATCTACCAACCCGCACTCGTGATGGATTACCATTCTCTCTCAGAGAGGAGGCCTGTGTCCCAGCAGTGGGGACATTTTAGGCTTTTAAATCATAATATCTTTTTTTTTTTTTCGTTGGTGGCAATAGGCTTGCCCCCTATGGCTTAAACATGACTGGCTTAAAGTGGTTATACTATAGGTACACCTCTGGGTACCCTTCGAGACATACAGACGAGATGTTACGTTATCTCTCGCTACTTGCTAAGCTATGCTTGGTGCCAGCGCCGGCGTTCTGCACTATTTTAATAACAGCTTCCGTAACATCTTGTAATGTTGTTCGTTAGCTTGCATGCTTAGGAGGCCTATTACAAAAATGCGCGTAGATGCATGATTTCCTCGTTGAAATTGAATACTATTCGTCGGTTGGTATAAACAACAATTAATTGGTAAAGATTGGTCTTTTTGACAATAATAATAAAGCGATTTTTTTTATTATTTATTTAGCAATAATCGTTCTCCTGATGCATGTTTAGGCAACAACTCATGGAGAGCTGATTTGAGAGCTATAATTTGCAGATTCTGTCGAACATATAATCCATCAAAACAATTTTTCTCATATCACAAATATTACACACTTTTACAATAATACAACACATTCTTGTTATATGCCTTATAAATAAAGATAAAAACGAACCTAATTCAGTTTTCTACTGGGAACAAGTCTGAATATCTCCGAACTTCTACATTATTTTCACGTGGTATTTATACCAAAATAGTCACCAATAATTGCTTAAACAATATCAATAATAAAAACCGGCCAAGTGCGTGACGGACCACGGAGATAAGGGGGGGGGGGGGGGGGATAGTCAATTTTCGTCTATTTTCTTGAATAACTTGGAAACTATTTATTTTAATATTACAAAAAAAATATATTCCAAATCCTCACAATAAGCCCTTTCATTTGATACGTCACACAATGCAGTTTGCAATTTTTTATTATTTTTATTATCCATCTTGACCCCAATAGCCTAGCAAGGAGAGCAGCACGTCACCCACTTGATTGCTAGAGATGTAATACTACCCACTTTGTAAAAACTGTTACATGTACTACAATCTGTTTTATGTACAAATAAAGATTAAAGAAATCTTGACCCCAAAAGTGGCCCCCATATACAGATTTCGTCTATTTAATTCACACCTCTACGTTTGGGTCACAGAAATTGATATGTGTACCAAATTTCAACTTAATCGGTCTAGTAGATTCGCAGATAATTGACTTCATTTTTGATTCATTTTTGAGGCATCCATAGGCAAGCCCAGTTAAGCAGACGACAACCTCATAGGTTGAACTGCGAGAAGCTATATTATATAAAAAACTAGCGACCCGCCCCGGCTTCGCACGGGTGCAATGCTGATCACTATCACTACATAGTATAAAACAAAGTCGCTTCCCGCTGTCTGTCTGTCTCAATGTATGCTTAGAACTTTAAAAATAAGCAACGGATTTTGATGCGGTTTTTTTTAATAGATAGAGTGATTCAAGAGGAAGGTTTATATGCATATAATACATGCATAATGTAGTAGAGAAACACTGATAATTTTAGAGCCATTATTTCTCTTAAAAAGTATAGGATAAAAAATGGTTATTGTGGGTTATCCCTAAGAGATAGACATAAATGCCATCGCGGACTTTTTTGTAGACCTTTTTAAGGTGTACAATACTGGACTACATTATTTTGATCTATCTCGTAGGGTTAAGCCAGCGTTTGCAATGTAAGCGCAAAAAAATGTGTTTATTTACGACATCACATTTAAAAAAAACCGCATCAAAATCCATTGCGTAGTTTTAAAGATTTAAGCATACATAGGGACAGACAGCGGGAAGCGACTTTGTTTTATACTATGTAGTGAAGATGCGCGCTCAGTACCGAAATGTAAGAGGGCTCTTAATTCTTATGCCGCGAGTACCATTTTCACGGTTAATTACCCCGCAATTTAGCTTATTAGTCCGGATATAATCATGCTTACAATTTGTTCTATCTTCGGCATAGCCAGTTTGAACGACTGCTAATTTTGAAATATGTTCGTACATTTGTCGCAATTTATTTGTGGTCGGACCAATGTGATTTCGTTTCAATACACCTCTTATTCTTCTTCTTAGCGTGTCCATGGCAAATTGGAAATAAGTTATTCTTTTGTTTGGGCCAGTACTCAGCTACTCTAACACGGTGCTGACGCAGACATAAGATCCTCACAGGTAATTTCACGGTATCCCTATTAGCCTCAGTTTCCTAGCCATATTGTCTTACTTTTGGGTGATGAATGTTCATGAGTAGGTTACTATTGAATCATCCTATAAAATTGGGAAAACCAGCCTTTGGACTCTAGCAATGCTAATGTTACCGGTGCGTTGTAAAACATATGAACCACATGGTCCTCACATGGACTGACCAAGATTACGTCTGGACTTTAAATGAGACTGACCCCTGAGCTGTTTCGCCATTTCTTCTCAAGTTTAGTCAGGTAGGAAATGTCGACTCCGTCAAGTTTTTTTGTTTTTAAAGTTATTGCAAAAGTGATTCCGGTATCCTATTTACTGAATAAAAAAAATCATAAATTTCATTTTACAGGAACAACAGAAAATTCATTAGGTGTGCAAATGAACAAATATTGCATTTATCAAACCCTTATTATAAACTATAGAAACGGTCTCCGTTCACCGTCTACTCGACATTGACATCACTTGCGCAAGCGCTTACGACATCGTCTTTGGAGTCGCCATTTTTATTCGCTACATCGACTAATATGGCGATTTGCTTACGAGGAAACATTTGTACAGCCTCGTATCTTTGGCGAATTAAGTTTGCAAGTTTTCAAGATAGAAGTTCCCAATAACTTCTCTGCTAGTTTCACTAAAAATTTATATTATTTGCTTTTTCCCATGGGAACGCACTACAGGGATAAACAGTATCCTATGTCTTAACCCAGGTCATGGTCTACCTGTGTGCCAAATCAGAAGGGCAATTCTCGTAATCTTAAGAGCGTTCACAGTCAAATATCAGTCTCAAACTGTCAAAAATACCTCTAATTTCCCGACATTTTTGACATTGATTGTCGCTGAGATCAAATAGCGACTAGATTTCGAACGTTTTTAATTATGGGAATTAGCCTTCTGTTCAATCGTAAATGTGTGAAAAGGTAGCAGACAGAGGCACTTTCGTATTTATAATACTACTATGGAAGAATTTTTCCATGGATAGGCCTCTGCAATTGGCGTGCGTCCGGCACATTCTGGACAGCTAATCCTATTTAAAAATACTTCATGCATAGGTAAAAATACTGTAAGTACAAAGCAGCATAATCGGGCTATAGTTTCCCAACTGCTGTAACTCAGGCCTCATCTCTGTAAGAGGGATTGTACCGCAATCCATAGGCTTACCACCTTATTCAAAATCTAAAGTCAATTATTCAAATTAGGCAGAGAATCAGCACTTTTTCAACGTTAAAGTTACATGAGACAGTCCCCCAAAACGCCCACCATTCACCACTTCCTAGTGCTTTAGCTGGGAAGAAGAAGTGGCGTAACGAACCCCCCAGCAGGACAGCTGTCTGTTAAGGCGTGGTAAGAAAAACATTTTTAGGTAATTGATATTTCAGCGCATCGCGGCAACAAATCAGGTTTAAAACAGCTATGCGTTTCATGTTAGTTGAATCAAATGACCACCAAAATAAAAGTAATTTTGCAGTTTTCAACAAATCACACGATTATTATAAAGGCGATTTGTGTGTGTGTTTGTTACTTCTTCACGCTCAAACGGCTCGACCAATTTTGATGAAATTTGGCACACAGATAGTTTATAACCAGAATTAACACATATAATACTTTGTATCCTGATATTTCTACGGGATCGAGACTTATGCGGGTGGAACCGCGGGGCGCAGCTAGTTAGAGAATAAATGCACGGTTTAGTAGAATATTTTTTAGGTATTTCTTTAGTTGATTGTATCCCCTTTATTATCATTAAGTACATATCATATGATAGTTTACGCTTAAAATTTTGAGAATAATGCGACGAAAAATATTTATTGAGCTTTGTTTTACGATTGTTTTATCATGATCATCATCATCTGCCTGCCTTTTCCCAACTATGTTGGGGTCGGCTTCCAGTCTAACCGGATGCAACTGAATACTGAGACTGGATGTCAGATTTTCGGGCTTCTGACTACCCGTAACGACTATCAAAGATCTATGAATGACAGCCGGTACCAACGGCTTAACGTGCTTTCCGAGGCACGGAGGGGTCTCGGAATGTAAAGATGGTCACCCATCCACAGACCAACCGCGGCAAGCGTACCTTAACCTGATCGATCGACCTGTGCGGCTGTTATTATTTAGCCACGGGACCCCTATAATATTGTTACCACGACGTGGCGGCATGAGCTTAGTATTCTGATTTAGTCCGTGCCAGTATGACAGAGTTTGAGGTAAATTATAAATACGAACTCGATTCTCTCATGATTGTATGAATGACGTAACGTCGTTATGAATGGCCGTGACGTGCCGTGTGTCATGACCAGTTCGAGGAAAACTGGTTCAAAATATGTGTATTTGTATGTTACTGTTAGGAAAATAAATAAATAATATTATCAGCTATTGAATGGATGGGATAAATCGTATAGTAATCCTACTACAGGAAAACAACATGACAGAAACGTGACATTCACTAACCCGCGGGGTAATTGCGTAACACACTACCAGTAGCAATGGGTTTCATTTCGACAGTTCAACAACATTCATTGCGTTATTTACGTTGTTGAGCAGACTTATTTTTCGAACATATGAAGCAATGGATTAGCAATATCCTTCAAAATTATTCAGATTAAGATTGATAGTGTGTTACGCAATTTGGGTTCCGCACGGATTTCGGCGCATGCCTTCTCACAGACAAGAAGCCTTAGTCACATCAGTGGGAACATTACAGGCTGAATATGTCTCTGTTTTTAAGACAAACAGAGAAGGAAGAAGCGTTGATCACCACGCCAGCTTACTGCGTGTTCGCGATTTCAGATTGTTAGGTTAGAGTTTAGTAAGGTTCTACTCCCATTTGCCGCTCTTTTTATAAGCCTCGAGTTTGAAATGACGCTGAGCGACATCGTAGTAGGTGGAAACAATGGCAAAGATGTCATGACGAGCTCAACTATTTCCGAAAGGACTGGCCCGAATTAGCAGAGAAGAGCAATTTGTGGAAATGGGTTCCGAGAGGGAGGCCTTTACGCAAGACTAGGCACTCGATAGATAAACCACAAAATCATTATAATTTCAGGCCAGAATCACCCACTGCTGAGTATAGGCCTCCCCTTTCTTCTGCCATACTTCCCGTGCGTCCCTCATCCAGGTGTTTCCCGTGACTTTGACGATATCGTCAACCCAGCGCGCTTTTGGAAGACCCTGGTTTCTTTGGCCTATTCTTGGCCACCATTCGGTCACCGCTTTACTCCATCGGCCACAAAACCACAAAATACTAAAATTAAACAACATTAGCGAATAATTCCATAATATTTATTGAAATAAAATGACGAAACACTGCGGTGCAGTCATCCCGTTAGGTGAAAACAAAAACAAGCGAATCATTCGAATCGCTTGTGGGTCAATGTCGTTTAAATTAGCGCAATTTTAAATACGCGCAGTTGAGGAAAAGCCATTGTATTTGTAGCAGAAATTTGAAGATGTGGAGTAAACAACATTCATGTAGAAAGTAACACAAGGAGCAGTGGTGGCCCGGTCGAACCTTGACAGGCGCTTTACTTTCTGTAAATTATTTCATCACCACTGCTCTCAAAACGGTGAAGGAAAACATCGTGAGGAAACCGGTCCTAGAGCCAAAAATTCAAAGACATGTGACATCCACCAACCCGCACTGGGCCGAGAGGCCTGTGTCCCAGCAGTGGGAACATTATAGGGTGATTATGCTATGGCAATGCTATGTCGATAGTATTGAGCAATTACATTCAACCCTGTATGAAACGTCTTACGAGGTGCTCGTGGCTCAATAATAACCGTACCAGAGGCATCGCAGACGCGTTGTCATACTAGAGAAAACGCTAAAATGTTGCATGTGTCTGCAGCAATAGAGTCCTTCAAACCAGAACACATCTACGTTATGGAGGCAAATTTGTGGTACTTCTTCCAAGCGGGCTTTCTCACAAGGATACTACAAGGGAAGGGACTAGTGCAAATAACTTAACTGTGTTTACAGTATATCGTATCATACTGCGATACGCGGGCGTCTTGATATTGCCGACGACAGCGCCTAATGCCAGTATATTGAAACATTATCATTTAGCAGTGAACTGCTGAATATCGACCTCGGCAATAACACATCACTCCTCTCTATGCTCATCTTTCCTCAACCAGCCACCTTCCAAGAAACATCGCTCTACATAGCCTGAATCATATCCCGTTTACTTCACCATGATTCCTTGAGTAGGCCAAGGTAAGGTCGTACACAGTCAGGATTCTGTGGTTTTCCCCATGACTCTGAACTCTTTGAAGAAATTCTGACACAATGCTCTTACAATTAATTGGTCAATATGAGGCCGTTAATAGAGCACTTGGACTTTTACAAAAAGTTCGTTTTTATCTCACGTCGTCTCCAACAGTCATACCTGTCTGACAGTCTCTTTCTAAAGCCGAGTGAGTACATGAGAAGAAGCCTGAAAGTGGCACCGGTGACTAAAAAGTTGTGTAGACATCGGTTGCCATGGTAAGGGCGTGTGATGCGGAGAAATTAAGAAAATGTCGTGAGGAGAGTTTTGAGTATGAATGTGGATGGCAATAAGAGTAGGGGAGACTAAAGAAACGTTGTATCGACTGTGTGAATGATGATGTGGCTAGAAAGGGGTTGAGTACCGATATGACGACTAATAGAGAAGTATGGAAGGAAAAGACATGTAGCACCGACCGCAAATAAATTGGGATAATGGCAGGAGAAAGATGATGGGTCTCTTTGTAAAGTTAAATGTGTCTCATTTTACGCCTGGTTGCTGGGACTTAGTTACTCTAATAGTAGGTATGTTAGTCATTCTATATAGCGTAAGGTCAGGTCAGCGATAACAGACATATTGTTGGAAACATGCACTAAGTTATGTGTGTACACAATAAATTATTATGTCGCTATATCGAGATATCAGCAAGTTCAACACTCAAGGATATTCGACGATGTTCTGACATTATTTCATAATTAAAGCATAAACTTACGATTTTCATTTTAGGTAGGGTAGGCAGAACCGTCAGATCGCTGCGTCCTCACGATCCTTATATACTTCTTTAGCTTGTTCATAAACTGGCTATATGTATATCTGAGTAGCCTTTTCCCAACTATATCGGGATCGGCTTCCAGTGTAACCGGATGCAGCTGAATACCAGTATTTTAAATGAAGCGACTGTTACTGGGTAACACCCTTGGTAACACTGGTTGCTGATACCCAGGTATCGGGTTACCCAGTAACTGGGTTGTGGAGATCAGATAGGTAGTCGCTTCATTCATTCTTTGACAATTGTAGTGAGAAACAGAATCGATCTATGAATGACAGCTGGGGTCAACAGCTTAACGTGCTTCCCGAGGCACGGAGGGATCTCGATATTTGTAATGGATGGTCCCCCATGCACAAACCGACCGCGGCAAGCATAGCTTAACCGTCGATGGACACGTACGGCTGGTACCATTTATCCACGAGTCCCTCGAGTCCAATTCATAAGTTCAGTTGAAAACCAGCGTCAGACAGACTAGTTGTTTGGCATTTTTGCTGAACTGGGCTTAGCCTTTGGCGCAACCGTGAGGCACACTTTCCTACTAATATCTCACATCGCACTTTACACGTTTTATTTGTTTTCTTTTTTTATATCTATTTCTTTTTTACTACAAGTAATGTAGTACGTGTTGTGTGCCTTCTAGCCTTTGCTAAATAAATGTATTTTCTTTCTTCTTTCTATAAACTGTCATTCAAATTTACATCTCCTCAATTCTGTAGTGTTATTTCTTGCTGTCATTAGAATCATGACTCATTGAACATGACTATGAGACGACTTCAGATGATGATGGTGTATAATTATAGCCAAAATCATTGACAGAACGGTACTATGACATCAATGGTGTTTGAGGAATACTTTTGGCATAGTATCGTATTGATGACTATTGAAACGAATGACAGATCTTTTATGATAGGGATAATCCGGGGTCGTACAACCAAATATTTCATCGCCAAATGCATAGCAATGTTCCAGCAATTTACAGGCACACGAGATATTGGCTTCGTGTCTAAGATTGGTGCCGCTTCGGATCCCTTGGCGTCTTTAGCTTACGGCAACCACTTCCCATCAAGAGTGTGTGAGAGTGTGAGTGTTGTGATCTTAGGAAAAAGGTCAATTTAGTCAATCCGTGAAAAGTGATCCCAAAAATCTTACTAAATCTAGCGAGTGTTTACAAACAGAAGATAAGGCCTCGTCCCCTGTTTTTCGCGTATTCTCTGCGATGTCTGGCCTTTTCTCACAGTTTAGGACTGCAAAATAGGAATTATTAGATGCTCACAAAGAGAAGCGCCAGTCATTATATTATTAGAGCGTTCAATAATATTTTTAGGGAAGTTCGATTAAAACAAACCGCAAAATAATGGTATTACAACTAACGGTACTATGATACATTCATGGGATTTATCAAGAGCTTCGCCATTGATTCATGTTGATGAGTCATGTAGTGTAGTCATATTATATAGTTACTAGGAAGTAGTGGATGCTGACACAAGAATGTTTCCATTAGCTCCCGTTAGTGAAATAATTTTACCTCTTTATAATATTAGTATAGAAGTATAGATTATCATACTATGGATTTTATACCCAGACGGGCATACAGGTGTAGGCATGTGAGGAGGGTCGAAGCACAACATCGATCTATAATTTCTGCCTATCTCCATCGGAAAAAGGCTTGAGTTAATGTATGTTTGCCAGAGAAAAATAGAAGGTTGATTTTCTTTAACCCACACAATCTTTCTCAGCATGTAGCCAAGAAAACATCTTTAGTTAAATTCCTAGTTAGGACTGTAATTGGGTATCAACGTCAAGAAAGTTAAGCTAGATAAATAGCTAGAACATAACATCACGGCTGTAATCGCGAAAGGACGGTAGAGCTGTACCTATAGTAGGGAACACCCACATCTCGTCAGTTATGTTTAAGTCCCATGTAATACGGGGCGATCCTATTGACATCAACCGGGCACGAATCCAGACTTCGGGCTGTTACTAAGAATTTCCAGATAGAAAACCTAATAACATTTTGCCCGACCCGGGAATCGAACCCAGGACATCTCATGGTCAGCAATAGCGTTTGCAACCACTACACCAAAGAGGCATTCTAGGGGCCGGTAGTTTAACGTACTTAACATACGTAGGTCAAATAATAACGATTACGTACTCTTTATTATTTTGACGTACGGCAAGGCCATGATTTTGTAATTGTAAATTTGAAACCACGCTTTTTCTGGTTTGACGAAAGTTAGCGCCATTTTTGACGTATACGCGTTCGTCAAGTGGACGTGAAACAACCCGCCCATAACCCTTAAATGCATAATGTTGCCATATGGCAACAAAGTACGTCATTTAATTTTTTTAAGAACGTGATAGCTGTGAGTTTCTGAACGCACCTATTTTTGTCAAAACAATATATATACTCTATGAATATTAATATTATTGTATAATTATTATATATTTATTATCTAAATTCTATAGATAAATACCTATACAATAGCATTTTATGCAATACGATAAAATAAATCATGCATTTAAGGGTTAATAAATAGCTAGATTAGAAGTTAGTAGTCAAATCAGCCAAGATGCAGAAGGTTTAAGACCTACAGACCTGACTCTGTGTTTGTGATCTGACTCTGACGCAATTAAGGCGAGGCCTATAATGTTCTTGGAGGCCACATAAACGAGCAGTCTATACGGTTCCCACTGCTGTGATACAGGCCTCCTCTCTGTGTGAGAGAGCGGGATCTAATCCACCTTGCGGACACAGCATGGGCTGGTGGATGTCACATGTCTTTGTTTTTGAAGCGAATTTTTCTTCAGGCACTCTTTGCGCTCTTTCTGATCAGTGAGCGTGTAGTTTCGCTGAACCGTCACACTCGGGCCGGTAACGCTGAATCTCGTATACTCCGCTTCAGTCGTAAGTTTCCACTTGTATAGTCACACGCCGTTTTATTTTTTTCAGCAGACGTGTCTTTGTCGTACGAAGAATGAGCTAGACGTCTCGACCATAGAAGACAGTGTTAGTCATTATCAGTATTCAAACTAAAACCTCTTTTGTCCATATTTAGTCACAGGGAACTTATCACAATCATTTACTAAGCCAGCATCTCTTACCATCCATTTTGAACTTAGCAGTAAACACATAAAGTTTGAAATCCTTCGATAATGGAGTAACATTTTTAGGACCTTAATCATATTGTAATACGGTTCATGTTTTAAATACATATGTATTTCACCTTGTTAACTAATGATGACTCATAAGTCATAATAGCTTAGATAACAGTAGAAAAACTATTAATGTTTTGATTATTAACAGCTGCCTTAGCGTCCTTCACAAGTGTTTTCGCTGAAATAACAATATAGATTTAAAAATTCCAATGTACCTCAAGTTTCGAACGTTCAATGAACGAAATGTCGAAGTGGAAACAGAAAAACACACAAAAACAGACAAAAAATCTGAATATCAAATGAAGAAATAGATAAATTAATGGAACATATTTGTTTAAGAAAAAAAAAAAAATATCCGCTTCAGTAGAATGACAAACAAACCGACAGTCCACCGGTAAGTGGCCACCGCCGCCTGCACACATCTGCAACACCAGAGGCATCACAGATGCGTTGCCGGCCGAGAGACGAAGCTAAGACGTCTCATGTGCCTGTAAATACACTGGCACCCATACCTTTGAGACAGCGCAGCTTGGCGGTGCACTTTTTCATGGTGAGATTTTCACAAAATACATAGATCCGCGATCTGTTTTCGCTGTTATTAGTAAGACTTCCCTCACTCTTCTTGCTACTCATGAAGTAACAAATATACAAATCCACGTGCTTCCGACCCTGACTCATACTAGGCTGGCTCTTATAGCCATGACTCCATCTTTGACTAACTGCCAACACATTTGGTCCAACGTTTGATAAAATGATTAGCTCATGCTTACAACTTTTTCGGTGATAGGAATGACTGATTTGTATTTTGTTGTTGGATAGACATAAATAGAGAATAAGTCCACTCCGTCTCACAGACAGGAGGCCTGTTTCCCAGCAGTGTGAATATTATAGTCTGATTATGAATGTATATGTAAACCACAAACATCTTATTTACCTTTATAACACAAACGTTACAACAGCTGTGGACACAAGGTTAAGTTTAGATAGATAGACGTAAAAATACTAGATACAGACGACCTTCGATCATATCGTCGACCGTAGGTTCAATTGCTGTAAGGGACAAAATACCCAAAATGAGTTGAGTATACAGTTTTGTTCAGAATTTTTCGCTCTATCGAATGGTGAATATAAAAAAATTCTAGCTTAAAAAAAATGTCCCTTACTCTAATGATTTTTGGATCCAAATTTCGAATCAGCCCCATAATAACAATGTATCTGAAAAACTATGCAATATAGGAACTTGAAATGGTGTAATTATCGCCGCCAATCCACTTCAAATAAGGTAAGGGTCTTCCCAATCAGCGAATTACCATTACATGGTTTATTTTTTAAGAAACAATAATAAAACTGGCCTTACACTAATGTCTTTGTTGTCTCAAAAAATAAATATCATCCATACTTTAAATGGATTGCACGAGTTTTGACATAGTTGTCCCTTACCCCAATTTGCATT
This sequence comes from Eremobia ochroleuca, assembly GCA_949629135.1. Taxonomy (NCBI): domain Eukaryota; kingdom Metazoa; phylum Arthropoda; class Insecta; order Lepidoptera; family Noctuidae; genus Eremobia; species Eremobia ochroleuca. Next base: position 474,451 of record OX451411.1, on the reverse strand, counting down.
GTCATACTTTAAGCAGTGTCAACGTTACACCTATTTGAATCGAATTATTGCACTATTACCATCCTTTTCTATCTCACAACGTCTTTCTGTGTGCAAAAGAGAGGATAGTACCAATGCGAAAGCAGCGCGCGGGCATAAAAAAGTGGTATCAGTGCGAGTTCATCTGTCGTTAAAAACAACAAAAATAATGGCTTTTTGGGAAAACGAAGTGCTCTGGCCCCTTGAAACTTTGTAGTAGGGTAGTAGGTTTCAAGGAGCCAGTGTACTTAATTTAGCTAAAAAACCATTATTTTTATAAATAAATGATAGAAGGGTTAATTTCCGGACGATAAATATTTTCGAAATTCATTCGGCACTTTTAAGTTGATTTATCAGAATTTTTTTTACAAAGTTTCAAGGGGCCAGAGCACCAAAAAGCCATTACTTTTGTTATATTTTATAAATAAACAATAGAAGGGGTAGTTTCCGGATGATAAATGTTTTCGAAAATTATTTGGCACTCTGTAGTTGATTTTCCAGAAAATTTTTACAAAGTTTCAAGGTGCCAGAGAACTTAATTTTGCCAAAAAGCCATTATTTTTGTTGTTTTTTTTATAAATAAGCAATAGAAGGGGTAGTTTCCGGATGATAAATGTTTTCGAAAATCATTCGACACTCTTTAGTTGATTTATCAGAATTTTTTTACAAAGTTTCAAGGGACCAGAGCACTTAGTTTTGCCAAAAAGCCGTTATTTTTTATAAATAAACAATAGAAGGGGTGGTTCCCGCATGAAAAATTTTTTCGAAAATTGTTCGGCTCTATGTAGTTGATTTTCCAGAATTTTTTCACATGGTTTCAAGGGGCCAGAGCACTTAATTTTGCTAAAAACCATTATTTTTGTTGTTTTTTTTATAAAATAAGCAATAGAAGTGGTAGTTTCCGGATGATAAATGTTTTCGAAAATCATTCGGCACTCTTTAGTTGATTTATCAGAATTTTTTTACAAAGTTTCAAGGGACCAGAGCACTTAGTTTTGCCAAAAAGCCGTTATTTTTTATAAATAAACAATAGAAGGGGTGGTTCCCGCATGAAAAATTTTTTCGAAAATTGTTCGGCTCTATGTAGTTGATTTTCCAGAATTTTTTCACATGGTTTCAAGGGGCCAGAGCACTTAATTTTGCTAAAAACCATTATTTTTGTTGTTTTTTTATAAAATAAGCAATAGAAGTGGTAGTTTCCGGATGATAAATGTTTTCGAAAATCATTCGGCACTCTTTAGTTGATTTATCAGAATTTTTTTACAAAGTTTCAAGAGGCCAGAGAACTTAATTTTGCTAAAAAACCATTATTTTTGTTGTTTTTTATAAACAAACAATAGAAGGGGTAGTTGCCGGATTATAAATATTTTCGAAAATCATTCGGCACTCTTTAGTTGATTTTCCAGAAATTTTTCATAAAGTTTCAAGGGGCCAGACAACTTAAATTTGCCAAAAAGCCATTATTTTTGTTGTTTTTTATAAATTTAATCTGATTAAATTGTTCCCTTTTTATTATTTAGATAATCACTCTATATTTTTTTTTCTAATGCAATAATAACAATATGTTACAATGATATGTCTTATTAATCGTAATTAAGGTTTATTATTCAATATATCTTTCATTATTTCGATTTTTTGCATATAAGAAAGTAGTAGAGCAGCCTTTTCTACTTTTGGAATTCAAACGTTTGGAACTTCAGCTACATGTTTGGTCGGGATTGTGCGCGGTTTTTGCAGCTACTCTTTTATTTGAATAAGAATTCAAAGTAAGTATAGGTAAAATTGTTACCATTTTTTTAATAATTTGATTTTAATAAGATGTTTATTAAAATCAAATTATTAAAAAAATGGTAACAGAAATAAAACAATTATTAATAAAACAATTTTTATACAATAAAATAAAAATTGTTTTATTCAAACTAATACAAATTTGCTATTACAATGTACAAACATTGCATTTAAGCGACATACAAAAAAGCACACACACGGTTCTAATACATTTTCATGTCTTTTAAATGATTTCTTATAACGATTTCCAAATTTAAGATATCCGTACGTCAAAAGTGTGTACTTCATTTTGTGTCAAAAATCTCTTTACATTGTATTTTTTTCATAAATTTGTTCAACATGTCCTTTACACTATTTTTTCATTAATAGATTGGATCCAACGTAGAGGTCAATTTAATGTAAGGGACGGGACTACAAGATACTTGGGCAGTAAGGGACATTACTAACAAAATACGTTGTTGTAAGGGACATCTATTTTCTTAAATAGCTAACTCATTTAAATAAATGTTACACATGTAGATAGAGCACTAAAATACAAGTTTATGTGTGAAATCAGACCCGAAAAAGGTTAATAACAAAAAAAGTTATGGGCGATTTAGTCCGAAAAAAAACTTTGTCGGCCTCTCCTGAAAAATCGTATTTTGTCCCTTACAGCAATTGAACCTACGGTCGACGATATCTTGTGGAAGCGGAACGAACCGATCTAGGTGTAGCGAAAACTGTTTAGAATTAGATTAACCTGTTTTAACTTTGACTTAACATCATGACTTTATCCCGCATAAGGATACGCAGAGGTGTGTAGTATATTCACGTTTTGGCAGTTCTGTTTAAGTCCTATGTAATAGGGGGCGAGCCCATTGCTACTAGCTACTTATGTGGCAAGGATTGGGAAGAGGTGCCTGTCACCTTAAATACGGAGAAGTGGTGAGGTACAAGCATTTTTGAGCGATGTCTTTAGATATGACGGGTGTGACATTAAGTTGTTATGCCGAAGCTAAGACTGCGATTTTCACACCTACACTAAACGTCGATTTACAGCATTTTTTTTTTTTTTGTGCTCAATGTTACTAAGAAAGGGGCAGACAAATATGTCTGAAAAATAAGTATGGGTCTTTTGACCCGACTGCGCGAAAACAGACAAAGGCAGGGTTATGTTTTTCATGTGTACCTGTGTAGTGGTATTCTTTATATCCTGGAAGCATTCTAACGGCTGGATGGATTTTAATAAGTACATGAGGTGTTTGTCGACTCGTCTGGCTCGCCTGATGGTTTTAGCTGTTTTAATAAAAACAAAATGGCGTTTTTTAGACATCAAAAAGTAGTCTAGAAAAAAAATGGACTATGGCCATGTGGGGTATCAAAATAAAGGGCTTGAAGAGACGATTCCAAAAACTACAACCCTCTAAAACTAAACCTTTTAGAGGGTTATAGTTTTTGGAATCATCATTATAAAAAGAAATAAAAAAAAACAAACTGCAACTAAAAAGTATAAAATTAGGTCACTTTTCAAGCAGTCTGATGCAGATAGCGGCATCAAATCTGGGATTGGAAAAATAACACCCGGTTAAACATACTTTGATCACGATTTCAAAGCAGTAGGTATGCTTAATTATATTGGGCGTTCCTGTAATTCAGCGTGACATCACCGATCGATTTAGCGTGATGTTGTCAGCTTAGTCTTGACCCATTTGTTGGCACGCGCCAATATTACTAGCTTTTTCAATTTTTTTTTTATAGCAACATTCAACAGTGATCAAGCATGTTGCTGGTGAACAATGCTTGTTCTTTCTCCGTACTTATGAGATTCCTTTACGTGGAAATGGAGGATAACTATTTTTTTACCAGCTACTGCTCTTATAGCAACGTTTTTCGTGATAGAATGGAAATCAAAACTGATTTCATCAAAATGGGCTGAGAAAAGCAATCCGATACAGAACAGCCGGTCGATTCTGTAAAAATCTCACCGCATCTCATAAGTGAAGTGAGCTTGAAGTGAGCAGTGTCAATAGCGTTAATCCCTAATGACAGCTCAGTCGATGCTCACTTCACCTAAGTTCTCACGGTGAGATGGTTACAGAACGGCAGACCCTGACAAGTCTGCCCGTCACGATTACTCAAAACAAAGAAACAAACCAAAGTCGCTACTTATTAGCGAATTTTCATATCTATTGTATTTTATGTTGGTTGATAAGTAGGGGAAGACCAAAGAAACGATGGATGGACGAACAAAGATGATATGGTTAGAAAGTGGGTGACTACCGGGATGACGACTGATAGAGAAGTAAGGAAGTAAAGGACATGTTGCGCCGACACCAAATAAATTGGGATGAGGGCAGGGCATGACGATGATAACAAAAACACTTGAGCAGGGCTTTGTCTATTTTCTTGGCATAGTCCCTAAACTAGAAGAATCCATTTATCCCGGAGACCTAAAACAGCTTTCACGAGAGGCCGTGTCGTTACAAAAAAGATTTTACATCCAAATTCTTCACTAAATCCCATACTTTCATGGCACACCGTGCTAAAATGGCTGAACCGAACGAATCGAGGGCTACATATCCCCAGTAGGTACATGTCGAAACACTTCCTGTGCTATTTCAGGCCGCCCTATTTACTTTACCTCAATTGTGTTACGACTCCAGGCGCCGTTTCCTATATTATTTGTGGAGTGGAAAGCTTATAATTAACTGCTGTTTTGATGAAAAGTCTTTCTGAAGTTGTAGAGCTCTTACAGCCCGCCTCGTTGGTCTAGTGGCCGCAACCGCTACGGCTGAGCACGAGGCCCTGGATTCGATTATTTTTGCTCATTGTTATTGGGTTCTTCCATGTGCCGGTTGATGACACATATGGGCTATGTGGGTGTACTATATGTACACATCTGCCTTACCCTTCGGGAAATACAAGCGTGATGGTATGTTAGCTCTTAGAGAGGTAGTAGTCGAGCTCTTGGTGAAGGAGCACGTCCGGGGAAGTACTACCACCGTAATAATTTATGCCGCAAAGCAGCGCTGTGTTCCTGTTTGAAGAGCATGTGTGAGTACCAGCACATGGACGAGACGGGACGGCAACGCAACTGCGATGCCTCTAGTATTGCAGACACATGCTGATGTATAGGCAAGGGTGACCACTTTACTAATGTCTATTCTCTTCTTACGTTTGGAGTTTGATTTTTAGCAGATATGTAGTTTTTTCCTTATTCAGAAAAATATAGAATGAAAAAAAAAAAAAAAAACAGTACTTCGCATGTCCTCATCATCTGCCTAGCCTTTTCCCAACTATGTTGGGGTCGGCTTCCAGTCTAACCGGATGCAGCTGAATACCAGTATTTTACATGGAGCGACTGCCTATCTGACCTCCACAACCCAGTTACTGGGTAATACGATACCCCTAGGTAAGACTGGTTGTCAGATTCTCGGGCTTCTGACACCCGTAACGACTGTCAAAGATCTACGAATGACAGCCGGGACCAACGATTTAACGTGCTTTCCGAGGCACGGAGGGGTCTCGGTATGTAAAGATGGTCACCCATCCACAGACCAACCGCGGCAAGCGTAGCTTAACCTGATCGATCGACCTGTGCGGCTGTTATTATTTAGCCACGGGCCCCTCGTACTTCGCATGTCCTATACTTTTTTTTTTCCTTTTACAATTTGTCATTCAGTTTGATTTTAAGAATCTAATAAATAATTTATTAGCCCTCGGTTTTGCCTTAAAATCAACATTAATGATGATGATGCTTCGCCTTACGGATACTTAAAGCTGTCCTTAGCTAATGAACCCTTAAAATTTGTCTCTGGGATGTACCATTGATCAAATTTAATGCTAATTAGTTAAGTACTAATCAAGGCTAAGATACTTAATTTGATTAACATTTTCTGAGTGCTGCTGTTAACAAGTTAAAATCGTTTTAAAGGGGAAGATTTAATTTAAAACATATGGGATGACGTTATCAGCGAAGTCAACGAACTCTTATCGTGATATTTTTATCAACAAACAAAAATCTGTACAGATTATGTCACTTCAGATATTTTGCCAAATAAGCAAGATCTACACACATTTTGAAAATTCCAATAGATTTTAGATTCCTCTTTTTTACCAAATTAACATAACAACAGCAGAAGTGTCTTACTTATAGTATAAACACCTCTCGCCTTTTGTGTTTATGTCCCATGGCACACATCCAGACTCCGCGTTCCTACTGAAAAACTCCTTTTGGAAAACCCCCAAAACATCCCTACTTGCCCGATCTGGGAATCGAACATAGAACCTCTCAGCAGTAGCGTTTACGACCGCTAAACAAACGAGGCGGTTTTACCAAATCAATCAGCGGAGTATTTTGTGTAACACGCTAACTGATAGAAAATGCCTATGGCATTAAGTCTATCATTTTGACAGTCTAATGGCTATCATTTTGACAGATCAACCTCATTCATTGCGTTATTTACGTTGTTGAGCAGACAAACTTTTCGAAGATATTATTATGAAGCAATGGATTAGCAATATCCTTCAAAATGATTCGGGTGCTGATGTATTGAGCTTTGTTCGCTCTAATCTGCATATTATAAGTATCACCCTTTCCGTACAAAGTTACTTATAATAGCACGCCAACGCCAAGCAACCTTACACAACAATCTTATAAAATTACCTCAATAGGCTATTCTAGTAAATACAAGAATCTTAGAAGCCTTACTAGTGAAGCTAACGACTTCTCAGTGGCCAGGCGTTAATATGACACCTCGATCTTTAGAAAAAACAGTATTTTTCTTTTTACTTGACTATGGCAAATCCAAATGGAAGAGTTATGATTTCAAACATAGTCTTTAACTTCAGGTCTTTAAAAAAAAATGTCACTGATATGAGTGGCGAAGACAGACCACAAAAGACAAAGATTAACTTTTTCTGAAACTCGATGTGCCGCTGTTCTTAAAGTGGTGAAGGAAAACATCGTGAGGAAACCGGCATCTCTTAGAACCGAAAATTTTAAGACATGTGACATCTTCTAACCTGCGCTGGGCCCGCGTGATAGATTACAGCCTACTCCCTCTCACAGAGAGGAGGCCTGTGTCTCAGCATTGTGAATTTTCATCATCATCATCACCAGCCTACAGCAGTCTACTGCTGGACATAGACCAATTGCACACTATTCAGCTCGATTCTCGGCAACTCTCACCCAACTGCTACCAGCGGCAACGAGATTGGCTCATTAAGCTAATGTACTATGTTATCGTTCGCTAAGGTACACACTGCACTGGGATTCTTGGTTCGTCTGCGACTGTTCTTTGTTTGTTTTGTGTTATTGGATGGCTAACAAGCAGCGGCCTATCTGATGGTAAGTGGAGACCGGCGCTTATGGACACATGCAATACCTTGAGGCATGCCTGTTGCGTTGCCATCCCAGAGACAAAGCTGAAATGACTCACGTACACCGGCACCCATATCCTTCAACGCTGCATGGCAGCAGAAAGAAGCAGGGTGGTTGTGTGAGCTCCTTCACAAAAAAAAACTATCTTTGATCGCCAAATAATACGTATGGTGGTAAGTTTAGTTTCTCTCGTCAAAATCGTACTTACATAGTACAATATTGAAGTTTGTCTATAATAAAGCTGAAGAGATTTTTTGTTTGTTTCAACGCGCTACTCTCTGGAACTACCAGTCGGGATTCGTTTTGCATTCGATAGCCCAATTCTTGAGGAAGGCTATAGGCTATTAACATCACGCTAGGTCCCTTAGGAGCCGAGCACAAACAAAACAAGTTAGAAAGAACGCTAAGCGAGAACGAAGTAATAGCGCGGGCAGGCGAAGCGATGCGACAACTAGTAAACAATAAAACCTATTAATACTCCAACATTGTACTAATTAAATAAATATATTAGCTGTACGCATCCAATACTTTACATACATACTTAATTATAACAGACAATGTTATTACACTATGTATTTACATAAACGTAAGGACTGGGACAGACGTGCGACACTTTATACGCACGTAGGTAACTACGCACGACGACATATTCAAGCTTATGCCTTTTGCACGCAACTACGGCTGTGTGCCCCCCGGAGAAAAAGTATCCTATGTACTTGGCAGGCAGCTGTCTGCTCCCTGTGTCCAGGCTGTCATTTGGAGATCGTCTTATCGCGTGGTACGACCAACCCTAACATAGTCGAGAAATGGCTCGACACTTGATGAACAAAAGCCAATTTATGTATTTTACAAAAACAATGTTGTTTTGTTCGAACTAATTCGGCGATTGTAACACTCATTTGCTTATTACAGTTAATTAACATTGTATTCCTAATTGCTACTCTTTCTACGAAATAGTTTTTTGAGAGGCGATACAAAAGGGGCCATTAGAGATGTGTACGGATAAAGAAGACATGATGGTCCCAAGTAACTTGGGACGAGGGCAGGAAGATGATGATGACATCGCGATGCAGAATCTACAGCATCCGGTTAGACTGAAAGCCGACCCCAACATAGTTGGGAAGAGGCTAGGCAGATGATGTACCTATGTAAACTTTGTGTAACAGATTTTCTACGACATGTAACAAAAATCTGTGCAGCGTGTTGTTTGCCGTCTGTTTAAAACTATTCTGGTGTAATGCTAGGTACACATGCAGCGACAAATCAGCTGTCAAAATTTGTGTGTGGATGTGATATTTTGAAGACGCCAGTGATGCGCCGGCGACAAGTCGCCGGGTGTCAGTGTTGTATGCCTCATGCTCAACAGCGGACTACAGTAATAATCTAATAGAAACAAGAAATACAGTGGGACGCTACATATTTTAGGATTTACTTAGTATGAACTCTGCCTTAGTTTGAAGGTTGACTAGAAATAACAGTGTAGCCAACACTTAATGTTAATTAATCTGCATTGTACACAGCATTAGTGATAAGACCCTGTACACAATATTACAATAGAGCATACTAAGAATGGCTTTGAGTAAGTAACTATAATTTTAATAAGCCAGTTTGGAATAGGAGCTTATTGCCACAAACGGGGCACACATCCCAGGCCCCGGGCTGCTACTGAGAAATCAATTGATAGTTTTACAAAATCTCCTCTTCAATGGACAGACAGCTTTATTCTTTATTTTTTATGGGAAATCACACTAAAAAAATTATCAGTAAGTAATTGGTATCAAACGCAAAAAATTAATTAACTTATTGACAATTATAGTCAGTACCTTAATAAATCAAACAGTTTACATATACATATTATATACATATTTGATAATACAAGGAAAACTGTGTTTTGTATGAATGAATGAAATATTATTTTATTCTTAAAATAATTAATCACATACATATTTAAATTTTATCCTGTTTGATAGGCTGGCTAAGTAGATAATTTTTTAATTTATTTTATAAACACACAGGAAAAACTTGAGCTTATGAATGAGTTGTTTTTAAGTGACTAGCTTACTAGGCAAGCATACTGTGGTTGACAAAACCACATCAATGTTTGTCAATGTTCAGTAGTTGATAATTGTTAACAAAACATTTTACAACTGAGTAATATTATTGAATAAAATAATCATAAGACTATAAGGTACTAGGCCATAGAGACCCATTTTTGTTTTGATAGCGGTCATACTTTAACACGTTGAGTGCCATGTGTATCCTTCTATAAAAACAAAGTACCACCTTCGGAAGCTGTGTGTTTCCTTTGGGAAACACAAGCAGTGCTTTATCACGGGCCAGTGTGCCTGCCAGGAAACACATTTTAATACATTTTACTATGAATTCTAATACCTCTGGGATCCACAGTTGTTTCTGGAAAATCACACATTTATTTCAATTCTAATTTGAAAATGAGTTGTTTTTACTTAATGTGACTTTAATGTAGATCTGCGGCATATTCTGAGAATTTAATGGTAATTAATTAATTAATTCATACATAAATATTTTCTCAAAATTATTAGTCATAGCTACAGATGAGAACATTTTCAATTATTCATCAATAATATTAATCATTGTTTAATGCATTATTGTAAGTAGCTATAGTGATATACTCACTGTGGAATATTTTGAAGAAAATATTGATCAAATTGGCCCATACTTGTGTGAGGTCATACTCGACATTATGTCTAAAATCTAGATTATTAGGTAATTAATTAGTGTACCCTAAGCCTAATAATTGAGTATGAAACCATTTGACAATCTGTGGAGAAATTAGAATAAAAAAAAAAAACAAAGTAAATACGTAAGATAGGATAGGCTATATATTAGGTCATCCACTTAAGGTCACACATCATCATTTCAGCTCAACAAATCCATCTAATGTAGCATTGAGGATATTCAAATGTTGTGTCCAAAGGTAAACGAGTTCAGACGAAGCATCCAATGTAGTAACATCATCCAAAAACAAAGTAATTCTTTAGTAAAATCTATTTAAGAAATCTGATGTCACTCTTGGTTATGTAGGCGCCTCGAGCAAGGCCGATAGAATACACGTAAACTACTACCATTACAAGCAATTAGAGCAGTGTCTTACAGTAGTTGTAAACCAAACAAGCGTTAAATTTGCATTTTTCATGGCTTCCTCAAAAAAAAAACGGGCTAATCATCAAGTTTTACACAAAAAATTACATGTTACTCTATGTCAACAAAGCATAGCGGCGCCAATTTGGACAGGTTTACATGTAAATCAAATTAATTATCAGCATTTAACAGACGCTATGCTTCATGTAGAACGAGAATAACGAAGGAATTAGGTTACACAGAGCTTCCGATCGATATATTTATACGAAATCCTGAAAGCTCAAGTCACAAGATGGCGGGAATATAACCCTGCCGAAATTAAAATGACGGGACCAGTAGGAAGTGCATCGATAATGACGCGACCCAAATTCGGTCGGGTTATACGTCTGATCGGACAGATGTAAGAATTCTCGTTTCCTACGAGTTTTCTGTAAAGTTGCGGATGTTGCGATTACCGTATATGAGAGTTTGGGTTGATATAAAACTATTCTTACCGTTTTTGTTCTCCATTAGCGCTTAAAACAACACAAAACACTTAATTTTTTACACAAGCACTCACACGCCCATACGGTATGTAACAACATCACGAGTACTACTGCGCCATCTGGTGCGTTCTTGATCTAATGCAGCAATTACCTGTGGCTACGTTCACTGCGGTGTTAATTTAATTTCGTCGGTTTAATTAGCGTTGTTAACTTTAAATTATGAGTAATGTTTAATTAAACAACTATTATTAAGGACAATATTGTTCAAAACACACACGTTAAAGGCTTAATGGTGCCTCAATTCATTGAAAACGCGGAATAAATTCATGTAACGCGCGCAGTATTGATTTTTTCACGCAGCTGATTCACTAGCTGGCAAACGTAATAGGACGTCCGATTTCGCGCAATCAAGAACAAAGTTTGACTCATCGTTATTTTTGTTTGATTTTTACGAAGTTCTGAATGATACTTTATTGTTGATAATGCTGTATTCAGTTAGAATCGTTTGTTTGAGCACATGGTCAAATATGGTAAGTGGTCAGCTACATAGGTAGATCTTGATTTCATCTCAGGAATTTATTGAATCAAGGTCGGCGTAGGCCAGTTCGACTTGTAAGGAAAGCTAATCAATCGATTTATCTTGTACACTGTCAGTAACTTCCGCTCTGACTTTGCGATGTACTAATACTGGCAGAACTAAGTTGGAACAAAGTTATTTACTGTCGATGAAACTTAGGTTTATTGTACAGAAATATTGAAGGCGAGTAACAAGTTTGATCATAGGTACCAGACTTTTTGAGGGTCTCAGACCTCCAAACGGTCTGAAGAAGGATATTTATTTAGGTATACTTACCAAGATACCTACTTAGTAGACTCAAAAGTCTAAAGAAGGATATTTTCCTAGATAAATATTCTGTGTTCTGCCAAAATACCACCTCTTCACTGCCCTGTGGGTTACATAACTCCCAATCAACGTAACGGATGGGCCAATGCGGTATTTTATATTGGGCAGTTACCTTATGCTGAAGTGAGGTTGCAAATTTGAAGATTATGGGCAGTCCCAATCAACATTTGGATGTGGACTTTGTGAGTCGCATAGTACTTATAAGATTCCGATAATAACTATTATATTATATTATGTAACCGTAAAATACACTAGATTAAGTTGATTCGATATTGTTTTTCAACAGCTAGCTATTTTGTATAATAATTTGTGGAAAAAGTCGTTAGTAGTGTATATCCCTTTCCAACCGAGTTGAAGTGATCGTGAATTTCGACTTTACAAAATTCTGAGCACGATCGAGCGACTAGCAAATTATTCCTGACCTCACGTATGTGAGGGTCTGACTGCTGAAGACCAGCTTGCATGAGATATTTTTCAGTATTTTTCCCAAAACCTCTGAATACTTTCCAAAGGATTAATAAGTGTTTACTGATTATATGCGAGTTTTTTACTCCAGCTTGCAAAGGGATATGCTAAACCTACACCTATTGAATAAGTCTTGAGTTTAAAATAAATAAATAAATATACTACTGTTTGTTGTCTCTAATTAATAAAAAAAAAAAAAACATTGTCCAATGTCTACAACGAGGCATTTTCCCAAAATTGGCTAATATAATGACACGATAATTCAAAATAATAATATCTACCTATTTGTAATCCATTTTCCCGCGGAATTTTTCTACCAGCTAGCCGAGTGGCTGTCATTCTGTATCTTCTACGGAAAATGTAATCAACCGTTGTGAAACGTGTTTTTAGCAACTGCTTCAGCGCGAAAAACATTTCCGGTGTATTGATTTACTACCCTCAAGCATGTTCATGGGTCCTGTTATGAAAACCGGCAACAGCGCCATCTGTTATCGAGTAGAAGAACTAAATTAGCATTGCGTCTTGTTTCTCACAGGACTTACAGAACGCTTTTGGTAATTTAAAGTTAGCTCCTTGTTTGTGCACTACTGTCAGACTTTAACTTGTGTAAAGAAAATAAACGTTTTATATTATATTATTACTAATTTATTCATTTTTATAATCTAATAGACACTAAGAGTTACGAGCGTTGTTATATTTTATTTGAAAATAACTACCTATGTCACAATGTTACCACTGGAATGAAAATGCCGAAGTTTTTGTCTTATTTATTTGGTCTTATCATTATCACTGTGAACGTTCTTAAAATTACGAGAATTGCCTCTCAGATCTTTGAAACTGTGCCTGACGTTAGCATATGAACATAACAATGGCGGCACTGTATGATGGCTTGTGAAGTTTGTACGTTTTTATGATTTCCATTCATATTGACTGTTATATGTAAGGAAACAGATGCCATACTACATTGTTGCGGTCGCAATACCGCTGGAACTGTAATTTATCGAAAAGATTTCAACATGAATGATGTACCTAACCAATATTTTGATTTAAAAGAGTAACCGTGGAGTTTCTTGCCCGTTTTCTCCATAAGTATAATACGCTTCGGAATGGGCAACTATTTTCATATTCATGACTGACCGACCACTTGAAAATTCAAATGTGCCCTGAGTTGAAAATGCTCTGAGTTTTGATATGCTGTAGTTATTTATAATTTGTAAGCTGTCACATAAATGAATGCCGTGAGGGTCTAGTGGTCCTCTCATGCACGAATCCCAATTCAAATCCGCAGGGCAATTGTGTAATCCACTATCAGTAGCAATGGGCTTCATTTTGACAGTTCAACAATATTCATTGCGTTATTTACGGTCGTAACAGACAAATTTTTCGAACATTAGGAGCAATGGATTAGCAATATGCTTCAAAATGATTCAAATCACTACATAGTATAAAACAAAGTCGCTTTCCTGTCTGTCTGTCCCTATATATGCTTAAATCTTTAAAACTGCGCAACGGATTTTGATGCGGTTTTTTTTAATAGATAGAGTGATTCAAGAGAAAGGTTTATATGTATAATACATGCACAATATAGTAGAGAAACACTGATAATTTTAGAGGTTTCTAATGTGATGTCGTAAATAAACACATTTTTTTGCGCTTACATTGTAAACGCTGGCTGAACCCGTCGAGATAGATCAAAGTAATGTACTACAGTATTGTACACCTTAAAAAGGTCTACAAAAAAATTCGCGATGGTATATGTCTATCTCTTACGGATAGCCCACAATAACCATTTTTATCCTATACTTTTTACGAGAAATAATGGCTCTAAAATTATTATCAGTGTTTCTCCATTGCACCCGTGCGAAGCCGGGGCGGGTCGCTAGTTGAGAATAATAGTGTGTTACGCAATTAGGGTGCGGGGCACTAATATGACTTTTTTTATCCATAATTATGTACTTTCTGAGTTTATCTTGGATATTACCTACTGACATCGGTGAAGGATAAAATGCGTGAGGAAACCTGAACTTATCTAAACTAGGATTATAAATAGAAAAGATTTGATTTTTGTATGCGTATGTGTGTTACGCTTTCACGCTAAAACGTGCTGATACGGTTGAATATATTTAGATGAAATTTGGCACATAGACCATGACGTGGAGAAGGCCATAGGTTTCTTTTCATCCTAGATCGCAGACGAAGTCGCGGGGACAGCTATAGTTCGTTTTTTGGGTTCCGTAGCCAAAGGGTAAAAATGAACCCTAATACTCCCGCTCCGTTGTCCGTCCGTCCGTCTGTCACCAGGCTGTATCTCATGAACCGTCATAGTTAGACAGTTGAAATTTTTACAGATGATGTATTTCTGTTGCCGCTATAACAACAGATGTAAAAAATAAATATTTAAGGGGGCTCCCATAAAACAGACATGATTTTTTGAAATAGGTCAATTTAATTAAAAATCAGTTGGGGTGTCTGAGGTTTTGCGCATTTAACGTTACACGTTGTAGATAATGGTACGGAACCCTTCGTGCGCGAATTAATCCCAGAGACTAATCTGACATTTAAGTCTTTTGTGTTTTCATTTTTTTAGTAAGTAGGTATAGAATTTTGACATTAGACCTGTCAGATTACACTATGATTAAAAAACTAACTTAGTAGTTAATAATATACTGAAAGCAAATCAAACAATTTTTCTTAAAAAAATAATAAATTTAATGACTGAACTAAAACTATAGTATTAGTAATAGCTATTGATTTCTGGCTTAACACTTAACAATAAAGCAATATTTACGATACGGTAGTGATGCGCCGTTCCTCGAAGCTGTCTCGAGCAAAAGTGTCCTGACGATTGTGTCAAACACTGAACGATGACCGATTAAATAAATGATAAATGATTTATTTTCTGTAAGTAGGTTTGTACAAACACTTTTACATGTCAATCACATTTTTTTTTTAAACTAGAGTAGGTCGGCGTTTCCTATCTGACTACTCTGAGAAGAAAGGCCGAAACAAACTCAGAGGTCACAGTCTCTTTTAAAGTCCAGACATAATCTTGGTCAGATCATGTGAAGACCATGTAGATTGGTGTCTGAAATGGTCTTTTGAGTAAAGAACCACACAGATTGAGAGGACCTGTCCAGTCAGTGCACGCATTTGTCAAAAATCGTGCAGCTCAACTCAGAACTTGAGGAGCCTTACGATTCGACGAACAATACCAATGAAAGGACATTTGGGTAGGCCGCATAAATTACTCAAACTGCCAGGTCATGATTAAAACTAACTAAGAAGGAAAACAGAAAAAAGAAATGACCCACATAGTCTTCACACTCACAATAATAATAATAAAAATAAGATACTTTACAAAGTAAATATCCATGTCATTGTTTATATAATATTCATCAATGTCAATGTGTATATAAAAATCCGGAAATAATCTTTGATCTTTGAGGACTATGTAGATTGGTGTCTGAAGTGGTCTTTTGAGGAAAGAACCACACAGATTGAGTGGACCTGTGCAGTCGGTGCACGCATTCGTCAGTAACCGTGCAGCTCAACTCAGAACTTAAGGAGCTCAACGATTCGACGAGTAATACCAAGGACAGGACATTTGTGTAGACCGCATAAACCACTCAAAGTGCCAGACCATGATTAAAACGGAAACAATGACCCACATAGTCCTCACATTCACAATAATTAAAATAATATAAGACTTTAAACAGTAAATGTTCATGTCATTCTGTATGTAAATTGATATTTAGAAAGAGAAAAAAAAAAAAAGTGTAAATCAGCAAAAAATTAAAAATAAACAACATTCACTGTCTAGACCTATTGGAGCAGCTCAATCCCAAGCTTTTTTGTCCTCAATATAGTCTTTTACAGTATAATAGGCTTTCTGGCATAGTTTTAGCTTTATAAAAGATTTGAATTTATTAATGCTTAGTTCTTGAATGTGGCTAGGAAGTTTATTATAAAAACGTATACATTGGCATCTAAACGAGCCACCTATTTTCTTGAGCCTTGTTGTAGGAACAACAAATTTGTGTTTGTTCCTAGTATTTATGTTATGGATATCACTGTATTTTTTAAACAGATTAATATTTTTATGTGCATACAAAAGATTATCATAAATGTACTGAGAAGGCACAGTCATTATATTAATCTCTTTAAACTTGTCTCTGAGGGAGTGTCTGGGACTTAATTTATAAATGGAACGAATTGCCCTTTTTTGTAAAATAAAAATTGTCTGAATATCGGCGGCATTTCCCCACAACAGAATACCGTATGACATCACACTATGAAAATAACTAAAGTAAACTAAACGGGCTGTCTCTAAATCAGTTAAATCACGAATTTTCCTGACGGCGTATGCTGCAGAGCTAAGCTTTTTTGACAATTTATCTATATGGGGGCCCCATTGAAGCTTGGCATCCAAAGTTATGCCTAAGAATACAGTGGAATTTTCGGGTTTTAACTCTTCACCCTTTATGAGAACACGAGTTTCTACTTGTCTAACATTTGGTATCGTAAACTTAATACATTTCGTTTTTTTTTCGTTAAGAAGTAGATTATTAACATTAAACCAGCTAACTACTTTTGCGAGGGCACTATTTATACTGTCAGTAACCAGCTGTTGACGTTTGAGTTTAAATAAAAGTGAAGTGTCATCTGCAAACAACACTATATCATGTTCGTCCTTTATGAGGTAAGGCAAGTCATTGATATAAATAGTAAATAAAAATGGTCCAAGTATTGAGCCCTGTGGGACTCCCATTCTTACTACAGATCCGGGTGACCTTTTCCCGTTAACATCAACTCTCTGAATCCTATCACTTAAGTAAGAAGTGAGAAGATCCAGAGAGGCGTTCCGGATTCCGTAGTGGTGAAGTTTCCTGATTAAGGTTTCATGAAGAACACAATCGAATGCCTTGGACAAATCACAAAAGATGCCCAAAGCATCGCATTTGTCCTCCCATGCACTATAAATATGTCCTAAAAGTTCAACTCCGGCATCGGTAGTTGAACGACCCCTTGTAAAACCGAACTGTTTATTATTCAGTAATTTATTGTTATTGAAAAATCTTTGCAATTGATTTAAAATAAGTTTTTCATAAATTTTACTAAAGGTGGGTAGTACGGAAATAGGTCTATAATTAGTAGGGTCTGATGTACTACCCGATTTAAACAACGGTATTATTTTACTGTGTTTCATAAGATCAGGAAACTCACCACATTCAATACAATTATTAAATATAACAGCTAAAGTAGGTGCTACAATGTTTATAATTGTCTTAGCAACATCCACAGAATTACCCCATAGATCTGCAGTCTTTTTTACATTTAACATGTGAAAAGTTTTAATTATATCTGTACAAGTGACAAATTCGAAGTGAAATTCCGAATCACAAACTGGAACGTTTTCCTTAAGTAAAGACTCTGCAGCAGTGGGTGATGAGCTTAGAGATTTAGTGGTTGACACGGGAATCTCTGCAAAGAAATTTTCAAAGGCCGCGGCAACCTGGGAATCTGATCTAATTACATTGTCATCAATAGCAAGGCTGTAGTCACTACTTCGGTTGCGTGACCTTCCTGTTTCGCTATTAATGACATTCCAAGTCATTTTAATAATGTTATTACTATTTTTAATTTTTGAACTCAAATAACGTGACTTGGCCATACTACAGACGATTTTAAATATTTTAGAATAATTTTTAACATATAAATTAAATTCAGCAGTGTTTATACAAATTCGTTCATCATATAATTCATAAAGTCTTTTTCTACTTTTATGTATACCAATGGTGGCCCAGTCACTGAAGGAAGCGTTACTATTGACTGATAATGTCTTTGGAATGAATGTTTTATCAAATTGTGTGCAATACATATTAAAAAAATCATTATATTGTTTGTTAGGGTCATCATTAGTCAACAAAAGTGGTAATTTACTTAAGAGTTTAGTTTTAAATGTTTCTAAGCGTTTAGTTGTTTTTGGGTTGACAGTGATATCTTTTTTAATAACTTTTTTGTTTTGATTTGTAATAGTGATCAGCTGGCCGCAATGATCTGAGTCTATTAAATTAATCATTTCTTTGTGGTTTGGTATAATATCTGTATAAATGTTATCTAGGCATGTGGCACTAGTAGGAGTTATTCTAGTGGGCTCCAAAAATAGGTTAGCAAGATTGTATGACTGAAACAAACTTATGATTTTAGTACTTAACCCAGAATTTTCTAACAAATTAACATTGAAATCACCACAAGTGATGATGGACTTGTTTGTATTACAGATTTTGTGCAACACTTCATCCATAACCTTTTCAAAACAATCATACAATCCTGAAGGAGGTCTGTATACACTTAATATAATGAACTGCTCCAATTCTATACAGGCTATTTCAATTGTCCGCTCAACAGAGAGGCTCACAATGTCCTTTCGGTCCTTAAATTTAAGCTGGTTATGTACTAAAATTAATGAGCCACCATGTATAGCATTTACTCTGCTGAATGAACTACCAACCTGGTGATTACTAAAATTGAACATGAACTGGTGGCTTTTAAGCCAATGTTCTGTCATACAAAGAATATCTACATTGTAACAATTCAGGAATAATTCTACTTCTAAGTCTTTGTTTAAAAATCCTTGAATGTTTTGATGCACCAGATTGATACTGTTTAATTTTTTTACACTTTCATTTGAGTTATTAATTGCCTTAGTTACATTTTTGCTAGAGGTTGCCTCTATTGTCCTAATTTCTAATTTAAATGATGATTAATGTCATTAATTTTGAGCAAATTATTGACAGAACAGTTTAAAATGTTTTTGCATTGCTCAAAAGGAGCAATTTGTTTAGCCAAATTTTTGGCTGAAATAGAAAAAAAATATGATAGCGACATAGCTATCTGTCTTTTCAGATAGTTAGAAAGATAGTACATAACAATATTGTATCTATCTTTTGTCAAATATAAATTATTATCAATATAAGAGTTGGTGTCAACCAACTGGATTAAATTATCATTATAAGTTAAATACTTATTTTTGGATGATTGATTGTTGGATCTGTCAGTTGATTTTGACAGGTCGACTAGCTTCACTCAGTTGATGTTTTCTTTTTTCCTGTTTCCTGATAATACAATAAGTTTGACATCGCCAACCCGGTTTGAGCGAGCGTGCTGATCAATGCTCGTGCCTTCTCTGTATGAGACGAGGCCTGTGCCCTGCAGTGGGACAATAATAGGATGGTATTATTATTATTATTATAAGCTGTGACAGGCGCCATCTTGCAGGGCCGCAGTAGTAGGTATATCATCATCTGCGTAGCCTTTTCCCAACTATGTTGGGGTCGGCTTCCAATCTAACCGGAAGCAGCTGAATACCAGTATATTACAGTAGTAGGCACATAAGGAGGGATATGTTGACGCCAAAAAACGCCGCATAAGCTCCCCATAAGCGCGTAAAACTTAACGAGCCAAAAACATTCAACTGAGGGTAGGTCCATCCCACTTAACATAGAAAAAATCTCACCGAAAACAACATACATTTCAACCTACCCTCCAAACACAATGGATGAAGATACAAAACACTAATAGAGATAAATATCTCTTCGCTCCCTTACAAAATTTTTGATAAATTGCCATATTCACCTCTCGCTCACTCGTACGTAATTTGTTGTGGGAGAGAAAGGGGGCAGAGAGCCGATATGAATATTTTTACTGTTCAGAAATGAGGGTGGATAGTAGTTACGAAATAAACTTGATTGTGTACTGTCTGCAAAGAAACTTACAAGTTTTACGTTTTGATGTTATTTTCGTGTGGAAAATAATTTGAGAAATGTTTTTTTGGGTGAAAGAAGAAGTTAGTGAGGCAGTTTTTCTTGATTTGGCAGAGTTTTCCTTGTTTTTGACTTAAATAGCTTAAAAAACATGAAACCTACGGCGTGTCATGTAGTAGAAAACGCCATGATGGTAAGCACTAACCCTTAATATCATCAACTGCCGAACCTTTTCCCAACTATGTTGGGGTCAGCTTCCAGTCTAATCGGATGCAGCTGATCTGCCTGTATAGCCTCCACAATCCAGTCAGTACAGATAGTGCCACCCACGAAGACGCGTGTTTTAGTTTCGGCGATACTCATTAATTACCCACAAATAAGTAATTACTGTGTATCGCCAAAACTAAAATACTAGCGGAATGTTGCACACTTGTACCTACTGTAAGCATTAAAGAGAAGAGTGGGGCTCGTCTTCGTGAATGGCACTGCCTGTGACACGACATCCTTTGGCAAGATGGATTGTCAGACTTTCGGGTTTCTGAAGACCCGTCGATAACGACTGTCAAAGATCAACGAATGGCAGCGGGACCGACTGCTCGGACAGTGTTTTTAATTGGGTTTTCCATCTGAAATTTGTCAGTAGCAGCCCGGAGTCTGAGTTCGCGCCCGACTGATGGCATTAGGGTCGCCCCCCATTCCTTGGCACTTAAACATAACTGGTGATATATGGGTGTACTATAGGTACAGCTCTGCCTAGCCCTTCGGGAAATACAGGCGTTATGTTAGGTTGTGTTTACGAATGCTAAGTACCACATCATGCCACGGACATAAGAAGTTAAGGTACAGACTTCAGCACATCAAACTATCCGAAACTGTCCAATTTTCCCAATCAACTTTGAACCTTATGCTTTTGCGATAAAGTAAAAAATCTATTAAAGACATTTGACAGATTGTAGTAGCTTGATGTGCTGGCGTCTGTACTGAAACGTATTTTTTTTTTTATTTGACAAAAATAATTAAAAACGATTTGTTTGTCTAACCGTACAATCAGCAACGCAATGAAAAGATGTTATACTTATAATTAAGTTAAAACTTAAACGGCAAGGCGTCCCTTAATGGTTGAACTCATTTAAATAATTGTTGTTTATTTGATAACGAATCGATAAGTCGACTGTGAAGAGACACATCTTTTAAATCTTTAACCGACTGCGGAAAGTAGAGGTTCAGTTTTTTTCAGCTGGTCTGTTATGTTAAAATATCATCGTGAAAACTTATATTTCTCCTGTCCGCCCATCTTGCACCGCATGGCCTGTCACCTGCACACATGAGGACCTAATTAAACAAACAAATTTAAGAAAAAAACTATATTTTTGCCATCGACAAGTCCGTGAAAACTTGGGTGCAGTGATGAGCTTGAAGTAACTCTCATAAAAATATATATTAATGCATTTAAAGCTCAAGTAAAATCTAACCTTTGTTCAAAGGCATACTATTCTATCAACGACTACTTAAACGATAAGAATAGTTGGTCGCCCTGATTAACTCAAGATAATGTTTATGTTCTTTCTCCAGAATTAATTTACAAAGAATTAGGTACTGATAGGTTATATGAGCTCATTATACAATTGTTTTTTTATTGGGCTGTATAAGTCAAATCAGTTTAATTTAATTTAATCTTAATTTTATTATTGACATAATCAACCCATTGCAATGTTTTCTAATGAGTTGATTGCAATATGTGGTTAGCTAGTGACCTCGACAATTGATCATATTATTCTTACCTGAGCAACCGGCAGCAAGTTCGTCATGCTCCCTTAGATGTCACTGCTTGCGGTAGCGTCGGGGGTCGGGTTGTCTCCTTCCCTCAAATATGGCGAGCGGGGTAATGGCTGCCCAGCTAGCAAAATAGTCTTGTAAATAATTACTTAAAAGAATAAAAGCATTGTAAAACATTTATAAGTGTCCTGATTAAGAAGGGGCCTCTTATAAAGGCATGTATAATGGGGATTTGAACTAAAAGAATGTATAAACTTATAAAGAAGTCTTATAGATATATAGAAGAACTCCTTGTAAAAATATTTATAAGAGCAAAAGTTTACAAGCGCACTTGTGTAAGACTAATTACTCTTGATATTTTTTTATACTTATTTAGGCATCTTATAAGATCGTATGTTCTTATAGATTTCTTGGGTAAGTATTTTAAAAGAGTACTGATCGTACTAAAGCATGATATACAACTGTTGAAGAACCAATAAATTATAAGTGTAATTTTTCTGAGCTAAATCATATTAAAGAGTAGTAGCATGTTGGAAGTTGTATAAAAGAACATTTAAGCTCACAAACGTCGTAAGCATGCTTTATTAAGTATATTACCGATCTCATTTATTGATATAAGTATTCTTCACTGTCAATGGCCACCGATAATTGTTTTAGGCTAGTGTTTAATAGAAGCAATGGTCTTTAAACTCACTTAACTAGAGTCATATAAGAATATCTAGTCTGACAGTGCATTTAACTAAAAACGATTGAGCTTTTAAATGTTCTGATGAAGTACGCTTTAAGTAAGATTGTAAATAATGGAAAAATGGTGACATTTTGTATTATTTCATATTTTACTAAATTAATAACTATTATTCAAAAACACATCTCAGAAATGGCCCGAGATTTTAATGTTATTTACATTAAAAATACTTCGAATAAACCTACTCCGCAGGTAGTTCAACATTATAATAATAGTAGGTAAGATAGAAGTAACATAGAAATATTTTAAATTATAAAAGTTAATATACAAAGTACTTACTTTTTTAAAGATTTTTATTATATTCACTGCATGCGCACAACTGTTTGTTAAAATGTTCGACACGCTTAAAAATACTCTTACATTGAGATCACAAAGAGGTAAATAAGGCGAATCACGCTTAGAACGGCATTCGTAAGGCTACACAATGGCATTTTACCTTTACACCATGCCAGTGTAAGACACTTGTAAGACTAATTGCTTTTACAACGGCACTAGGCAGATCACTATAAGATTGAAAACACTCTTGATAAGAGCATAATACAATAACAATAAGGGCAAACACTCTTACAAAGTGCGCCCAATTCCACACTTACCAGCGTTTGTAAGTGTACTAAAAGAGTAAGCAAAATATGCTCTTAGGATACTTGTAATACCAAGTTTTGCTAGCTGGGTGACCTTTGCGTTATGCTCGTGAACGGGTGCTGCTTGTGGTGACTGGTCGTCTTGCTGACCATGGTTTTATCATTGTTATCATTATTAATAACTTGTTTATTTAGTTTCCTTATGGTCCTAGTTTATCATTTGTGACTTCAAGCGACAGCTATGTAAACTGAACCCAGTATTGCATAAATATGTTAGCGGTCACGCCCTTTATACCTGGAGGCTTTTATTTAATTTCCATTCATTAATTTTTGCTTGAGTACGTATAGTTTTTTATTGTATTTCTTGGTATATTGGCGTTGCTAGCTGACATATGGCAAATAATTTAATTTAGCGTTCTGTGTCTTGTAATTTTAATTGCTTTGCATACCTTGTGTTGTATTCAGTCAAGTATATTTTCTAACTGAACAGACAGCTGTGCTGCTGGGGAGTTTGTTGCGCCACTTCTTCTTCCCAGCGAAAGCACTAGGAAGTGGTGAAGGCCGGGCGTTTTGGGGGACTGTCTTTTGTAATTTTGACGTTCGAAAAGTGCTGATTCTCAGCCTAGTTTGAATAAATGACTTTTGATTTTGATTTTGATATATATATATATATACATATATAAACATCCGAATTGATAACTTCCTCCTTTTTGAAATCGGTTAAAAAATCACATTGGTACTTGCTCGGATTTGAACCCATAATCAAAAAGAGCTTCGAAAATAATTCCTCCTCGATCTCCTCTCGCCCCAGACCATATTACATGTTCCAAACTGCGTATTTTCTCGTCAAGTCATCTCGATGGGGCGTCCCATCTCGATACGTATCTACATTAGAATGTACACATCAATAGATAGCACTGAATTACATCTCCAGTCCCCAGTACAACTGCACCGAATTATCTGATGGCGAATCTGATTTATTTTGAAGTGTTTTGATTGGGTTTACCATCTTTATGGTTATTGGGGTGAGGATGATCGATTTACAAAGACAAAACTTACTTAGAATAGCCACCTACTTGCTTTTAGCGATAAAACCGCCCAAGGTGTCACCCTGTGTAAAATTTTTACATTTATACCTGTAATTTTTATGGTGTAGATACATAGTAAAGAATATTCTGTATATATAATATCTATCTAAAGAGGTCCATTGCTGGGCAAGGCAAACATGAAAATAGTCGAAACAAACCGATTAGACTGTGAGCCGATCCCAAGATAGTTCGCAAAACGAACAACAACAACAAGCAGCTAACTATTGCGCGCGGTTTCACAGTAGCATAGTTGTTCATAATCATTCGACACGCTTCGTTTCCTAAACGAACAATAATCAATTGACGGCACGGTTGGCGCAGTGGTTAAGCGATTGACTGCTGCGCTGCGTGTCGCGGGTTCGATTACCGCTCGGAACAGATATTTGTATGACCTACAAGTAGTTGTTCCGGGTGTGGCTGTTTGTGTATGTGACTTTAAATGTTTGGAAGCGCACCCACAATACAAAAGAAATTCCTAGTGTAGGGCAACGTTCAAAAAAAATGTTATCGAAGGAGTCTTAAAAGCTGTTCACAAATCCAAAACCCGAAAATGTTGCTATGACGCATGGCGGCCCAGTGGTAACGGCCGCGATATACGAATTGTAGTTCGTAGGGTTGTGATGGACTTCTAAAAAATTAAAATTTCTCCCCAGGGATGTGCCTTACAGGCGTTGCACAGGTTGGGGGTTCCAGAATTGGTCTTTTAAGAGGAACCGGGACCACCCGTTTGTGCTGATGGTGATCACCGGTGTGGTTTTAGTGAGGGAAAATCCCACACTCGACGACCTCCCTCCCCGGAGAGTTTCCTACCGGAATAAAAAAAAAAATAGTTCGTAGGTTCGTACCCAGACGCTTTACTTTGTATACATTAATTCATCACCACAGCTCTCAAAAGGGTGAAGGAAAACATCGTGAGGAAACCGGTATGTCCTAGAACCGAAAATTCGAAGACATGTGACATCTACCAACCCACGCTGGGCCCGCGTGGTGAATTATATCTCACTCTCTCTCACAGAGAGGAGGCCTGTGTCATTATAGGCTGATTATGTTATTCTTGCAACAACTATTTGCCGTTCGCAGCAAGGCAAATCAGTTAGGCAATCGAAATTTGTCATTTTCGATACGACAGCCTGTCGAATGGTTGTAAATATTAAAGCTATTGTATGCGGTGCGATTCTGTAACCATCTCACCGTGAAAACTTGGGTGAAGTGAGCGTGGAGTCAGTCATCAATAGTGTCAATCCCTATTCCCTAGCATCAGTACCTATGACTCACAGCTCATTCTAAGCTCACTTCACCTTAGTTATCACGGTGAGATTTTCCCAGAATCGACCGGTTGGTCTACTTACTTGTTCTGTGTTTCATAGCTAAATTATGGAAAAACAAGACGTGTGCCTCATGGGAGTTCCCATCGGCAAAAAACACGAACTTTCATGCCCTATTTAACCCATTTACGGGATGAATTTTAAAAATCTTTCTTTAGTGCTCACCTTCATTTTATAAGAAACTCATTCAGCAGTTTTGGCTGAGCGTTGTCTGTCAGCGACTTTAAGATGAATACTCGTATTAAGCAGACGAGAATTTTACGAAAGGCAAGAATCCCCAGAAAAGCACTTCGCAAAATACAAAAGCTTTGCACAAGTTGCCGCGGTTCATAGCTCTCATAATTCATATTTATAGTGCAGCATACCCTCACTAAGAGGGCTTCAGAGAATATAATCAATTGTATCAAGTAAATCACTTAATTCTAACAAGTGAACCGCTGCGGTGCAAATCTGAACAAATACGCTAAGCTCCCATAAGAGGGGAGCGGGCGCAAGGATGTACGTACACTAGATGAGGCAGAGAATGGATGTAAGGTGCGGAAAGGACCGATTTAGCTCACGTTCGTACGGACGTAAAAATATCGAGACGGGATTTTATCGCGCTCTGGATTTTCATCTTTCGGTGTTGAGGCGAGAATTGAGAATCCAACAGAGCGCATCCAAGCGCGTCAAAAAAAAACACTGTTGGATTTTCAACTCTAAGCGCTAAGCAGTGCTCTGGAAATCCAGTGCGCGAAAAATAATCGCCGCGGGAGAAAAGCGCCTGAACATACCTGGGTTTTGACAGGAAACATTTATGTTACATATCATGGTGAGATAGTCCATTATGCAGGTAGTCCACATTTCGATAGTTATCTTTTTCGCTTCGCTCTTGACAGAGTTATTTCAGTTAGTTACCGGGTGAAAAAGACGCTTAACGAAACTGAGAGTTGATATTGAAGGTCAAAGTTCCAACTTTCACTGATGTTTTTTTACGAAAGCGTGTTTTTAATGTTATATAAAGTAACTTTAAATTCCCCACCCCTGTACCCATTGGATGCCGTATAAGCACAACATTTTGCGTGCGTTACATTGAGCAATTTTTCACACCAAAAATAATAGTCGTTTCCCAGCAATTATTTTCGTGCAGGTCAGATCAGATCTGGTCTGAATACCTGAATATCTGCCGTGCGATTCTGTAACCATCTCACCGCGAAAACTTGGGTGAAGTGACCGTGGAGTGAGCTGTCATTAGGGATTAACACTATTGACACTGCTCACTTCAAGCTCATTCACTTATGATTTCACGGTGAGATTTTTACAGAATCGACCGGCAGTATTTTGCATGGAGCGGCTGCATATATGACCTCCACAATCCAGTTACTGGGTAATACGATACCCCTTTGTAAAATTTTGAGAATAATGCGACGAAAAATCTTTATTGAGCTCTTTTTTACGATTGTTTTATCATGATCATCATCATCTGCCTGCCTTTTTCCAACTATGTTGGGGTCGGCTTCCAGTCTAACCGGATTCAGCTGAATACCAGTATTTCACATGGAGCGACTGCCTATCTGACCTCCACAACCCAGTTACTGGGTAATACGATACCCCTAGGTGAGACTGGTTGTCAGACTTTTAGGCTTCTGACAACCCGTAACGACTGTCAAATATCCACGAATGACAGCCAAGACCAACTGCTTAACGTGCTTTCCGAGGCACGGAGGGGTCTTGGTATGTAAAGATGGTCACCCATCCACGGACAAACCGCGGTAAGCGTAGCTAAACCTCATCGATCGACCCGTGCGGCTGTTATTTATTAGCCACAAGCCCCTCAATTATTTTCGTACAATCTAACTTAATTTGATGTACAGAATGCGTCATTTACGGCTATGTGATAGATCTTTTTACACGGTTTAAGTTCCACATAGGTAATTTACGGATGAGCTTACAGCCGCCAACTGGGCACTAACAGGCTGCTTTTAAGTCAAGAAATCCTTATGATTCCAATAACACTGAGCCCAATAACACTTCATAGCGCAGGACGGATGTAACATTTTGTAACTACTGTAATTCTTCTGTTTTTGCTGCCACCTTCCTTCACCGTCTTTTGAGCAAATAAACTGCACAAAGTCGGGCATGCCTGCCGAGGTAAAACACGACTCAACTCGTAAGCCGACGCCGTTACAACACAAACATGTGTACAATACTTTGAAATTAATTAAACTACCTATATAAAGTAGGTTCTAAGCAGTTATAAATGTTGTCCACATGCGTATCAAGAAAGAAAGAACGAAAGATAATTTATTTTTTAAACATGCGTTTACATAAACTGAGTAATCAGACATGCAAGGTGTTAAATACTATGTTGTGAGCGTCCATGCTTTGCCAATAACGGCGTACAAATTTTGTTGGTTTAAAAATTACATTTCATTACGCATAGTTATTTGAAATTTAATTACAAAATACATAAGAAATAAATAATAATTGATATTAAGATATTATTGTAATAAGTATATAATAGTCAAAAAAATAAATTAAATTAAATTAAGTATGTCCAGTATATATTCATTATTATGCATTCAAAAAGTATCAAAAGTCAATTAATTTAAAATTTACATTATTAAATTGAACCTAACTATGTGTATTGGAAGCCGAAATAGAAAAGTCCTATTCATTCAAAAAACTTAAAATATTGTAATACGCTTTATTAACTAAAAAAAATCTCAGCTTATTTTTGAAAAGTGACAGCGGCAGTTCTCTCCAACTTTTTGGTAATTTATTGTATATCGTGGGGGGCATACAGAAAATACTTTTACGCATAGGTAAGTGATGTTCTCGCAGTATGAGAGCATATCCTACTGTTGTCGCGCCTGTTACGTGGCACTACATATTGGCGTGGCACTACACACTACATTCTAAATCTTAGTTGCCGCATCCAGCACCTCTATGCAGACCAATAAGCCTAATGCACGCGAGCGTGTCAATATTTGCGAGCTCGGACACCATGTCCGCGCGCGTGGGGACACCATGTCCGCGCGCGTGGGGACACACGCCGCGGAAAATCGACGGGAATAGGATTCACAGGAGTCAAGTGGTTTGTATTTGAGTCCTGTCCGTTTTCTGAAGTAATTACTTCGGTAGGTACTTAAATAGTACAGTTTAGCTGTACAAAGATCTTTTGGTGGGTGGCCAAAACTGAAAAAAAAAAAGCCAAAACAAACTAACTCCATCACGGCTTAACTAACCGCCGCGCCGCCGTCATCTAAAAAATATTTTTTCACAAATTTTAAGATCCTTGATTAAAGAAAGAAAGAAAGAAAATACGTTTATTTGCGGTAAACATGACGCATAAAAAGAAAACAAACACAAAAAAATAACAAGTTGGGGGAAAACATCCGATTCTTCAAAGAGAGAATGAGTTACTCCAAGACTAATAATATAAAAAATCTATATTTATATTTTGCATATCTGACTTAGAACACAAAACCTACCTGAGAGGGGCTGATGGCTATGTATAACAGCCGCACTGGCTGATCGATCAGATTAAGCTACGTTTGCCGCGGTTGGTCCGTGTATGGGTGACCATCTTTACATATCAAGACCTCTCCATGCCTCGGAAAGCACGTTAATGGTCCCGGCTGTCATTCGTGGATCTTTGGCTGGCAGTCGTTACCTGTCGTCAGAAGCCCGAAAGTCTGACAAGCAGTCTTACCAAGGGGTATCGTATTAAATTACCCAATAACTGGGTTGTGGAGGTTAGATAAGCAGTCACTTCTTGTAAAATATTAGGTGAATCAAATATAAACAGGACTTTTTTTATTACTGGTCGCTGAGGGAAGTGACGCGCTTGGTGCTGTTGTATGTGTTAGGGGGGATCATCTAGGGGAGGGGGGTATACTGCTCCGGCTCACTTTAGTTTATTGCGTGCCAGTAGCATCATGTATGAGCAGGAGGTATATAAGTCTGTTGAGCAACGACTTATCATAATTTTTTTAACACGGGAGGGCATAAAACCTTCCGAAATTTTGCATCCATTGACTCTACAGTTCGATAAGAATACGCTTTCAAGAACTCAAGTGTAGCAATGGCACAAAAAAAATTCAAGTGGAGGACGCCGTTTTCACACTGACCAGATAGTGGAATCATTTGTGTGCAATTGGCTAAAGTCACGACCGACTACATTCTTCGATACTGACATCAAGAAACATCCCCTGTGCTGGGAAAAATGTGTTAATAGAAGGGGAGATTATGTAGAAAAATAAAATATATTCCTTTTTTTACGAGTATAATAATACGTGCGTATTTTTTTTTACTTAAGTCCGGTTTATATTTGATCCACCCACGTACTTGTATTCGGCTGCATCCGTTTGGAAGCCGACCCAAATATAGTTAGGAAAAGGCTAGGCAGATGATGACCATATTACCTATAAATGGTGTGAGATTTTTCTGAACACTGAGGATGAGGAAAAAATCGATAAAAAAAATTGACAAAACTAAAATTCAACCGATTTCCAAAAAAGACACTACAAAGTGAAAAATAACTTTAGTTTCGGAAGTCGGTGTCGTTGGGTGGTTCGCATTTTTGTTGTTTGCCACCGACTTCCGACGCAGCCGGTTGTTTTTATTTTTGTAAAAAAGTTTTTATTTTTCACTTTTAAGTTGCACTTATTCCAAGTTGCAAATTCGTATAACTTCGTATATACTTGCTATGTAAATATCAATGACAGGAAGTTATTATAACATCATCAATATAAACTAAGAGTGAAAAAACCTGTTATTGAAGCTAACTAAAAAACTGCCCAAGCAAAGCTAATAAAATTTATATGAGACCACCCCTGAGACCACCCTAACCATTAAAAAAAGAATTTTAATAATCGATTCACAATTGCCAGAGATATTGCGTAACATACATAGAAAAAAAACAAAAAATAATCGAATTGAGGAACTCCTCCATTTTGCAGTAGGTTAATATGTAAAGATACGGTACTTACAGCCAAAATGACAATTCCACTAAGCTACTACTGAAAAGTCATAGGAAAGCAATTGACGCAATTTCGTTCACTTTAATGTTTTACCACTAATTTTGGTTCCAAAACCAAACTACTGAACAGATTTTAATGAAATTCCTATGGGACCAATCTGAAAGTATATTCTTTCAAATGAAAAAAGAATTTTGCAAATCGGCTTATAAATAAGGGAGTTCTGTGGTAATAAACATTAAAAAACACTCGAATTGAGAACCTCCTCCTTTTTGAAGTCGTTTAAAAATAGGACTTGTCGGACCGAGAGCTGTTTTGAAGTTATATTATTTCTTAGGATATCAGTAAGTTTTAAAAGCTAGACGTTGCTTAGTCGTTGCTTATCAGTATTCGAGAAACTTTTGTAGTAAACTTAAATCGAGTCTCCATAAGCTTGAATTTTTGAATTCCTCATCATCATCATTTCAGCCCGGAATCACCCACTGCTGGGTATAGGCCTTCGGCCAGGCCGCAATTTTGGCGTCAATTCGTGTAAAAAGTTCACTACATCTTCCTCGTCATACAAAAACTTCTCTCGAGAGACCTGATTGGGACATTGGGACCCACATCTTAAAAAAAAAAAAGTGAAAAAAAAACATAACCTTTTGTCAATCATCTGTCATCAGACTTGGGAATCTTTGCTTACAAAATCCTCGTGGAAAATCACATACATTTTTTTTAAACAAATAATTTTAATACGGACTCCAATACAAGACAAATTAGAATGAAAGCAGCATGTATTGTGTTAACTGTCCTCATATTAATAGCCATTATGGGCGTCTGTGTGATGGTCAAGTTCGCCACTGACATTACCGTTGAGGAGCGGAAGAGGGACTACATGCAGGGGGAGACCATCTACCAGTTCTCGAAGACTAAGGCTATGGGGCTTATCTCTCTGGTTGATAACTCGTCTCTGCCGATTGCTCAGCGATTCCCTTATGTAGCTGCTGTGACACGGAACTCGTCCACTTTGTGGTCTTTTGCATGCTTTGCTAGCATTGTTTTAATTAAATGGGTGATTACTTCGGCTCATTGCAGGTAAGCAGGTTTTGCTCTGGCGATTGTATAAATCCAAACCTCTCTTCAGTTATGAGTTAAATGTGTGTTTAACAATAAAAGTGCTCGTGGCTAAGTAATAACAACCGCACGGGTGGATCGAACAGGTTAAACTGATCTTGCCACAGTTGATCCGTGATCATCTTTCATACCGTGACCTCACCGGGCCTCGTGTAGCACGTTAGCCCGTTGGTTCCAGCTGTCATTCTTGGATCTTTGACAGTCCTTGCAGGTCATCAGTGCCGCACGTGCCGTTCGTGTGTTTGAGTACGGTACTCGGAAACACGAGCTACAGGTTGTCGACGGCTGCAGTTGCCTCTGCCGATAACGCGTGTCCTCGAGTGTATGCACACTAAAACCCCACTGTTCCTTCTTGTACCACGAGTCAGGCGTGTTAGATATTGTGTGTTTGCCGCGACTGGAATCCAATTTGTCCCGACTTTGTTGGGATCGATTTCCAGTCTAACCGAATGCAACTGAATACCAGTTTTTTTGGAGTGACTGCCTATCTCACCTCCACAACCCACTTACTGGGTAATTCCTCTTGGTGTGCCGCTATCCAATAACTTTAAAAAAAAACATTGTTGCAGGCGTCCCAGCGCCACCCACCGCGTCCTCCTTTTCCACGACTTCGCTCGCAACTACACACATACATACCCCATCTTATTCTGGCGTCTCCACGAGAAATTCAACATCAGCAACCCATCGCCACGCTACGACATAGCCGTCGCTAAGCTGAACCTGGACTTTTACCCATTTACCATGAAGCCTTCAGTCTTCGACGACCGGGAGGTTTTTGAGCTTGACGCCAGTATCTGGAAGACACTATCAACTATGGACAAGAGACTGTTTTTGACAAATGATCTGGCAAAGTATGAAGTAAAGATCACGGATCCAGGGAGGTGCTTCGAAAGCTATGGAGTGGAACTAGACGAGAGTATGATATGTATCGACGTGTCTGATTACGAAGACTGTTTCATCCATGAATTTGGGCCTTTGTACTTTGGTGATAAGGTCGTTGGTATCCTGGCGGTGAGGCCCAGGGATTGTGATATGAAGCTGGCGATATTTACCAATGTTTCTTATTATACTAACTGGATTTTGAAGTCTACACACACAACTTATTATGGATGATATTGTGATTGTTTTTGTAATTTTGTGTTTTATAGTATTTTTGTAGCTTTTTGATTGTTCATAATAAATAAAAAATATTAGTTTAAATAATTGTTTTTCAAATCCATCTTTTTGCGTTACCAGAGGGCCTCGCAAAATGTATGTTGGCCACATGAAATTTAGGTCTTGCCCCGCCACTGTTGCTATATTATCATGCTGCACAAAGATACTACAAAAAAAGTAACTGTGGAAATCATCATTGTGCTTCCACCTTAAGTAAGTTTGCTGGTGGTAGAGCACGCGCTGCTGAAGAGTGTGGCGTCGTCCCTTCGGTGAAGAGCGCAAGCACAGGCGTTGTTATAAGCTGCGGTAGGTCCCGACGGTTAACAACGCGTGATCGACCGTCTTGCAGATGCTCTAGGGTTTCCTAAGGCTACGTACGCCCTGATAGGTGGCTTGATTAGCACCTAGAGCCTAATGACTTAACACCCTTCGATACACGCTAGGCGACTAGCGAAGGCGCCAAGCCCACAGTGCGGCTGATTGTGAAAATTCTAGGGCGTTCATTTTACATCGCTACTCACAATGTGACTCGCTAGGATCTAGGCGCAAAGCAAGCCACCTGTCAGTGCGTATACGTAGCCTAAATAAGTTGGTGTGTTTCCCTAAAGTGTCTTTGACACCGCAAAGTCAAACCCCGGTGCCATTATGTTCACGGCGGCAGTCACCGCGCCCGTTATGTGGCGGCCACTTGCTCTTCTCGGAAACCGTAGCTTTAGCGACTCTGACGCTAATCCCCAATTTGGGAGTGGTGTCAAGTTGTTACGGAGTACGTACTTGCTTAAGCTTACTGATACGGACATGTAAAACGACAAATATCCCATAATGACCTAAAAAAGTAAGAAGTAAAATTAAAGAAATAATAAAAAATAAAAAAAACATAAAATCATCAATCATGAGTAATAAGAAATAATTGTGAAAATAGACAATTTCATATCACAATCCGTAGGCTTAATCACTGAAGACGTGGGTCTTTATTGATTAAGCCTACGGTATTTTATCTCCCGAATAAATGGGGCCGAAGTCGTGTGTAAACAATCATCGAAGTCTGAAGTATCGACGCAGATTAAGCTGTCATCAACCTCTATACTATAGCTTTCGAAACATCTACCTGCATTGCCAATTTTGACATCATATTCTTCGAACTGGTTCGTCAAATACAGCTTCTTATTCATTGTAGACACTGTTCTCCAGACGCTTGCTTCTATCTCCGTAGCTATGGACTCATCAAATACCGCGGGACTCAGTGTGAACTGGTAGGTTTGCACGTTCAATTTGGCGACTGCAATGTCGTATTTGGCAGAGGGCAGAGTTCCGTTGTACCTTTCGTGGATCCGCCAGAAGAGAATTGGAAAGGAATGCGTCGCGTCTGATTATGAGCGAAGTCGTGGTAGAGGATCGCGCGATGCGTGTGGCCAGGGATCCTGCAAGGAAAAATAATCAAATTAAAAATATTTTATTACTTATGAAATGTCAGAAGCTACATAGGTACACAGTTCGAATTGGTCGTTTCCTATTGAGAAAAGCCAGCAAGAAACTCCACGGCTACTCTTTAACAATAACTAATTGGCTTTTACACTGTTAATAGGTATCGGAGGACAGTTTTGACCTGTCAACAAGTACCAGGTACTTAACAAAATAGCAGTAGCCAGAAGCTCGGAAGGATGACCATATCGTATTACCCGATAACTGAGTTGTGGAGGTCAGATAGGCAGTCGCTCCATGTAAAATACTGGTATTCAGCTGCATCCGGTTAGACTGGAAGTCGATCCCAACATAGTTGGATAAAGGCTCGCCAGATAATGCTAGTCGAGACGGAATATATTTTAATTTATCATCATTACCATCCTATTATCACACAACTGGACCAGCAGGCCAGTTATAAGATAACGAATCTGAAGCCAGTGGCGATACCCACGGGTTTATTACGGGCCAAGCTAAAACTTGAATGGGGATTTATTGCAACTTTGAGAGCAGTGGTAGCTTAGTAGTAAAAGGTGTGAACAGACAGGTATGCATTAAAGTGTGTGCAATTTATGTCATCACCACTTCTCTCGAAACGAGGAAGGAACCAAAAACATCGTGTCCGAGAACCACAAATTCACAGTCAGTTCAGTGACATCTACCACCCCACATCGTGCCCTTTTTTTGGATTATGACCCACTCCCTCTCACATTCACGAGGCCTGAGTATACTGAGGACGTTTTACATATACGAGTAGTCCTCTTCACTGCGTCGAGTACCAATTTTCTATGATCCTTTCTTGAACTCTCGTAAACGGTGACACTCCCAGTGAGCGTCAAATTCAGTAAAAACTTGCTTCTGCGAGGAGAATTTGGTTCCGTTTCCTACGCCCCGCCGAGTGCTGCGTTACAGCGTGTGATCTGCCTTACGTTAAATTTACGTCCCACGTTCGTTGTAAGTCCTCAGAAGACGTTACTCCCTACTAGCTTGCTTTGACGACGACTCCCCTGCGACGTACCGCAGTAACAATCCGAGAATCAAAAATTCGAAGACATGTGACATGCACCAACCCGCGCCGCGTCCGCGTGGTGCATTACGGCCCACTCCGTCTCACATATAGGAGCCCGAGTCACAGCAGTGGGAACGCTATATAAAGCTCTCTGCACCGTATACGGCGATAGCGACCCAAACAAATCATTCCTTTCGTGACCTCTCTAATGATGACTTTATAGAAAACTCAAACCAATAAAAATTTGGTCTCGAAAACCCAGTTACAACGCTTCTTGTCCCTAGCATTCAGTTGCCTTGTGGACGTTTTGGGGACGTTATAAGCGGACAATGTAACAACTCACCTACAATGCGCCGCAATAACAATCCACTTCGTTAATATAACACTTGCAAAACACGCAAAGGACCACAGTGTACTAGAGTTTCTGGTCACAGCGATAATGTAGGGTAACCTCTCCGCCAAATGCGTGCTGTGATTGAGGTTGTTCTCGCTCAGAGATATAGCATGCGGCAGGGCGTTACGATCATGTTTCTCATTGTGTTTGAGGCCATTGTCATCCACAACAGATGCATAACGCACACATATTAAAATGGCAGCCAAAAATATTACTATGAGTACAATAATGATTACTATAGTGGAATCATAAACACCAACACGGTTTCGGTTACAAGTTTCGTTGTCGTCCATTTTGTTTTAGAATTTTGGACAATGTTCAACTACTTCATCTCTTCATTGCTGGGTTTTGTGAAACTAGGCCACAATAATTATATCAAGGAAATTGATTGCGGTTCCATTACGATTTTACCGGTATTTTTCATCTGAATCTGGAACGTCTTTTGATTTTGACAAGTTTTTAGTCTCTGGTTGTCTGGGTTTGGGTGCGTTAATTTTGCCGTCATAGAGTTTGTCATACATCCGAGGGGCAATTCTCTTAATTTTAAAAATGTTCACAGTCTGAATGAATTGAATGTGATTCAGCTAAAATGTGTCACCATTTTACGAAAATTAGAGGAATTGCTAATGATCTGCTGGGAATTCAGGAAATGAATCACTTTTAGAGGAATTGCTTAAAGTGGACTTTTTAGGCCCGCTGATCTCAGTCTTAATCTGTCAAAAATACTTCTAATTTCCCTACATTTTTTCAAGTTTTTGTCATTTGTTTGTCGCCGAGATGAAACTGGAACTAGTTGTTTAACGTTTTAAATTACGAAAATTAGCCATCTGATCTAAACTAATATTATCTCTATAGAGGAAAGTTTATAGGTCTTAACGAAGGAGATAATGTCTGGAAGTACCGATCCGATTTCGAAATTCCATTCACTGGTAGCAAGCTACACTATTCCCGAGTTGACTACAACGCGGGTGAAGTCGCGGGCAGAAGCTAGTATTAATTATGTTTATAAAGATTTAAAGATAAAGATTTTTAGGGTTCTGTACCAAAATGGTAAAAAGGAACCCTTATGGTGTGGTGGGGTTTTAAAATAAAATATAAAACAGAAACATAGTCAAAATATCAATGTTGCTTTTGTCTTTCTTTTCCTAGACTAGTCCTTAAATAACGACAAAAAAAATACAACATTGATATTCTGACTACTTAAATTTTTGTTTTGCTATTTTATTTTAAACCCCCACAAAATAGTAATGTTTTGACAACTAAAATACTAGCTTTAAAATGATCAATAGAACTAGCATTAAAAATATTATGTAAATGTATGCTTGGTCAATCCCTAGCATCAGTGGGATGACACTGACAGCTCACTCCACGCAAGTTTTCACGGTGAGATTTTTACAGAATGGACATGCGGTATTCAGCTGTACCCGGTTAGAAGCCGACCCCAACATAATTGGCTAAAGCCTGGGCAAATGAGTGAGAGGGAGTAAGTATTTTCTTTTTACTTAAAATAGCGTAGAAAATCAATTTGTACTAGATTTATGACTTTTTGAATATACAACTTTTCATCGCCTCATTTGCAAACCACAATGAAAAACAAAATCTCACACAGACATGCTATAATGTACTTTAGTACATTGACACAAAGTTAAAAATTGCTAGATAAATCACTTGGATAGAGTGCCAAGGTAGTATAAACTTTATTTCCTGTAGATGAAGTAGAAAATAGATTGGATGTTTCGTCCGCGGGGGTCTTAGCACATTACTTTATGAGCCGAAGGAAATCGATTTGGGGATGAATTTTGATGTTATGTTATATTGCTGACCTCATTAAATCAGTATTTTTCTAAAATATTGCCAAAGTACTTATCTATACATTACAAATTATTATTAGATATTGGAAATAAATAAAATTAAAGTGATTGTTTGTAATGTCAAAATCACAGCTTTTTACTAAATGCATAATATGAAAGTATGTACGGTACATAAAACGTTATAACAAAAAAAAAAAAAAAATTTTTGCCTGTCTATTCGTCTGATCTCAGAACCGGTTGGACCTGTGTGGATGTATTTTGATGTAATAACTTGATACATATCTAAGGTTCTGTATCGAAATATGGCTTAATAGCCCGCGACTTTGTCCGTGTGAAATATCTTATTTGGAACATAAAATATGGCAATCTCCTGTGACACGCGGGAATACTGTGGCTTCCCATTAGTGAAAGAATTGGAGGAATTGGATCAGTTGTTCGGAAGATTACCCTCTACATACTCGTACATACTCACAAATTTTACCCCTTTATAATATTAGGTAGTATATATTTTCTGACGATATTCAAAAAATGAACGAAATCGGTCGCGAAAAACATCAGCTGTTCCCTACATTTTGACGAGATATCCGGACATAAACGTAGTGAACAGCTGATTTTTTTTTTGCGATCGATTTCGTTCATTTTTTGTATATCTTCAGACAATAGAAGTATAAACTAGTGCAAAATGTGGTATAATTCAGTACCTACAAAAAAATTACAAAAAAAATCTATTGATAGCTTCCAGAACCTCACTAATTTTCTCTAAAGTCATTGCCCCGAGTGACCGCTGTCTTATCAAATTATCAGATAACTGCAGTGTCCGATTTTATTGCTCATTACCACAATGACGTCACCAGATGGCGAAGTTTCTCAGTTTATATGCAGAGGGAGACATGCGATATCTGGAATCGAATCTGAGACTTTACGGACATCTCATTATAGGAATACTTTTGTTTTTGTTTGTTTTGATACAATTTGAGACGTGGCTCCTCAATCCGTACGGACTCGATTTAAAGCACAACTTTAGTACAGACGCCAGCACATCAAGCTACCCGAAACTGTCAGATTTCCCAATAAACTTTGAACCTTATGCTTTAGCAATAAAGTTGAAAATCTATTAAAGAAATCTGACAGATTGTAGTACCTCGATGTGCTGGCGTCTGTACAATTATATTACACTAGCTTCTGCCCGCGACTCCGTCCGTGTGAAATTTTCTGTGCGTGAATGTCGAGGCAATCCAGCTGCTGGACAGTTTGTGTAGTGTAATACGGAACATCACGCAAGTATATCCCGCAGGGCTAGGCAGAGCTGTGCCTACAGCACACCCACATGTCGTCAGTTATGTGAAGTCCCATGTACTAGGGAGCGAGCCTATTGACATCCACCGCGTACGACTCCGGGCTGCTACTGAGATGGTAAAACCCAACAACATTTGCCCGACTCGGGAATCGAACCCAGGACAGAGATAATTCACGCAGTCTCTGACCTCCTCGCAGACAGAGCCGCTGGCTAAATTATTATGAATAACCCCTTTTCGAAAGCTTTGCGGTTGCGCAACAGCGAAGTATCGAGTTAAGCCCCTTGTTTGTTTGTCTGTCAACGTGTCTGGTTACAGCCCACTCTGAGATCAAACAGTTACACAAAGTAACATAATAGTGGCGAATTGATCAAAGAAAAGAAGTTGATATACGAGTACAAGTAACATGGTATGAAATTATAAGAGACTAGCTGCACCCGGCGGTTTCACGTTAATTTTCGAATTATAAGTTTCGATCCCGTAGGAATATCGGGATTAAAGTATCCTATGTCTTAATCCAGTTCATGGTCTACCAATGTGCCAAATTTAATCCAAATCTGTTCAGCCGTTTTAGCGTAAAAGCGTAACAAACGAACATACAAAAAATTAAATCGTTTCTCTTCATAATATTAGTCAGATTAAAGAGCGGGTCTAATAACATAGATTACATAACACATAACATCATGCCTCGAACTCCCCGAAAGGTTAGGCAGAGGTGTAGGTACCGTAGCATATATACAGATTGGCCAATTTCTTTACGTTGCGGCGTATACGCCGTACGTACACACGGTCGTCAGTGCTGTATGGATCACTATGGAAGTTGGTTAACTGACATGTATTTTCTACACCGTACCCAGAAACCGTGGACCTCATGGTAAGTGTGTGGGGTAAGTGTGAGTTAGTAAGTATTTTATCGGAGAGTGTATCAAAATTTCTATTTCCTTATAAGGCAGATCCAACATCTATTATTTTATTGCCATAGTGAAAGTTTTAAGGTTCATAGTATAATGTTGTGAAATACCACACAAATATGTACTTGCATCTACATACATAAAAGATTATAATTTTGACCGTAACATAAAAATGCGTAGCCCTCCATAGAGACCGTGTAGCCGTAGCACAGTGGAAGCTACGGCGTAGCGCATGGCGTAGCGGGATGTTTTGTAGGTAGTTTTTCGAGTTTAAATGTTAGAACCACAAAAACTCATGAAACTGATTCTGTAACTTACAAGAAAACAAAAAACCGGGCGTGCGCATGATCTCCTGGTTATCCATGCGTACCGAAATGGTGGTGCGACTCAGTCTGTCGGTATAGTTTTAGATGACGTTTGCCCAACTATTTTGCAAATAAGACAGAAATAAAAATATATATTTTCTGGGTCTTAAAAATTCGAAGTGCATCATTATCATTATCATCATCATTATCCGTTTTATTCCTAAGTCAATTAATCTATAGCTTTTTCTCTATGTTGCGGTCGGCATCCAGTCTAACCGCATGCAACTGAATACCAGTATTTTACCACTATTACCAGTTACTGGGTAACACGATACCCCTTGGTTATTCTATTTTCTTTTCTGTTTTTATGGAACCTTATAACTAAAGGAATGTAATTGTATAGGGTAAAATTAAAGATTTGCATACCATAAGTAATGGTAGAATGTAAAGGGGCCATTATAGTTTAAGATCATACATTTGTAAACCTACATTCTGGCAAATAAATGAATTTGAATTTGAATTTGGTAAGACTAGCTGTCAGACCTTCGGGCTTCTAACTACCCGTAATGACTGTCAAAGATCTACGAATGACAGCCGGGACCAACGGTTTAACGTGGTTTAAGAGGCACGGAGGAGTCTCTGTATGTAATGGATGGTCACCCATCCTCGGATCAACCACGGCAAGCGTTGTTTAACCTTCGTACCGTGCGGCTGTTATTATTTAGCGACACGGACACACAGCTCCATTAAGTGGTTACCCGCTCAAAAGACATGTGCGTTCAAATCCGCAATAGGTCCAAGTTGGTTTTTGTATGTTGCATAAACATTTTATTATAATTAATGTGTTTTTTTTTGTGAATAAATATGTTTATGTTAGTATTTATGATTTTAAAGTCTGTTTTTAACATTGTGTTTTTTTTTTTTTGTCAATAAAATTTATTATTGCGTCTAAAGACAAGCTAGCAATCACTTGAGCCCCCGTCATCCCTTCGAACCTAACCTGTCCGAGTCGGGGTGCCCTAAGTCCCGAGCTCGCTTCGCTCGCTCTTGCATCCTAAGAACTCATTGCCATTTTACGAAGCCCACCATCCATGAACTTGTACAGACGCCAGTACATCAAGCTACTACAATCTGTCAAAGGTTCAATGTTGATTGGAAAAAATCAGTTGGCAGTTTCGGGTAGCTTGATGTGCTGGCGTCTGTACATAACAAATAAATACATATATGTATTCGTATTTAGGACATTCGACACCCAAAATTACGTTATTTTAATTTTTATGGTCGTTCGATATTTAAGTTTTCGATGTTTTGGCCCCGTGGCTAAATAATAACAGCCGCACAGGTCGATCGATCAGGTCAAGCTACGCTTGCCGCGGTTGGTCTGTGGATGGGTGACCATCTTTACATACCGAGACCCCTCCGTGCCTCGGAAAGCACGCTAAGCCGTTGGTCCCGGCTGTCGTTCGTGGATCTTTGACAGTCGTTCTCGTTACGGGTAGTCAGAAGCCCGAAAATCTGACAACCAGTCTTACCTAGGGGTATCGTATTACCCAGTAACTGGGTTGTGGAGGCCAGGTAGGCAGTCGCTCCATGTAAAATACTGGTATTCAGCTGCATCCGGTTAGACTGGAAGCCGACCCCAACGTAGTTGGGAAAAGGCAGGCAGATGATGATGATGTTTTGAACATTGACATTTTAACCATAGGTACTTACTTATTTTAATTTGCGATTTTAACGCAAATAAAAAAAATACTTTTGTGTGTGAGTATTATGTATGTAGGCTCTGGTTAATTTGCTGTGCAGTCAGTATTTATGATATGATTGTCGTATTTTTGTACCTAAAGGAATTTATTTGTCTCGCATTAGAGGAAAAATGTAATGTTGATATATATTTTCAAATTATATGCCTGCCGTGCGATTCTGTAACCATCTCACCGTGAAAGCTTGGGTGAAGTGAGCGTGGAGTGAGCTGTCATTCGCTAGGGATTAACACTATTAAGTG
Source organism: Eremobia ochroleuca (assembly GCA_949629135.1). Lineage (NCBI taxonomy): Eukaryota > Metazoa > Arthropoda > Insecta > Lepidoptera > Noctuidae > Eremobia > Eremobia ochroleuca. The sequence goes on along the minus strand of OX451411.1, from coordinate 432,611 downwards.
CTCACTTCACTTATGATTTCACGGTGAGATTTTTACGGAATCGACCGGCTGTAGGTACTAATTTTGTCAAGCAATTAGTTTATTTGTAGTGAAGTAATTTATTTTATGTGAAAAGAGTATATAAATGATAAAAATAAATTGATAGGTGATTATTTATATGATGTGCAATTAATATTATCCCATTTCATACATAAGGACTTTATTAATAAACTTACTATCCTTTTTATAAAATCAATTTAACATTGATCGATTTTGAAATGAATGTTAATTGAATGAATCGATTCTTATGTCACATCACTATTTCGTTAAAAACTGGTAACACATAAGCTGTCATTTTAAACTCAAACTCAAAGCATTTATTTCAAGTAAACCAATTACAGGCACTTTTGAATTGTTTTACTACAGCGAATTAAAAGTCCCACTTTTATGTGACGAAACATTTTAAAATAATCAAATCACGCTGGTCATGTGCCTAATGTGCACATAAATATCACTTAACTGGAGAGCTCTAGCTCACAGTGGTTAACTTGTAAGTTAACGATTTATGTCGGAGGGTCTGCTGTGATCAATGGATAACAAAAAATAACTTAGTTAAATTGAATTGAAATACGGTGCTTTTAATACGGTTACTCACATAAAGTGCAGGACATGGGAGAGCGGTGGTGGCCCAGTGGTAACGGGCGCGACTTACAAGTTGTAGGTTGCAGGTTCGAACCCAGACAGGTGCTTTATTTTGTGTAAGTAATTTCATCACGCCTGCCGTGCGATTCTGTAACCATCTCACCGTGAAAGCTTGGGTGAAATGAGCGTGGAGTGACCTGTCATTCGCTAGGGATTAACACTATTAAGTGCTCACTTCACTTATGATTTCACGGTGAGATTTTTACAGAATCGACCGGCTGTTCTCAAAATGGTGAAGGAAAACATCGTGAGGAAACTGGAATGTCCTAGAACCAAACATTCGAATATGTGACACCTACCAACCCGCGCTGGGCCCGCGTGGTGGATTACGGCCCACTCGCTCTCACAGAGAGGAGGCCTGTGTCCCAGCAGTGGGAAGATTACAAGCTGATTATGTTTAAGATTATGACATAAGTTTGAACAGAGACTGCCGCGTTGGTCCAGTGGCCGCAAGCGGTATTGCTATGCATGTGGTCTTGGATTTGAGTTCCAGGTCGGGCAAAGTGTTATTGGGTTCTTCCATCTGGAATTTCTCAGTAGCAGCCCGGAGTCTGAATTTGTGCCCGGTTGATGACAATAGGCTGGCTTTCCATTATACGTGAACATAACTGGCGAAATGTGGTGTACTATACTCGAAGGTACATGTCTGCCTTATCCTTCGGTATTACAGGCGTGATGTAAGGGCCCTTTCCCACGGCAACATCCCGTTTTTTGTAGGTACGGTTTTTTGCAGAATCCCGTTTAGTAGTGTACGTGTTTAAATATACATATTCACACAAGCATCCCGTTTGCAGTACCCGGCAAACAGGATGCTTGAGTGAATATGTATATTTAAGAAGAATATGTATATGTAAGAGCCCTTCGGTTGCATACAGGGTGGCGGGACATCGCGACGCATACTGTAACCATGAATTCAGCACATGATTCTTTCGTCAGTTATGTAAAAAAAATCTCGATTTTAATAATAGAAAATTGCGATACCTACGAGGTATTGCAATTTTATTTGATTTTTAGGGTTCCATAGGCAACAAGGAACCCTTATAGTTTCGCCATGTCCGTCTGTCCGTCCGTAGCTTAGCTCAGAGACTCTTAGCACTAGAAAGCTATAATTTGGCATGGGTAGACATATTAATCACGTCAACGAAGTGGTAAAATAAAATCATGACAAAAAAAAGTATTTTAGGGTACCTCCTGTACACGAGTGGGGACGTTTTTTTTATATCTTCTATTCCATGGTGTGGGGCATCGTTGGATAGGCCGTTCAAAAATATTGCGAGTTAGTGAAAACAATTTTTCGAGATAGGGATCAGTTCGTAAAGTGCTAATTTTTGTTAGAGTCAAGTGTTCCCCCCCGCCCTGCCAGCTAAATGCCGGCTAAATTATTGGTTTTGGATATGTGAAAAATTAGTAGTTAGTAGTAGTTATATAAAGAAGTTAAAAGGAAAACTATCACACCTAAGTAGGCTTTACAAGTTTACGAGTAATAGACGACCATACATTTGCCGTTGCAATGTATGGTAGAACATAATTTTCAACTACAATGTTAACTTTTTTCTTGGGATAAATTCATTCCAACTACGGAACTCTACACTGTGCGTGGTCCGACACGCACTTGGCTGGTTGTTTTTTAATGGCCAAGGATTCATTTCAGTGCAGGGGGGTTAAGAATAATACGTACTGGACCCATAGTAGGTAACAGGTTTTGCGTTGATACCTCCCCGCCACTCCGTATATAGTCTAAACCATATATTTTTGGTAAGTGGGTCAAACACAAAATATGTAATTCATCATTTCCAAAAAATAAAACCTCACATATGAGTTTGAAAATCAACCTTTATTCGTGTAACAGTCTCTTATAATTCTTAATAATATCGATATAGATCAGTATTAAATATTCTTTCGAAAAATAACAATTTTCATTTTTATAAGGCCACAGAAAAGACCTAATTGTCTACAGATAAGAACATAAACCTTAGTATGTCATCACGTTTTATGATTTGTTTACAGAACTTAATTTATAATGATCAAAATAAAAACACGTTCGTTACATGACAGAATAAAGTTTGAAAATTCAACTATTTTAGAAAATAAGAAATGATAACAAATTGCCCACAGAACGGACATCTTTCCTGTAGAAATTCCAATAAATTATACTTTCTTGCGCCTTCTTAAACTTCCTTTGAGAAACTTTATTTTCTTTGTTTTCTCTATTACAAGATCGAATAGCTCTCATACGGTACTTTGCCAATTTAGTTTAAATCACAAGTATTTTTTTTTAGGTACTTATTTTCGATTCTTAATTTTCACGCGTTGCGTTTCACAATAGCATTCCCAACATTAATACGCAAACATGAAGGACTCGACGGTGGAGTATTCTGCTCAGCGAAATGCAAAGCATTTTTACTATTTTTTTCCTTCTGACGTCTTAATTTGGTCTTTTCCTTCCATATTTTTCTGATTTGTCGTTGTTCTCTAGGGGTGCAGTCTTTAATAGTTTTAATTTTGCCTTGTTCTTTTTTTCGTCGATATCGTTCCCTATCCTGTCTTCTTCTTTCTTCTAATGCTGCTTCATCCATTTTGGCATGTACAAGACGTATACCGAGCTTCTTTTGATGACGCCTGCGCCTTTTTTTGTCTTCCTCAGAAAGCTGAATCCTATTTGTACTTGCCCGTGGCATCGTAACTGTAACAATATTTACATCATTTCCATACATTTTAAGGATCCATGCTTCCAATCACACGAATGTCTTTTACAGAAAAAAAGATGTTTCAGCCAGAGTGAAACTTATTTTATACACATGCATCTACAGGAAAGATGTCTACAGGAAAGACATAATGTAAAATAAAAAAGATATCTTAAAATATTTTGAGGTTAGAATGAAAGCATGTTGGATTTTGCAAACCTATCCCTAATGCACATAAACGCTTACGATTTATATAATTTTTAATTATCTACTTACCAATATATACGTAACACAGAAAAGATCTTCAAAACACGACCAAAATCTTGTGTATCCTTTATTAGCAGTATTTTTTCACCGACGCAGACGCCATTTAAGAAAATTACGAACGAATGAGCGACATTTGAAGCAGTGATGCCAACATAACCCAAAAAATATATTAGGTGTGTTTGAAATATTTAAAATTGTGTGAGTTTTACGTGTCTACAGTAGAAGACTACAAATATTAGAACAATATGTTTATATGTTTTTATTCGTAAATATGGATTGCTGATTTTTTTATCTACGCTAATATGAAAAGTTGTTTATTTTTTACGTACATTCACATTAAAAGAATGTATTTATTGTTCCTGAAATATTTTTAAACATCTATCAAATTGAGGTGCTAAGCATCCGAACAGTCTACAGTAGGAGACATTTTGCTATAAACGAAAGCAGAAAATTAATAAATTTATTCTTATAAATAAAATAAGATCAAATATAGTATGCCGACAACTTAATCTTAAGTAATAAAAACACAAACATGCTCTAATAATATACACCTGGAATTTATATAACCTGAACACTTTTTCACGCGTTTTTGTGTTTGACCCAAGTATGGAAAACATTTCTAACTGTTACGAGTCGAGATCGACTTTCAAATCAACTTAAATGCTTCAACATGCTGCTAACCATATTTCTATAGCCATATATCACAATTAGTGTGGCCCTCGACCCTCCCGGACAGACAGACGGACGAAGTAGCGACGACCCGCGAGGGCAGCCATGCGTGGAGTGGGGGACAGAAACGCGCTTTCGCGAGACGATTGTCAGTCGCTTTAGTAACGTGTAGTAAGTTATTTATTGTGAATGTTTTACTTAGGGCTGATTTTTCCAATGCCAGTTCGATAGGGTCAAAATAAATTAGCTAGAGTAACTCCTCAGACGTGATGGGTTGGGGATATTTAAACACGATTGAACAAAAAAAATCTTTGATGACATATTTTTTGGAATCAACGACGTAGTTACTCGAACTATGTTGTTGAAATAAGTTAACAACGAAGTTAACTCAAAAAGACAGTTTTTTTTAAACGGATACATATTGGTAGCATAACCAGCCTATAATTTTCCCTCTGCTGGGACACAGGCCTACTCTCTTCGAGAGGGAATGGGCCGTAATCCACCACGCGGGCCCAGTGCAGGTTGGTCCTTAAAAAAAAACTTGGGAATCACGGACTCCGCTGATTTTTATATGTATATGTTGTAGGGTTGCCTCCCCTCAATAACTGCGTAAAATGATAAGACGCACTTCGCTTTTATTTTAGAGAAAAATGAATTTAAAGTTCAAGACCACTCGACTCATTTTTTTTTTAAATTTATTTGTTTAATTTTGTTAAAATTCCTAACTGGGCCCGGGGCTAACAGGGGCCGAGGGGCCCGTGGCTAAATAATAACAGCCGCACTGGTCGTGCCGCGGTTGACCTGAGGATGGGTGACCATCTTTACATAACGAGATCCCTCCGTGCCTCGGAAAGCACGTTAAGCCGTTGGTCCCGGCTGTCATTCGGGGATCTTTGACAGTAGTTACGGGTAGTCAGAAGCCCCAAAGTCTGACCATCAGTCTTACCAAGGGGTATCGTGTTACCCAATAACTGGGTTATGGAGGTCAGATAGGCAGTCGCTCCATGTAAAATACTGGTATTCAGCTGCACCGGTTAGCCTGCAAGCCGACCCCTACATAGTTGAGAAGAGGCTAGGCAGATGATGATATTAAAATTCCTAAATAAAATTCCCAATAATAAAAATAAGCGAAGAGCGTCTTTTTTTTTTAGTTGTGTCATTTTTACCCAGTTATTGGGGGGACGCAACCCTACAACATATATAAAAATCAGTGGAATCCGTGATAGCCGATTTTAATACTCCCCTTTTTAGATGTCACATGTCTTCGATTTTTTACTTCGAGGACATACCGGTTCGATCACGATGCTTTCCTACACCGTTGTGAGAGCAGTGGTGATGAAATAATTTACAAAAATATAGAAAATTATAAATGCATAAGAGTCAGACCCCTTTCTGTTCAAGAGTTATTTCTACCAAGTCATCGCACCGCATGCATCGGAAGCTGTATGTAAATCCCTGGTCAATGAGGCGACGCCGCTGTATCGAGGGGGCGGAGCGTGATTTACTAGCGTCTCACTTGCTCTGAGGATGCTCCCCAACCTTGTTGCTATGCTGAAGATGTTTGGATAATATTACGGGTGTATTGTCCGAAAGTTTAGGCAGAGCTATGGAACAGAGTACAGTGAGTAGGTACACGCAAATTTCGCCAGTAACAATTCAGTTCCTTGTAACAGGGGGCGACACATTGCTATCAGCCGCGCACAAGTAAAGACTGGGTTGCAATACTTTTTTTTTTTTTTATCAACCTGTTCTGTCCAATTCCTGGGCAAAGGCGTCCCCTAAGATAAGAGGAGATATATTTATTAGCCTAAACAAATGTGTACAAGAATAAAAACGTGCATGCAGGATAGCATAAAGAAAAAAAACAGGTTCAGACATGTTGTTGGTGTTCTCCTTGCAGGATCTTTGTTCTTTTCGAGGTGGTTACTAAATTGTAAGTGGAAAAAACTCAATTATTGCCCAACCTAGGGCTCAAACCCAGGAATCCAAACAGCTGTCACTTTACGCTTGCGACCTCTAGATAAACTAAGCTGTCTGGGACATAAAACGTACGAAAAATATAAAAAAAACATAGGTATAATAATGACGCAAATTCTATTGGGTGTACCGGAAAGTTCTGTCGGTTTTTGTAAATAAAAGTCGTGGTTAGTTCTTAAAGCTATTATTTATATTTTAATAAATTACATATTGTCCCTGATTTTCTACTACACGTTCAGATACACACTCGAGTCCAAAAACACTACACAAATTTCTACAGGCTGTATCAGCGTTATTTCCCTTCTGGAACTCATAAAGTATACAATGCCTCAAATGAACTTTATCGTTGGCACTCATTTTGACACTGCGGCTACTCAGAAGTGAATGACAAATTATTGCGCAATACGTGTACATATTTATAGTCCGTAACCCAGAAATTATGACGCAATATTATTCAATTCTTTTAACGTATTGGTATAGAGAAAATTCGAAAAATTTCTATGTACTACCAAAACCGACAAAACTTTCCGGTACACCCAATAACTACAAGAGAATCAGCACTTTTCGAACGCAAGTCGGTGCACCGCCCGCCCTTCACCTCTTAGTGCTTTGGCTGGAAACAAGGAGTGGCGCAACAGTAAGTTGGTAATTAACATTACGAAACACAAAACATTATATTAAATAAATATCCCAAAACTAAAACGCAACAAAGCATGTCAAACTCAGAAAAACAAAATGAAAGAAAAAAGAAGCTGTCACTTCGCCATTGTGCACAAATACAACAGCGAAGTGAAATGTGCAAGCTTAGCAGAGGAGCGGCCGACAGATCGCACTGCTTCCGCCACTTCCGGGCGTTACGTCACTACCGGGGGGCGAAGACGGGTAGGGTAACCATTGATTTTTGTTCGAAGGAAATTCAAAATACCTATGTTTGAAAAATGTGCAATAAATATTTTTGAATTGTCAAAATGAATGGCATTGGCTTTGAGAGATTGATTGTTGGATAAATTACGTACCTTAAAAAAAAAACCGTGTTTTAATTTTCTCCAAGATGGAGCTCACCTTTAACGATTTTGCTCTATAAATACTCCTAGATGTCCCATCTCAAAATGCATCTAGTACTTGGCTGAATTTTGTTATTTTTAACAGGAAAATGGTTCATTTAAATTTAAAATCGCCAACCCGTTTTGGCAAGCGTGGTGATCATTGCTTATGTCTTCTCTGTATGAGAAGAGGCATTTGTCCTGCAGTGAGACAGCAACAGGCTGGTATTATAGCATAATCAGCCTGTAATGTTCCCACTGCTGGGACACAGGCCCCCACTCTTGGAGAGGGAGTGGGCTGTAATCTACCATGTGGGCGCAGTGCGGCTGCAGCGGTTTCCTCACGATGTCTTCCTTCACCGTTTTGAAAGCAGCGGAGATGAAATTTTTTACACAATGTAAAGCGCTTGCCTGGGTTCGAACCTACGACTTACAACTCGTAAGTCGCGGCCGTCACCACTGGGCCACCACTGGTCTACTGGGCCACGACTGCTATTGCACCACTGGTATTATATTACAACTCGTAAGTCGCGGCCGTCACCACTGGGCCACCACTGCTCTACTGGGCCACCACTGCTCTACTGGGCCACGACTGCTATTGCACCACTGGTATTATATTACAACTCGTAAGTCGCGGCCGTCACCACTGGGCCACCACTGGTCTACTGGGCCACGACTGCTATTGCACCACTGGTATTATATTAAATTACAGAAAAAGAAAAGGTACCATTGATTCCCCCACCAATTTGGTTTCTTTTCATCCAAATGCGTTGAGGCAGCAACAAATATTAAAAGTTCACATTAATGAAGTTCCACAGTCACCCTACCAAGAACGATTTGTAACCGTAAGACACGCTCGTAAAGTTTTATTGTTAGTTACATAGCTTATGTATAATATTAATATCTATATACAAATCTGCCGAGGGATGCAAGTCACTGTTCTCTGTACATTGATTGATTAGATTCGATGCTGGGAGTTACGGATCATTGAGTTTATAGTCACTTTTTTTTTTCTGATGTATATTTTTTTTTCGCAGTTGTCTCTCAAGGTTTTGGCGTGACGAGCTAGACCTCTTTTATAATAATAATAATAATAATAAATGTCTTTTAAATTTATTCAGTCACTTTAATACTTGTGAATTCAACATGAATTAGTAATCTTAATGAGGTTCCTATAATTCCTGCTTAAATTAAAAAATCCCACTACAGTAAAATTATTAAGAATCTTAAAAAAAAAACAGACTGGCTGTCTTGGTGCGCGCATTTGCAAAAGCTTCCTCCATTTCCTTCCATTTCTCCCTATCGACTGCTATTCGAGTCTATAATTTTCTTCCTGTGAATTCCAGCTCATCGGTCCAGCGTTTTCTTGGCCTTCCTCTATGCGGTTTACCATTTCCGGGGTACCAGACTGATACTCTTTCTGGCTGGTCTTCGTTTATTAACCAACTTTAAAAAGGAGAAGGTTCTCAATTCGGATTTGATTACTTTTGATGGTCTAACTGCTGACTCAGGCTTCCTCTCTGTGAGAGGGAGCGGGCCGTATTCCAGCACGCAGACAAAGTGCGGGTTGGTAGATTGCACATGTCCATGAAGTTTTGCTTTAAAAACATGCCAGTTTCTTCACGATGTTTTTCTTCGCCGTTTCATGAGAAAAACCCAATTCTCAAATAACGATGACTGTCTAAAACAAGGGAACAATAAATACAAACTGCTAATTATCACAGAATTCACAGATCCCAAGATAATCATTAATCAAGCCATAAAATAAAAGACAACCATAAAAAACATTATCTTAATAAACTGAAGTGATCCCTTAGCGCCAGTCACGTCTTCCATAGACAGTTCTTTTGTCTATGTGAAACTATAAACAATTAAAAAGTTGTTAATGGTTGTGATAACAAATGTTATACGTCCCTGGGGGTAAGCCGGGACGAATGGGGGTGAAACGAAGGGGCGAGTTATTAACGGTTTGAGTGCAAAACTATTTATGATTTTTCTATCTTTTGTGGTTCAGGTTGTCATTGTAATTAGCTATGCTTTGTTTACAAAATGGTAAAAGATCAATTTGAGAGTGTTAAAAGGTTCTTTTTGTGTATTTTATGCACCTACACCCTCATTTCCAAATGCATAAGGGTCATATTCAAAATAATTGTATATTTACTATTGTCTTAATGTCCTACCCAATTATTTTCATAACGAGATACAACTGACTAGAATTTTATAAACAAACAGATTCAATTTTTATTTGAGCTTAATAAAAAACAACGAAACATTTGGTACAGCTAAACAATTCATTAAAAAAAATTAAACCAGTCATTGCGTAGGTTCCGTTTTATACAAGTATTCAATGTCCACGTCTTTGACGGTAAACTTAAAAAAATAATTTAATTATTAACCATTACACAAAAGTTTAAAAAAAAAACTATATTCAGAGAATATTGTTTAAACTTTCAACACTTCACTAAACAAAATATAAAATACTATTTAGTGTTCTCCAAATTTAATTTATTAATGAGTCTCCTGATTTTAATCATATCTGTTATTCTTCTCTGTTATGCTATTTTAACATTATTTCCATGGCAATAAAGAAATTTGATATACTGGCAACATAAGTTCACTAGCTGTCACTACACAACGTAAGAATAAACGCTCGGGGATTTTGTTCAATATAGTTTTTCAGCTCGTTTCGTTGTCGAAGAAAATTAGACTTTTAAAAGTAAATGTCCAATGTGAGTCGTTTACAATAGCGGTAAGTAATTACGGTTATAATACTTATACTAGGAAATGGCTGTATTGTGATATTTGTTATAACTATAAAATATTCGTATAACATTTCGAATTGTTGTGGAAATAAATAGATTTGTAGATTAGACACGTGCAATTAATTCATATCCGTTATTTTATCTGTCACTTTTTTCTGTTACGTAACAGATATGAATGATTAGGCGTTATTCACATTGTCTCATGTTGTATGAATTAATGAAAATAAAATATTAATATTTACTGCACCGCAGGTTAGCCAACACATTTTTTTTTTTACTGACTTAAATTTATTTGAAGTATGTAAAGTTTGCGTATAATGTGGCATGTATTGCATTGCTGTGCCATGTATTGTCTGTGTGTGCATATTTTACTGCGTATGCTCAGTTCTCACCGCTTGAGCCGTCTGTACTAACCGCGCAGCCTCGCCGAGGCGTACCCAGCCTCTCGTTGGCCGTCTCAGTATCAGTTAAGGGGGATGCGCCAAGGTAGCCCGCGAAATTCAAAATGTCTCAGGTTTTTTTGCAATTTACAGGTCAGTGTAAAGTTGTATGTTGTGAGTATTTTTTAAATTAATATCTGAGAAACTCTTTTTCATTAAAAAACTAAATTGTTAATACTGTAAGTGCTTAGTCAGCTAGCAAACAAGTAACATCCACATAGAACTCTAATTATTAAAATCATGCAGTTTAAACTGCTTTACGAATTGTTTATTGATTTATGGCAATTATACCAATTAAAATACGATCATCAAAATGTTGTTTCATTATGTACCCACCTAGCGACCCACACCGGCTTCGCACTCGTAGCCTGTTATACTTAATATTAGTGGGTGAACTGTAATAGGTATGCATAAGTAGTGATAGTGATGATGGTATTCTACTATTCCAGATGTTTTAATTAGCTCAACGTTATTATTTAATTTATAAACGTGTGCTATTTAAACTTGCCCTAATAATTCCTTTCTGTTATTTTTCTGTTACAATTAAACAATATTCATATCTGTTTCCTATCTGTAACTTACAATTATTTTGAATATGACCCATAAAGCACCATATTGTACAATGAGGAAACCTATTTCTAAAAAAACAAACATACATAAAATAAACCTGTATTCTACAAGCTCAAACTACTTTTTGGTTTTGCAAAACTGTTCAATTTAAGACAAGCCCTGCCGGTCGATTCTGGAAAAATCTCACCGTGTGATAACTAAGGTGTAGTGAGCTTAGAGTGAGCTGTGAGTTATGCTGATGCTAGGGATTGACACTATTGACGAATCACTCCACGCTCACTTCACCTAAGTTTTCACGGTGATATGGTTACAGAATCGCACGGCAGGATCGCTTTTCAAAAACATATTTATTCAAAGTACCATGTTCTACATAGTTAATTCTAATTTTCTCAAAATCGAGCTTCAATTTCCTTTATTTTTTCCATAATAGTTTCGTTGTCTACCTCGCATAAACTCAACCAATATGGTACGTAATACTTCATTATAATACGTATGTATTAGATAGCTGTAGGTACCTACCCAGTTATTTAAAACTTTGACACTTGACACTATTGACAGCTCAATTCTAACAACGTTTTCACACTGAGATTTTTACAGAATAGCACCACAACAACATGCTAAGAAGTTAACGACAAAAATAAATGAAAATTTCGCCAGCACTAAAACAATTTAAGAAAATGACGTTTGTTCAGCATTACGCAAAAGCTTACCGAGAGTAGACGTGACAAACAGCCCTCGAACTGAGCCGTATTTGTTATAACTGTCATAACTTGAGTGGAGGCACTCCGCTTGATTAAGTCAGGAGTAGGGACGTCGGTGGGATGGATTTACATCCGGTTCCTCTTGTTTACGAGTGGTAGAGAGTAGGTTTTATTAATAGTACTTCAGTACTTAGAAGGTATTATGGTGAGGACATGCATGCTAGTTGTTACAAAAATCTTAGTCTCATGCTTTTAGTAAGTATAAGTAGTCAAAATTAGCTACATTTCTAAAATAAATATGAATAATAATCCTGCGGGGTATTTGCGTAACACACATGAAATGACAATTGATGGCAATTCCTTTCATTTTGACAGTTTAGCCTCGCTCATTGCGTTATATACGTTGTTGAGCAGACGAATTTTTCAAACCTTTGAAGCAACGGATAAAACTATTCAAAAACTAAAATATAGGTAGCGTCGAAAAGTTCATCCGCATCGCTGTCGACTGGTAATGTACCCAAGAGACTGGCGGCATTGCAACATTGTATGGCAATGCTTAGCCTCTGGCCAAGGTAAAAGCCAGCCGGTCAGGGGAAGTGTCAACCAGCCGTTTCGAAATTTCCTTAAAAACACTCTACAATGAGCACTCAGACCCCACGGCCCGGGGGTTTCAACCCCAAACGTAAGTACCTACTTACTTATTCATTATTAATTTGCCTATTTCTGCGTTTCACAATAAACACGTTTTCTTTCTTTTTTTCTTTTAAAAAAAAAACAAAATTATCTGAAGACTACATTGCAAATTAGACGCGTATCCGAACGCGGAACAAAATTGGGGATTGGTACGTTCGATAAGTAAGAAATAACAATAAAATTGTAGCAGTGTAGTGATTTATGTCATGCATGGGGGAGTGGGGTACTCCTTGTGTAATTCATGCGTAGTACAAAACGGAACTGAGCTCTAGGAAGACAAAATTGCAGGGTTTTTATTGTTTTTTCGAAATTTTCCTTACGAGTAGGTAGATACCGATAACATCACATTATGTTTTAAAATAGCTTCGGATTTGTAAAGAATAAGAATATTTTTTTTCAGATGTTAAAATTGGTGGTGTATGTACAGCCCATATTTTGCCCGTTCAGGGCATTTAAATTAGGTTTATATTAATAATACTTACTTGCTTAGGTTCTAGACACACGCCACAAAACTATTGTATAAAATAGATATGTCGTAGGTAATATAAATTACAAAGCAACCTTAATTTTGTTTTCCCAAAATCAGTCAATTCAGCCTATCGCAGTCCACTGCTGAACATAGGCCTCTCCTAAGCTGTGCCACAAACCTCTGTCTTCCACCTTCCGCATCCAGTCTGTCCCTCTGCGTGCGCCACCTTCTTTAGGTCGTCCGTCCATCTATGTAGCTGGGGGCATCCCACACTACGCTTGTTGATAGGCGGTCTCCACTCCAGGAATCGCCTGCTCCACCGGCCATCGGTCCTTCGACAAACATGGCCAGTTCACTGCAACTTCAATTTGCTTACTCTGCAAGCTACGAGTATGTCGGTTATCCCGGTTCTTTTCCGTATAACTACATTCCTGATTTTATCCATCAAGGAAACTCCGAGCATAGCCCGACCCATAGTGCGCTGAGCGACCTTGAATTTATGGACCAGCCCAACTGTCAGTAGCCACGTTTCTGCACCGTATGTCCTAACAAGCAGGACGCACTGGTCTTCAAACATTGCGGGACAGGCGACGAGAAAACTTGACGTAGTTTTCCAAACGCTGCCCAACTGGATCCTCCTGTCGGTTTCTTTCTCAAAGTAGTATCTGCCGAGCTCGATGAATTACCCTCGGTAGACGTAAGTACTCCTTCACAACTTCGAGAAGCGACCCAGCGGCGTATTTTTCTCTATGTTGCATAAATTCTTGTAATGTATGAAAACTATTTTCCATAGAGCGTCATCGCTGTCTTCTTATGCCCGTGTGACAGTCTCTTTCTAAAGCTTGACGTGTCAAATTAATGTAAAATAACTATAATGTAGAAGACATTCTGATCGTCCTGAAAAGAAACCATAATTTCTTTGTTAAAAATCTCGCGTTATTTTTCTATCCTTCCTGATATTAAGCGATGATACGATTGATCGATTAATGAATATCTTGATATTTATTAATTTGCTCTTTTTTGTGTTATTCCGCGTAGATAATTTCATTTCCTTGAATATCGTACCGGATAGTTCCGTATCACAACAACAATTGCATTGCCTTCCATTTTGACACTTCGATTTAACATTCATGGTATCTACGATCATACAAATTGTTTTAGCAAACATTTTGTCAAAATTCTTTGGATGATGAAAGAAAGTGCGTTACGCAATTTGGGATCTAAAAATTCTAAAGAAAATGATTCTACAAAACTTATGACATGCTGTCGTTAGCCAATAAACAATAAAACTACCCCTAACATTAAAACGCAAAGTCATTAAAAAGAACATTTTGTTACCGCAATTTGTGAACAACAATAATTATTATAAGTCCAGCGATGAATATAAAGTATGAGGGAGATGTTGGTAAAACAAATGATAATGACTAGAGGAATGTGATGCGATGAACTGACTGCGGGTCGCATCAAGCTTCAATTTATTTGGCAAGTTGTAAAGTTGAAATGTCTAATTTGCTTTTATTTTATTTACTTATTAACGACCCGCTCCTGCTTCGCACGGTTGCAATCTACTTGCATGTCAAAACATCGAGATGTCTGTGCTATATATAAGTTAAATGTTAATTTATTATGTACACATAAAGCTTCCGGCATAAATTCTCTGAATGATGGTGAAAACCGCATCTTTGTGTAGTTTAGAAGAACAACGCAGTCATACATACAGATACGAAAAGCGCCTTTAATTTATGATATGCGTATAGATGCATCGGTTATACACGTACAAAAGATACCCTTGCAGGACATAGGCGATGCAGTTAGGTAGCTATAAATCAAAATAAAAAAATAAAAAAAACATTTAGGTATTCACATTACGTAATTAGGTCATTTGTAGGTGGACCACATACATTGGTAGTAGATATATATGTATATTCACATGACTGTGAACTTTATCTTGGTAAATTGATAAGGATTTAAATTGAAAACATCCCCAATTTCAAAACTACTTAAAATAATAACATTCTGGCTGTATAAGTATTTTCCCTCGACACACCTCACCGATGGGTGTATCCGAACGCGGAACTCAGCCGACCAATCACAGAGCTGTCAAACAGGTGGGCGCCAAACGCCATTTTGAAAAGTAAAAATTTTCTTTGGGGGAAATGGAACCATCCATTTTCTGTGTCCGTTTAGCTCGCTGAACAACAACGTGACTTATGTAGTTAGCGGTCGATGCTTATTCGTTTTCTGTAAGAGTAGGGGACGACCAAAGTAACGATGGATGGACTGTGTGAAATATGATATGTCCCTAGAAAGGGGATGAGTACCGAGATGACAACTAATAGACGAGTATGGAAGAAAAAGATTTTTGACTTCATCGTTTTCTAAGCTGAGGATTCTGCCCAGCGTATCTAAGCAAAAACCTGCAGTACATATATTTGCCAAAACGAATTAGCATAATATTATCTAAGCTACCATTAGGCAAGGCGGTCGTTTTTGACAGTATCGCGCAGTAATGCGTATTAGCAATGAAACACTACTATCTAAACACGGACTAGAAAAAAAAGAAGGACTCCGCGCCACGCGTATCGAAAGTGAAGCACCCTACCGGTCTATGTGTGCGTGATTTGAGGGATACCAGATGAATGAAAATTTCCCCATGTTTTAAATATTTGGACAGTGTATTCATTTATTACAATAAAGCGATATAAGAAGTCCACTTAACTGAAATTACAAAAATATACTAGTGAAAACTCAAAATTAAGTGTTTATTTTGTATGGATGACTAGAAAAACGCTGCTGTAGAATACGTAATTCAATTGATTGTCTTGAATTACCGATTAGGAAGATAGGGGGATGGGTATTAAAGCTTACTTACCTAAAACACACAAGGTGTATTTTACCTATAATAAGAAAACTATTTAACGTTCTGTAGAAAATAAAACTGAAATATTTATTCAAATGATTTAATCAGAATCTTCATAACACATACATACACTCACTAACCCGCACTGCATTCTTTATCGATCCAAGAAACATTACAAAAGCACGCTAATCCGTTCCAATCTAAGAACCCTCGCCAATTGATGATTTGTATCAAAATGTATACAGCATATCACGCTTGTTTTCGACGGAACGCAATGGTCTTCACATCTGTAGTTTCTTATTATTATAATCCAATCATTGTTCCATGAATGATTTGCTGTAGGAAATCTATAAAAAGAATCATAGTCAATACTTGCAAAAAAATGACAAAGAACACAAAAAAAAAATTACCCAATCTCTCGGGACACTTAACCATTTATTTTCTGACAACACTTATGTCAAATGTCTTAATGTCTTAATGTCAAAAATACAATAAATAAACAAATAAAATTGTGCCTTAACTGTGATATGTTATTCCTTGACAGTTTTTCTGGGATGTAGAATTATTTTTACACGTTTTCAAAACACAAGATGGCATTATTTTATTTTATTACTTCACGTAAATAGTACTTACAAAGACGCCGTCTTGACGCGTAATGGCGGCCGGCCGGCTTTCTGTGATGTAAATTATGTGTGCGTGAAGCATGTTTGTACAAACGGTCCGGCACCCTTACTGTGCTTCACTTTCGATATGCGTGGCGCGGAGTCCTACTTTTTTTTCTAGTCCGTGTATCTAAACTAATATCATAATAAAAAGGTTGTATTTTTAACCGACTTCAAAAAAAGGAGGAGGTTATCAATTCGACTGTATTTTTTTTTTTTTTTTTATGTTTGTTACCTCATAATAACCGACTGCGTGAACCGATTTTCATGATTCTTTTTTTATTTGAAAGCTGGTGCTTCCCGTGTGGTCCCATTGTCACCATTTCAATATCTGATGATGGGATCTTGTAGAAATCGGGGGAACTCTTCAATAAATAACAGCAGATTAACCGCGATTGTTGCTATAGCATATCTAAGCATTGTTTACACCATCACACAACATAATATCACGCCTGTACTCACTACAAAGGTTATAAATTTTTTTTAACTGTTTACGCAATCGCACAACATAACATCACGTCTGTACCCTATAAACGCAGATGCAGCTTCCTGTCACTGATATTTACATAGCAAGTAGTGTTTATATGAATTTGATTGGGGTAGATATAACTAAAAAGTGAAAAATAAAAAATTTTATATAAAAAAAAAACAACCGACTTCCAAAAAAACACTACAAAGTGAAAAATAATTTTTATTTCGGAAGTCGGTGTCAAAAAACCAAAATGCGGAACCAACGACACCGACTTCCAAAATTAAAATTATTTTTCACTTTGTAGTGTTTTTTTGGAAGTCGGTTGTTTTTTTTTTATATAAAATTTTTTTTTGTATGTCTGTTTGTTATGCTGTCAAGCTGAAACGGCTGAACGGATTTGGATAAAATTTGGCACATGGGTAGACCAGGACCTAGATTAGAACATATACCTACTTTTTATCCCGATATTCTCACGAGATCGAGACGTATGCGGGTGAAAACGCGGGGCGCAGCTTGTATAACATAAAATAAGTACCTAAATCTAGTCTAAACTAATAATAAAACGAAGTAAAATTGTTTGTTTGTTTATAAGAGGTAATCTCTGGAAGTGCTACGAAAATTCCGTTCAGTTTAGGCACATACGTATAGTATGTTGCTGGTAGGACTTCTTGGCAGCAGGTAGATCCCTGTAAGAAACACCACCACTCAGTAATAATACTAGCTGCTACCTGCAAAAATAATCGAGTTCCAATCATAGATCAACACAGTCAGAACTCGATAATTTTTTTCAGCCCTTTTTTCTAACGTGTTGGGGTCGGCTTCCAGTCTAACTAGATGCAACTACCAGTGTTTTACATGGAGCGACTGCTTATCTGACCTCCACAAACCAGTTACTTACTGGGTAACACAATACCCCTTGGTAAGACTAACTGTCAGACTTTTGGGCTTAACGTGCTTTCCGAGG
The DNA here is from genome assembly GCA_949629135.1 of Eremobia ochroleuca. Classification (NCBI taxonomy): domain Eukaryota; kingdom Metazoa; phylum Arthropoda; class Insecta; order Lepidoptera; family Noctuidae; genus Eremobia; species Eremobia ochroleuca. The sequence goes on along the minus strand of OX451411.1, from coordinate 414,697 downwards.
CACAGCGGGGCCTCGACATGCAATGGATGGTCACCCATCCACGAATCGACCGCTTACGTCCTTACCCAGGTAACCCAGGCCATGGTCTACGAGTACCTGTGCGCCGAACAAAATCCTTTCAGCCGCTTACCTACAAGTATGCGTAAAAAGGTAAAGACGTAAAAAAAAGGTACTTTCGCATTTATATTATTAGTATGGATTCTAGCTACAATATTTCGCATCTGGTTAGTTAGCAAGGCGACCCTATGTGAGGGGCAAAGTCTAGACAGATGACTCACCCGTAGTATGAATATCTGTCTACATACCTATGACGCCATTATACGAGTACCTACATACATACGAGTATAATATGACGCGTGAAATTGGCATTCTTAGCTTTTACATATTAAATTAGTGAAGAAGGGTACTGAAAAGTGACGTTACTAATAATTCTTTAATTTTACAAAAAGGAATATATAATTGATCCTCCCAAAACTTTTTGATCTAATGATAAACGCCTTTTTATTCAACGTTTTTTTAACTCATAGATTAAAAGTAACGTAAACTTGAAAACGAAAGTACTCGTTTGGCACATAATATTCATTTAGTTATACTTCGTTGCTTCGTCCTTCGAGATTAAGATAACAATGTAGTAATACGTCTAGGGTATCGCCTTTCATCCTAGTAATACGTCTAGGGTATCGCCTTTCATCCACTAAGTTTGAATATTTTTTTTTTTTTTTTTTGTCGGTACTTTGTCTTCCTGATAGTTATGCCTGTACCGCCACCCATTCGCGTTTTAGTGCGTCGCCGATCACCACGTTATTTTCTTCGTTTCATTTGAATTGTGCAAAAAGATGCCAAAACGTAGTCACAAAAACGACGACAGTGATTATTTAAGAAAGAAGATTCGAAAACTCGAAAGGAAACTTAATAAACGCGACAGAAGGTCGCGTGTTCGAAGTTGTTCCGAGAGTAGTAGCTCGTCGACGAATATTATTATGTCGCCGGTACTATCGGACCATGAAGGTAAGCTGAAGTGTTATTTTTACAAACGGAAGATATTGTGAATAGTTTTTCGGACTATATCCGTATCATAATCTGACATGATGTCATATTATCTTAAATAGTGTTGTGTACATCTTATGGGGATGTTACCTTCACATAATTTTGGATTCCCAATTCATTGGGTATATACTACTAGTGATTGTGTACATTTGAAAGGAATGTTGCCTTCACTTTAGTTAATGACCTACTTAATAATAATTGCATTTTATATCCGTACGGACTAAAACATAGTGTTGTGGGTAGTTTTAAGGACTATCGCCGCTCTAAAACCACTAGTTGTATACTAGGAACATTGGTAGTTGTGATCATATCCACGTACCTACATAACAAAATGTTATCACTCGATTTCGTAATTCTGAATATCGGTATGGATTATAAACTTGGTGTTGTGGATAGTTTTGAGGACTATCACCGCGCTATTTTCTATCCGATACCTACATTTGGTACATTTTCTATTCCAACTGAAATGGAAGTTCAAGGTGATGTCGCGTCATCTCCGATTATTGACTCAGATGAGCCACAACCGGGTACGTCCACCTCGACGATACATGATGTTCCTGCTACAGAAGCAGTACAGGCAGGGGAATCGGAACTACCTGTTGAAGTAACGCTTCCTGAGCTGGACGAAGAGATTCTGAATCTCTTGGGCGAAACTCCATCAAAGGATAAAAAATATGGACCAGACATTAGATGCGAGTTATCTGCTCGCTGGGAACACATCGCAACAACAGGCTTGACCAAGGATGCCAGAAAGGAGCTGCTTGATAAGCATCTGGTTCCAAAAAACTGCACAAAGATTGATGCACCCAAGTTAAATCCAGAGATAAAGGCCGCCTTATCGGAGATGCTAATAAAAAAAGACAAAGCTTTAGAGAATAAGCAGGTGCAGGTCGCAGCAAGTATATCTTGTATAAGTGAAGCCCTAAGCATACTCTTTTCTGCAGGTTATAAAGATCAGTCGGTAATAAAATTACTGATCGAAGCCGGTCGACTGATGTGTGACTCACAACACAGCGAGTCCATGACACGGCGCAGTTTTATATGTTCTACAATCAAGAAAGATATAAAAGATCAACTGTTCAATACAGAAATCGATAAGTTTCTATTTGGCGAACATCTGACCGATACTCTAAAAGCTGCAAAAGCTATATCAAAATCAGGCGCTGAGATTAAAATAAACACACAGGTTCGAAGACCTGCACCAGCGCAGAGACCGAGACAGGCCCCTGTCCAGACTTTAAACCAGACGCCTCCGTTCCCGACAGCGCGGCAAGCGGGAACAGCGAGGAGAACAGCGCCGGCGCCGCGCCCGCGACCGGTGCAGCAGCAGCCGCGACAGCAGCCGCGCTTGCAGCAGCGCCAAGCCCCGCGGCGCTAGACCTGGTACGTTTTGCAGGTCGGTTATCCTACTTTTATGATCAATGGCAATTGATAACTAATGACCTCGTTGTATTATCGTGGATAAGAGGTTACAAGATACCGTTTACTAAACCTGTCTATCAGTTACACGAACCAAGTTTACCTGCATTAACTTCATGTGAGTCCTTTAAATACAAGGTGGCCATCACTGACCTTCTAAACAGTGGTGCTATTTCACATTGTGAACCATGTGAAGGACAGTTTCTTTCTAGTTATTTCCTGATTAAAAAACCCAATGGCAAAAACAGATTTATTTTAAACTTAAAGTCTCTAAACAAGTACATCGTAACAGAACATTTCAAAATCAAAATCAAAATCAAAATCAAAATCAAAAGTCATTTATTCAAACTAGGCTGAGAATCAGCACTTTTCGAACGTCAAAATTACAAAAGACAGTCCCCCAAAACGCCCGCCCTTCACCACTTCCTAGTGCTTTCGCTGGGAAGAAGAAGTGGCGCAACAAACTCCCCAGCAGCACAGCTGTCTGTTCAGTTAGAAAATATACTTGACTGAATACAATACAAGGTATGCAAAGCAATTAACATTACAAGACACAGAACGCTAAATTAAATGATTTGCCATATGTCAGCTAGCAACGCCAATATACCAAGAAATACAATAAAAAACTATACGTACTCAAGCAAAAATTAATAAATGGAAATTAAATAAAAGCCTCCAGGTATAAAGGGCGTGACCGCTAACATATTTATGCAATGCTGGGTTCAGTTTACATAGCTGTCGCTTGAAGTCATAAATGATAAACTAGGACCATAAGGAAACTAAATAAACAAGTTATTAATAATGATAACAATGATAAAACCATGGTCAGCAAGACGACCAGTCACCACAAGCAGCACCCGTTCACGAGCATAACGCAAAGGTCAGCCATTACCCCCCTCGCCATATTTGAGGGAAGGAGACAACCCGACCCCCGACGCTTCCGCAAGCAGTGACATCTAAGGGAGCATGACGAACTTGCTGCCGGTTGTTCAGGTAAGAATAATATGATCAATTGTCGAGGTCACTAGCTAACCACATATTGCAATCAACTCATTAGAAAACATTGCAATGGGTTGATTATGTCAATAATAAAATTAAAATTAAATTAAACTGATTTGACTTATACAGCCCAATAAAAAACAATTGTATAATGAGCTCATATAACCTATCAGTAATTCTTTGTAAATTAATTCTGGAGAAAGAACATAAACATTGTCTTGAGTTAATCAGGGCGACCAACTATTCTTATCGTTTAAGTAGTCGTTGATAGAATAGTATGCCTTTGAACAAAGGTTAGATTTTACTTGAGCTTTAAATGCATTAAAAGGCAAATCTAGCAAAGAAGAGGGTAGCTTGTTATAAAAGGCTATACCAAGACCAACAAATGAGTTATGAACCTTATGAAGCCGGTGAAAGGGAGCACGTAGTTTGTCCTTATTTCTGGTGTTAACATTGTGAATATCACTGTTTTTAGTATACAAGTGTATATTTTGCCTAATATATAAGATGTTGGCAAGGATGAATTGTGATGCAACCGTGAGAATACCAATATCTTTAAAAAAATCTCTTAGAGAAACTCTAGCGCCTAGCTGGTAAATTGCTCGAACAGCTCGTTTTTGAAGGACAAATATATTTTGTATATCAGCTGCTTTGCCCCACAGCAGAATACCGTAGCACATAACGCTGTGAAAATAACTAAAATATACTAAACGAGCTGTATCAACGTCAGTGTACTGTCTTACTTTCCTGACGGCGTAGGCAGCCGAACTGAGCCTTCCTGCTAGGCTCGATATATGTGGTCCCCACTGAAGTTTGGCATCTACTGTTATTCCCAGAAAAACTGCCGAACTCACAGTTTCAAGCGCCTCTTTATCTAAGACGATGTTGGGTCCTAGATTTCTAACATTCGGTAAGGCGAACTTTACACATTTCGTTTTCTTGGCATTGAGAACTAGGTTATTTGACGTAAACCAATCCGTAACTATTGAGAGTGCACTGTTTACGTCGTCAAAATCTTGTCTATTCCTATCTACTTTAAAAATAAGAGATGTATCATCAGCAAACAGTACAACGTCACAGATTCCCTTTAAATGGAATGGTAAATCATTGATATAAACTAAGAACAAGAATGGACCCAGTATTGAGCCTTGCGGTACACCTAACTGAACTGGTAGCGCGGAAGATTTCACACCATTAACATCTACACATTGGAACCTATTATGTAAATAACAATTTATTACGTTGAGAGCTTCGTTTTGGACACCGTAATGACTTAGTTTACGCAAAAGCGTGTCATGGTGCACGCAATCAAAGGCTTTGGAAAGATCACAGAAAACTCCGATAGCATTTTGCGAGCTCTCCCATGCGTTAAATATGTGTTTCAGCAAAGCAACACCCGCATCTGTAGTCGAACGACCTTTTGTAAAGCCATACTGTTCATTATGAAGGAGGCTATTTAAATTAAAATGTCTTAGCAACTGCTTGAGTATTAATTTTTCAAATATTTTGCTAAATGCAGGTAAGATGGAAATAGGTCTAAAATTACCAACGTCGTTTTTATTACCTGATTTAAATAAAGGTATGACTTTACTACTCTTCATGAGGTCAGGAAAAATTCCTAAATCAACACATTTATTAAAAGTAACAGCTAGATAGGGGGCTACGATGTCTATTATATTACTTAAAAGTTTAATGGATATGCCCCAGTAGTCACCGGTGTTTTTAGACTTTAGTAGGTTAAAAACATTAACTACATCATGTGGGGTTACATGTTCGAAACTAAATAAACGAATACATTTAGGTACACTACTATGCAAAAGGGTTTCAGCTTTAGACGGGGACGAATTTAAGGAGCGAGTCGTAGTTATAGGTATGTTGGCAAAAAACTCATTAAAAGCTTCAGCTACGTCAGCGGCTTTTTTAACTAATTTATTATCTACCATAATCTCAAGTAGTTTTTCTTGTTTAACCGATTTACCAGTTTCATTGTTAATAATTTTCCAAGTCGTTTTTACTTTATTATTAGAATTTTTAATAGCATCGCTTAAAAATTTCGATTTAGCAAAAGCAGTAATCTTTTTAAATAATTTTGAATAATTTTTGACATACTCTAGGAAAGGAGTGTCAAACCTGTATTTTTTCAAACCATATAACTCGTATAGTCTCGCTCTACTTTTATAAATACCCGGAGTAGCCCATTGGTTAAAGCCAACGGAGGATCCATTAATATTAATAGTTTTTGTCTTGAAAGTAGATTGGTACTCTTTTTGCACAACATCAAAAAGGGCACCATAAATTTCATTAGGATTCTCGTGTTCTACTATAGATGGTGGAATTCTATGAGCTATATTATTTTTAAACATTTTGCAACGGGCAGCTGTATAAGGCCTGCATTCAATTTTACGCGACTGTTTATGTAATGGCATGGGGAAGCTAGCTAATAAACCACAGTGGTCGGACGTTAAGTCAGTTAAGACTAATTTGTTTTTGGCATCAAAAACACTAAATATATTATCAAGACAGGTTGACGAAGATGCCGTGATTCTAGTAGGTTCAAAAAACAAGTTAATTAAATTATAAGACTTAAACAAATTGAGGAGTCTAATACTTAATAGCTTTCAAAATTGAAGATCTAAGAACAACATTAAAATTAGTATCAAGAAACAGTTTCATGGCCACCTTTGATTTAAAGGATGCGTATTTTCTAGTACCTATACACCCGACGTATAGAAAGTACCTACGATTTAGGTACGAGGGTCAAATTTACCAATTCAATGTTTTGCCGTTTGGTTTAAACACAGCTCCATTTGTGTTCACAAAGCTATTAAAACCGGTAATTTGTTTACTGAGATCATTAGGTTATCTGTCTACTTACATGACATTTGTATCATTTCTAATAATTATCAAGATTGCTTAGATAATATTTTACAGACAAAACATATTTTAGAGTCCTTAGGATTCATAATTAACATTAAAAAAAGTTGTATGATTCCGAGTAATATTTGCAAATACCTTGGTTTTGTGATAGATACAAAAGAATTTCATGTTAGCCTTCCTAAGGAAAAACGAAATCTAATTAAACAAGAGTTACAATCGTTTCAATTGAAATCTCGTTGTAAAATAAGACAGTTTGCTCGCTTGGTAGGCCTCCTCACTTCGTCCTGCCCCGCGATTCAGTACGGTTGGCTTTACACCAAGCAGATGGAAAGATGCAAATACCTTGCATTGTGTAAAACGAGTAATTATGATAGCCACATGTCTTTACCACAGTATTTGCAGGACGATTTTTCCTGGTGGTTAAAATCTATTGATACCGCAGTGAATCCTATTAGACGGGACAGCTACTGTCTAGAAATATTTTCAGACGCTAGCAAAAAAGGGTGGGGGGCAGCATGCGGTGCGGAGACCGCCAGTGGCCAGTGGAGTAACACAGAGTCTAACAAACATATTAACTGTCTAGAACTCCTGGCTGCTTTCTTGGGCTTACAAACATTCGCAAAAGGATTAAAAAATTGTCAGGTGTTACTACGCGTTGACAACACAACTGCTATTTCGTATATCAACCGTATGGGTGGAGTAAGATTTCCACATTTAACTGAAATCACAAAATCTTTGTGGCAGTGGTGTGAAGCTCGTGGTATATTTGTATTCGCTTCATACATAAGCTCGGAAGATAACGAAATAGCAGATGCTGAGTCTAGAAAATCTCACCCCGATACCGAATGGGAGATTAAAGATCATGCTTTTGAAAAGATTGTGAGAGCCTTTGGGCAACCAAAAATTGATCTTTTCGCATCAAGGTTGAATAACAAATGTGTTAAGTACGTCTCATGGAATAGAGACCCAGGAAAATTGGAGATTAAACGAACTTACCTGAAGTGAAGTTCTATCCAAATTATACGAGTTGCTTCGTCCGAAGAGATTAGTTCCCTCCCAACCCTATGAACCCCATACCTAAAGTGAAATATTAAAAAAGGTTCCAGGCTTTCAACTAAATGAGTGGCGGTACAGGCATAACTATCAGGAAGACAAAGTACCGACAAAAAAAAAAAAAAAAAAAAAAAAAAAAAAAAAAAAAAAAAATATATATATATATTCAAACTTAGTGGATGAAAGGCGATACCCTAGACGTATTACTACATTGTTATCTTAATCTCTTCGGACGAAGCAACTCGTATAATTTGGATAGAACTTCACTTCAGGTAAGTTCGTTTAATCTCCAATTTTAAGACTAACTTTCCTATTCATATCTAGAGTGATATTAAAATAGTGTTTTATTTCGATTAAAAAATGTTCCAATTTGCGTTTACGTCGTGTGTTAGTGCTAGACATAGGTAGATAATACACTATAATGTAATGTCCTGCTAGAGAGCCTCTGTCCCTACTGTTAAAGTTGGCCGCAGTAGGTACTAAGCTAGGACACCCTGACCAGATGGGTTAGATTGGGTTAGCATCCCAGTTTGTCAGTTACTAGGCTAGGTAACAAAAAGACTATCAGTGAGAATATTTTTAGAATTATGTATTTTTAGAAAATGAAAATGGGATCGAGGACATGCTATTTACAAACGGCTCCGTCGGTTTTGAAATGGGATCCATAGGAAGACACATATTTGAATGAACGAACGAACATAGTTGAATGGGAAATTCCCGCTCAAATCTCGAGTGAATAGGATCGGTTACAAATCTTAACGTGGCTGACATCAAACGAGTACCTATAGAACTAGAACAAAAACAGTAGGTATTTTCTTGGTATTCTTGACATTTTTTGTATGGATAGACCAATGAAAGAATACGCTATGCATGTTTACATAAAATGAATTTGGTAAGTACTTACAGCGGGAGATTGAATGTGCATCCACTCGTTTGGTGTAAATCGACCTTTACAAGTTCTAGGCAATCGTAAATAAATGCTATAGGTAGATACAAAGCCTAATAAATTGGTAGGTAGTTTTTTTTAACTCTGGTAATGTAAAATCACCCTTACAGAGTGGAATAAAAGATGAAAACAATGTAGATAAAATGCGAGTAGGTACATCGTAGCATTCGTAGCAAATGTAACTTTTACGCGAATTTCAAAGCAAGAGCAGCCCTTTTAAATTCAAAGTTCACGAAAACTAACTCTATTCCCACGAAATACAGTTCAAAACTCATTGTGTAACAACTAAGTAGTTTTGGCGCCACCCAGACAAAGCTACGCCAACGAAAAAAAATATTACAGTAACTAATTTGACTGTACATTGAAGTTTTTGCTTTATTCCGTACCGACTACGGTGGAAAATCGTTTGTTCAAAGAAATAGTAGCACGAAACGCATACCACTTATATTGAAAAGTCAATACTGGAACTGCATAAATCTGCCACAGGAAAATCAACCTTACCATTCTGCAATAGATTCGAAAATAATCTGATACTAAATGGTGAGTTCTGACGTTTCAAAGTCGCATAAGTGAAAATTTTGGCGCCAGACAGGCCGGCGCCGCACAGTGGGCCGAAAACTAATCTCAATGGACTTAGCGATACCCGAAAATCGACTATTTTATTTTGGAAAAGTAATATCGTAAACGTGTTCTACTAGTCAATACAAATATTTGTTAACTTGACACTTTTTGTTTAAAAATTTATTTACAAAGTTATACGACATTATTAAAATTTTTGTATGGAGTAGAAAATAAAAAATGGTATAAATGGAAATCCTGAAATTTCCTTAAAGAAATTTTTATAGTATCAATAAATGGGTATTATTAGTAATTTCTGTACAAAATTTTGTATCTCGGAAACCCTCGGAACCGCGCCATTTTGAACTTTCAATATTTTTATTCTTTTAAATGTTTGTACATCGAAGAGGTTAAGAACAATGCGTTTTTTATTCCCAAAATTTAGTAAAATTACTTGTTTTTCACAAGCATTACAATAAACGAGGCCATTTTGTAATTAACACAATGCAGTTTGCATAAAAAATGACGTCATATATTGTTGACTACGTGGTATTTAACGCGTAAACAAAATAATTATGGCCTTATCAATTAACTACGCGACTTCGAGTGCTATTACGACACGTCATATACCACGGGCCAATCAGAATACAACAGAAGGCAGCTTTAACCAATCACAGCACTCTCACTCGCACCGATCAATCAGTAATCCATCAGTCTTGTTCTTGTCTTTGCAATTAACGGACGTCCTTACTACCATACTTCTGCCATGGAAGGTTTAGTTACTAACCTCGACGTATTTGTGAAATTAAAAGAAAGTGGAAGTGTTAAAGACAACAACTGTATGTACAACTTTATTGTGTTAAGTTTAAAGAAAGAACTGAGTGACGAGCAGAAGAAAGTCCTTAAATCGTTTTGTAGCACATACTGTTATAATCTTAACAAAAGGTGGATAAAATCGGGTTCCAAAGGCGCTGATTTTTTAAAAAAAAACAGTGATTGGCTTGGATCAGATGTAATTTGGCCTGACTTTATTGAAGTGTCTGCTAGCGAACCCATAGCTGGATCATCTCAAGAAGGTATTTTAGCTTCTAGAAATGTTGGAACTTCGACTCAAATTAGTATCAGAAAACAAATTTCTGATTTAGGACCTAAACAGAAAAAGAGAAGAGTTGATGATTTGGCATGTACTCTTTCTTATGAAGAACAAACGTTAATTTATATGTCTTCATTGAAGGCTCGTGGGTACAATGATGTCGCCGATATATTAGACTACCTCTTAAAGAATCCTGTGAAGGTTAATCAAGTCAAAGATTTTATTTTTTCTGAGAAACAAAACGTGATGTCTTCTGAAAAGGCTTTAGGTACCATGCTGTCCTTAAAACTGACGAAGTGGCAATATAATACTATGAGAAAATCGGTTCAGGAAGAAGGATTTGATATATTTCCGTCTTATTACTCTATTCAAAAAGCAAAATCCGAATGCTACCCGCCAAAAGAGGATATTGAAATAACAGATATGTCTGCACAGATAAAAATACAGTCTCTTTTAGACAAAACTGTTGAAAGACTTATAAAAATTGTTGAAATTGGAGACGATAAAAACAAATTAGAGTTAATTAGTAAATATGGTTTCGATGGTGCATCAAATCAGTCTAACTATAAACAAAAAAGCGAGACCAATGAGGATGATTCTAGTATATTTATGGGGAGTTTGGTTCCTATAAAACTGATGTGCTGTGAAGAAGTTGTATGGAAAAATGAAACTCCCAATTCAACTTACCTTTGTCGTCCAATATTTTTCAAATTTATTAAAGAGACGCGAGAAACCATCACCAATGAGATGAACAGGTTAGAATCGGAAGCCAATAATTTAAGTGATACTATTGTTAAAGGAAAATCCATATCTCACAAATTGTTTTTCACAATGATTGATGGAAAAATAACATCAGTACTGAGCGAGACTTCGACACTGAGTTGTGATATATGTAAAGCCACTCCCAAAGAAATGAACGAAATGAATTTGATATCACATAAAGTACCTAACACTGACATTTATAAATATGGAATTTCGTCACTCCATGCTTGGATCAGATTTATGGAGTGCATTTTACATATTTCTTACAGACTTGAGTTTAAGTCTTGGATAGCCAAAGGCGAAAATAGAGTTAAATTGGAAAATAGGAAAAAGGTAATCCAAGAAGCCTTTAAAAATAGATGCGGGTTGCTTATTGATATTGTGAAACAGGGACATGGTACCACTAATGACGGTAACACAGCTCGGAGATTTTTCGCGGACGTGACAACTACTGCTTCTATTACTGGAGTGGACGAAACTCTAATAAGAAAGTTTTCAATCATATTAGAAACAATCTCATCCGGCCTTCCCATAAATACAGACAAATTCAAGGAATTTGCAGATGAGACTATTGCATTATACATTCAACTGTATAAATGGTATTACATGCCTGCGAGCGTACACAAAATTCTAGTGCATGGTGCAGACATCATTAAAAATCTCGGCCTTATTCCAGTGGGAAAGTTGTCTGAGGAAGCAGCCGAATCCAGGAATAAGGATTTCAGAAAGTACCGAGAACACCATTCTAGGAAATTTTGTAGAAGAGCGACCAATGAGGATGTTTTTCACAATTTACTAGTTACATCTGATCCATTCATTTCTACAAAGAGGCCGAAGTTGAGTAGAAAACACAAATCGTTGTCTAAAGAAGCACAAAGTTTGGTGCTCGACCATGATACCGAAGAAGCAGATAAAGAAAATGTTGGTTTTGTTGACGTTGATACTGCATTGAGCGACAGAGAAAGTGACAACGACAGCGATTTAAATACTTTAAACTAAACCGAAATTTATCGTTCACATTTCACTTACTTTTCATTTCAATGATAGTAGCTTTGTAGTGGATTAGGCCTCCTGGGGACACCACTTTAAAAGAAAACGCATCTGGTTCTTAACCTCTCGGGTGATGTGGAATAAAGAACAAATGAATATTAGGGATAAACGCAAAATAACAAGTCCGAGAACACTTGGGAACATTAACCAAGACTTACATTTCATATAATGAATTTTGTAAACTTCTTTGTTCTGCAACTCTCAAGATATTAAGTTTTCGAACAAGTTCGCCTAACATAAAATGTTAAAAAAACAGCGTACAACACGAATATGTGCTTCATATTTGCTAAGTCCAAAAAATTAAATTCCAGCCCACTGTGCGCCGCCATCTTGCCGCATTTCGTTTTCCACGGAGGCAGAGACATTAGCCTGTTCAGCCAGCTTCCGCCTTCGCTCTATTATGCCACCTAATTTACTGTTATGGCCGTCTAACTTTACAAAATAAGATATCTGTGGCTATTCTTATAACATTATCCGTAGTGGAAGTGCTTTTACTTCAGTTTTTTTTTTGTTGTTAAGACTCATTTCCGTTACCTACTTTAGTAATTCTGCAGTTAGATTTAAATCGTAATTCAGTAGGAATGGCCATTATGGAAACGCAATAACATGATAATAACATAATCACTACATAGTATAAAACAAAGTCGCTTCCCTCCCTGTCTGTCTGTCCCTATATTATATGCTTAGATCTTTAAAATTGCGCAACGGATTTTGATGCGGTTTTTTTTAATAGATATAGTGATTCAAGAGGAATGTTTATATGTATAATACATGCATAATATAATAGAGAAACAGTGATAATTTTAGAGATTTCTAATGTAATGTCGTAAATAAACACATTTTTTTGCGCTTACATTGTAAACGCTGGCTGAACCCGTCGAGATAGATCAAAATAATGTACTCCAGTATTGTACACCTTAAAAAGGTCTACAAAAAAGTCCGCGATGGTATATGTCTATCTCTTAGGGATAACCCACAATAACCTTTTTTTACCCTATACTTCTTACGAGAAATAATGGCTCTAACATTATCAGCGTTTCTCCATTGCACCCGTGCGAAGCCGGGGCGGGTCGCTAGTTAACTTACAATTTTGACAAGTTTTTGACATTGATGGTCGCTGAGATAACATTGTTACTATGTTTTAAAAGCTTTCATAAAGGGTATTGGCCTTCTGAGAAAGGCAGCCTTTAGGCAGCTGGATCAAGGGCTTGACTTAGAAAGCGGGAATTCTCGAAACAGTGTATTTTAGTTAAGATGTCTTTTCCTCAGGAGTCAGGAGAGGATCTCATCCGCTATACTGTGGCAGCTTGTGGGAACTCTTCTTTAGAACTCATTGTGTGATAAGACGTTGGCTGGTAATAGTGAATCCTGAAAAAGAGCGGCAAATTAAAAAAAAATATGGAGCTGGGAAGTTTGTTGCGCCAATTCTTCCCAGCTAAAGAACTAGGAAGTGGTGAAGGGTGGGCATGGCGGGGGAATGTCTTGCGTAATCTTGTCGTATAAAACGTGCTGGTTCTCGCTCAGCTTACTTGAATAACCTTGTGTGGTGATTTATCGTCTATACAAAAGCTGCCAAACTACCTATCATTTACGCCTCAGAGGTTATTTGACGATTGAAAAATCGTGTGCCCGACGGCTTAAACGAGACTTATCGGAAGAAATTAAAGAAACCTACTTTCGAAATTCTATGACATAATGTCACCAATCTATGGAAAACATGAGTCTTTTCCTGTCACGGCAACATTGGTCTGCCAAAAAAATTGTGATAACTCTTCACAAAAGGCTGAATGAAGACTTAATTGTGTACTCACTTATTTACAACCACCATGGTGTTATATAAATAAAGATGATTTTAGTAAATTTCTAAATTTTCGTTATAAATATATTGTTAGTGTTAGGGGCAATGTTGGTTCGCATGTTGTTTGTCCTGCTGGCCGGCGTGCCCGTGTGTCGGGGGGCTAAGGGGGCTAAAGGGGCTGCCTATTCGTCGTACTATGATGCCGATGGGGACGTTCAAAATGCGGATTTCTACGATAGTTACAACGACGGTTAGTAGCTAAGGCCAGCATCGATATCTATTTCTAAATCTATACATTATTATACACTGACTGCTTCGTTGGTGTAGTGGTCGCAAGCGGTACTGCTGAGCATGAGTTCCTGGGTTCAATTCCAGGGTCGGGCAGTGTTATTGAGCTTTTCCATTAGGAATTTCACAGAAAGGATTCAAATCTTTATATTTTGGGGATAACGGTAGCCAAATGGCAAAAACGGAAATCTTATAATTAGGTAATGTCCATCTGTCCGTTCGTCTGTCCATATGTCCGTCCATCCGTAAGTCAAACAACCATTTTACTAGGAAGACTATTGGCAGTATACCGATGAAAATTGGAAAGAAGGTGTATTCTGTGTATCGCTAAATAATGGTGTAGATAAGTAGTGAAAACCGAAAAAAAACAGGCGTCACACTCCCTATTCATTAAACTTGTCGTTACAGTATAAAGTAGACAGCCCGCGTGCGGCCCCGTTAGGTGGCAAACTAGTGTTGCCAGCTGTGTGCACTAGTGATGCGGTATCGAGTGGTAAATCGATGTCGCCACACGAGGAATGAAAAAAAAATGTGCAGACGCCAGCACATCAAGATACCCGAAACTGTCAAATTTTCCCAATCAACTTTCAACCTTAGACTTTTGCGATAAAGTTGAAAATATATTAAAGATTTTTTTACAGATTGTAGTAGCTTGATGTGCTGGCGTCTGTGCTTAAGCGTGTGGGAAATCGTTGGATATGAAACATCAATCAATAGGAATGAATTATATAAACTTAAGATTATAATTTTGTAAATACATACTTGTTCAAAAAAATAATAATATTTTGGTCAATATACGAATGCAACCTAACAATTTTTGCAATTTGCAAAAAACGTAAGGCAATTCGAATTTCGCGGGCTATCTAGTAAGATATGTGATGATTTAGGTTACAACCACAGAAACAACTTAGCTTTTCATAGTTTTTTTTTTTCTTAGAAATACAATAATTCTGTTTTTTTTTCTTTTTTTCCTGTAGCAACACTACAGCAAACAGCTGATTTGAATATGTTCTTGTTATTTTAATCTTAAATATTTAATATCAATACGGTGAATCAATACTGTGCATGCGTACAGAACCCTTCAATATTACTGGTGCGTCACGTACTCGGCCGGTTGTTATCTTTATTTCTTTAATTTCGCGCAGAAATCAAATCTCCCCAAAAGATGATCACTGTCATGGAGCCTATCACCCGTTTGAAAAGAAGGGACCTGGATGACGTAAGAACCCTCAACCCCGAAGAAATTATTGATGTGAAAGGTACCATACTATATCCCCTCAAATAACTACAGGTAAACCAGAGAAGGTGTGCGCTTCGGTAAGCTTCGTGTTTATGAATGAACACGAACGTCGCACCACACAGGCAATGCTTCATCATCAGCCTACAGCAGTCCACTGTTGGACATAGGCCTCTCCAATCGCACACTATTCAGCTCGATTCTCGGCCACTCTCATCCAGCTGATACCAGCCACCCTGCGAAGATCGTCACTCCACCTAGCCAGAGGGCGTCCTACCTTACTTTTGCCGATTCGCGGTCTCTACTCAAGAACACGTCTACCCCAACGGTCATCGGTTCTACGGCTAATCTGGTCGGGCCATTGCTACTTTAGCTTGCTTATGCTGTGAGCTATGTCGACAACATCGATAGGCAATACTTCGGAAAGCATCATTTCCGAAGTGCATTATTTTCTTTGGAAAGCTGTTTGTACTTACCTTGAGAAAAGATTTTCTCAAGGCAAGTATATATCAGCATGTAGATATCAGCGTCATCATCTTTTCAACCGGAAGACGTCCACTGTTGTGCACAGGCCTCCCCCAAGCATCGCCACTTCGACCGGATCAGAAAATTAATAACTAGTATAAAATAAAGTCGCCTTTCGTGTCTCTGTGAGCTCCCTGGGTTTTTCAAACCAAACAATGGATTTTGATGCGGATTTCACAATTATTTAGAGAATTTGTTCCAAATCATCATATTCAAAATAATTGTATATTTACTATTGTCTTAATGTCCTACCCAATTATTTTCATAACGAGATACAACTGACTAGAATTTTATAAACAAACAGATTCAATTTTTATTTGAGCTTAATAAAAAACAACGAAACATTTGGTACAGCTAAACAATTCATTAAAAAAAATTAAACCAGTCATTGCGTAGGTTCCGTTTTATACAAGTATTCAATGTCCACGTCTTTGACGGTAAACTTAAAAAAATAATTTAATTATTAACCATTACACAAAAGTTTAAAAAAAAAACTATATTCAGAGAATATTGTTTAAACTTTCAACACTTCACTAAACAAAATATAAAATACTATTTAGTGTTCTCCAAATTTAATTTATTAATGAGTCTCCTGATTTTAATCATATCTGTTATTCTTCTCTGTTATGCTATTTTAACATTATTTCCATGGCAATAAAGAAATTTGATATACTGGCAACATGAGTTCACTAGCTGTCACTACACAACGTAAGAATAAACGCTCGGGGATTTTGTTCAATATAGTTTTTCAGCTCGTTTCGTTGTCTAAGAAAATTAGACTTTTAAAAGTAATTATCCAATGTGAGTCGTTTACAATAGCGGTAAGTAATTACTGTTATAATACTCATACTAGGAAATGGCTGTATTGTGATATTTGTTATAACTATAAAATATTCGTATAACATTTCGAATTGTTGTGGAAATAAATAGATTTTTAGATTAGACACGTGCAATTAATTCATATCCGTTATTTTATCTGTCACTTTTTTTCTGTTATGTAACAGATATGAACGATTAGGCGTTATTCACATTGTCTCATGTTGTATGAATTAATGAAAATAAAATATTAATATTTACTGCACCGCAGGTTAGCCAAAACATTTTTTTTTTACTGACTTAAATTTATTTGAAGTATGTAAAGTTTGCGTATAATGTGGCATGTATTGCATTGCTGTGCCATGTATTGTCTGTGTGTGCATGTTTTACTGCGTATGCTCAGTCCTCACCGCTTGAGCCGTTAGTACTAACCGCGCAGCCTCGCCGAGGCGTACCCAGCCTCTCGTTGGCCGTCTCAGTATCAGTTAAGGGGGATGCGCCAAGGTAGCCCGCGAAATTCAAAATGTCTCAGGTTTTTTGCAATTTACAGGTCAGTGTAAAGTTGTATATTGTGAGTATTTTTTTAAATTAATATCTGAGAAACTCTTTTTCATTAAAAAACTAAATTGTTAATACTGTAAGTGCTTAGTCAGCTAGCAAAAAAGTAACATCCACATAGAACTCTAATTATTAAAATCATGCAGTTTAAACTGCTTTACGAATTGTTTATTGATTTATGGCAATTATACCAATTAAAATACGATCATCAAAATGTTGTTTCATTATGTACCCACCTAGCAACCCACACCGGCTTCGCACTCGTAGCCTGTTATACTTAATCTTAGTAGGTGAACAGTAATAGGTATGATGCATAAGTAGTGATAGTGATGATGGTATTCTACTATTCCAGATGTTTTAATTAGCTCAACGTTAATTATTTAATTTATAAACGTGTGCTATTTAAACTTGCCCTAATAATTCCTTTCTGTTATTTTTCTGTTACAATCAAACAATATTCATATCTGTTTCCTATCCGTAACTTACAATTATTTTGAATATGACCCGTATAATATTATTATTACTAATATACAGTGCGGCGTCCCGACATCTACGAGCAAACTGAAACAATGAATTCAGCACAAGATTCCCCTAGCGTTGAAACTTTTTACCGATCATCAAAAAAAAAAAAAAAACTGCTGTTTCATAGAAAAATGCAATACTTACGCGGTTAATATGTATGGCAGAGCTAATTTTATAACCGTCGATAATTTTCAACGCAAGGGGCTTAGAATCATGTACTGAATCCAGGGTAACAGGTTGTGCGTTGATCTCCCCCCACCCTGTACAACTTACTCTTAGCACAGAAATCTCGATGTTTTGACAGCATGTCGCCAAATCAGAAGATCGTATTATATTTTAAAGTGATTAAATTACATTTAGCCACGTCTTTTCTTGGCCTACTTCACCAAATCTAAAACAAAATTATATAAATTAATTAATTAACATAAACGTGGCTATAAGAGCAGGAGAAACCCAAAGAAACAATGGATTGCCTGTGTGGAAGTTGATATTGCTAGAAAGGGTGACTATCGAGATGACGACTGATAGAGATGTATGGAAGAAAAATATATGTTGCACACCG
This sequence comes from Eremobia ochroleuca, assembly GCA_949629135.1. Lineage (NCBI taxonomy): Eukaryota > Metazoa > Arthropoda > Insecta > Lepidoptera > Noctuidae > Eremobia > Eremobia ochroleuca. Next base: position 396,587 of record OX451411.1, on the reverse strand, counting down.
ACTCGAGTGACTCGTCCGGTGTGCACCCAGCTTATTAACATCGATTTTTGGTCATTTATTCCCCAGGAGTACTTAACAATATTCTTCAAGGCAAAAAACCCGAGTCTGTGCGCGGGCGACGAACAGCCCGAGATCACACCGACTCTTACGACTATATCGAAAATTCTGTCCACGTCGGACCAGAGGTCAAATCTAACAAGGGGCTTGTGCCACAGAAATGGCAGCCTACAGTTGAAGTCCAAAAGTGGAGCCCAACCACTGATGATCAGGAATATTTGCATGACAGCTCGAGCCATGCCACAGAACAACACTGGAGTTTTGTAAGTGTGCTCGAAAACTCGAGCCACAGTCGAGATTAATTAAACGTTATAAAGGCTTATATTTAATCAGACCTCTAATAATTCTAATTTTGCGCTCCTCAAAATATTATCGAACACTAATACAATAATAGCGCCTCTTTGAACCTCATATAATTCCTATTTTGGGGTCCTAAAAATACTAAATTAAATAGATTATGTATAGATAGATAAACCATTTATTTGGCGCACACAAAAGACAGCACAACGCACAAAAGTACAATTAGATGATTACCAAAATACATGAATTAAGTAGATAAAAACAAGGTGCAGATATAAAAACAAATAGAAAAACACACACATCGAAATAAAAGTGAAACTATGACAAATACTAAATAACGTAAATACACAGTGCGGTTTGCGTCTCAAGGTTGTACCAAATGGTCAAGTAATTGCGATCAACTTGGATGTAGCGCTCGCCGAAAGTTAACCCTTAAATGCATGATTTATTTTATCGTATTGCAAAAAAATGCTATTGTATAGGTATTTATCTATAGAATTTAGATAATAAATATATAATAATTATACAATAATATTAATATTCGTAGAGTATATATATTGTTTTGACAAAAAGAGGTGCGTTCAGAAACTCACAGCTATCACATTCTTAAAAAAATTAAATGACGTGCTTTGTTGCCATATGGCAACATTATGCATTTAAGGGTTAAAAAGATGCTCCATTATTTAAAAAAAGTATCATCATAGAAGCGCAAAATGTTTTTAGAGGTACATTAATTTTAAAAAAAAATGTACTGATGGATTCACAACATTTTTTTTTTTAGGTAACAGTTTCCGCGTGTTGTTGTTGTGTTTGACTGGAAGCCGAACCCAATGTGGTTCGGAAAAGGCTGCTGAATGTAAGATCCTCTTAATCTCGGCAGGAGTACCAGCCAGATATCTCGACCGCCGGCGAGAATGATATCATAGCTGAAGTAAAGAAGATGACACCTTTGAGGGACCCGAAGGTCCCCAGCCAGTCCTCCATCGGTAACTGGAGGCCTACTCAGGAAGTCCAGACCTGGCGCTCCACTGAGGAAACCGAGGAGACGGAAGATACTTTGGTATATCACTGCAACTCATATCTAACTAGTTTTTGCCCGCGGCATTTTGCCCACATGGATATCGAAAATTATCCCACCGGGAACGTACTACCAGGACTAAAAGTACCTTACTATCAGAGTATCAAATTTCATCCAAAGATGTCTGTTTGTCTTGACGTATGGATTCCGCAACCGTTCGCCTAAGACTGATTCGCCATTGATTCATATATTTCCGTTTCCCCAGCAGTCTTTTACCTATGGACATTTCACCGACAGGACCTTTCATCTACGATACTTTCGACGACAGGCCTTTCCAGCTACAGAATGCTTCACCGACACGATGATAAACCTATAACTAAAAAAAATGAATCATCCTGTCGACGAACAATCCAATGGGGAATCGGTCTTAGGAGAACGGTTGCGGAATCGGACGTACCTATGTTGTTGTTGGATGACTTTCGCTCTGGGGAGGGTGGGGTTGTCTATCCGTGTCTTACAGACTAAAACCACACGGAGCTCTTCAACTATCTCTGATCAGGGCGTTGAAGCGCTAGCGCAATTTCTATCGCTCCTTTGGTAGGTATTGAACCGCCTGATTCACAAGCACCTCACCCTCTGAGGCCGTCATTGTACGGCCGAAGTTGCTCTTGAGAGACGCGCGGCCGTATCGTGCCTGTAGATACAGGCACGATACGGCGATGTGGTAAATCCGTCGCCTGAAAAGATATTCAGGCGACGGACTTACCACATCGCCCGCAGGCCTAGCTGTTGACGACCCTTAGACTGCTGGTTACCGTCAGTCTACATGATCCCACTGCTGAGCAAAAACCTTCATGACTTCCAGCTGTTTCGATCCAGAGCTAGAGTGGATCATAAGTTGGTTAGTCAAATAAAATGTAGATATATTTCTAAATATTGTAGATGTATCCGCTAGAATCCACGACATACAGCAACTCTGACATGCAAGCCGAAGTGAGGAAGTGGGTACAACACTGGAGCACCAGCGGCACTGTCAATGTAAGTACAAGAAACAACAAGAATCTTTTGGCGCCAAAATCGGAACTAAATCCGCCATTTTGTTTATTCAATACAATCCAACAGAACATTACCACCTTTGTTTACCAACAGTGCTTTTCTGTCAATGTCAGTCAAGCAAGCACCAAAAAATCTTTGTCGCCCTTTATACACAGGATGAAATGAAATTTGCTGGCGAAACTTCACAGACGGACGTGATGGGTAGCGTATCTAATGACCAGACAGCAAACCCAAACGCAGGCTGGCAGGGAACTCGACGCACAACCCGTTGACCATGGATCCAGTACATGATTCTGGATTAATTTCTACAGGGGGCTTTGAAATTTTCCGACGACTGTTTTTTAAAAAATAAGCTGTTCCAATACATTATGATCGCGGCGGTATTGCACTTTAGTAGGAAAGAGCTGATGGCCATCTACTGGGCCCAACTCATCTATCGTTATAAAATATATTTACCTTTATTTGAAGTAGAAGACGTCTTGGATGAATATTGATGACATAATTCTGAGATATAACATTAATCGGTAGATTATTGTTTGATACAATGTATATATTCTTTTACATTTTAGATACAGAGAATCCACGATGACGTGCACCAACTATTACATGCAAGCCGAAGTAAGGAAGTTGGTTCAGCACTGGAGCGCCAGTAGCAGTGTCCATGTTGATGAATTTCGATGTGCAATGTATTAAATAGTCTAGAACGACGGAGTAAAAAGTATGCTTAAGTGGCTTGGAAGAGGGGCTCGTGGTTAAATGATATCAGCTAGTTGCTGGTTCGTGGATGGGTGGCCATCCATTACATACTGAGACCCCTCCGTGCCTCGGAAAGTACGCTAAGCAGTTGTTCCGGGCTATCATTCGTAGATCTTTGACAGTAGTAATGGTTAGTCAGAAGACAACCAGTCTTACCAAGGACGTGTTTCCCAATAATTGGGTTGTGGAGTTCAGATAGGCATATCCAGTTGCATTCGGCTAGACTGGAAGCCGACCCCAATATACAGTGAGGGTTATGCTGGGCAGATGATGTGATGCACATTTATTTTCTTGCCAGCAAGAAACCTCTTCGTACAACAACGCTGCCATGCGTGCAGATGTGAAGCAGATGATCCAGAGCTGGAGTCCTCGTGCCAATGTTCAGCATCAGAGCCCTAGCAGCAATGTTCAGCGAGAGAGCCCCACGAGCAGTGTCCAGCATCGGGGACCCTCTATAGCAAAGGAAGAGGTATTTTAGAACACCTCGAATGATTCTAAAACACTAAGGCCGAGATTTCTAAACGATGCTTAGCACGTACAGAGGTCGTCTCTATGTGCAAGTTTTAAAAGTGTCTTTTGCTGAGGTACTTAGTTGAGTGTGTGTACTTTTGCTGAGCGTTATTTCGGTCACTGTCGCACAACTGACAAACTACAAGTGCAAAATAGAGACGGGAACATGTCTAAGTCAAAGCACGTGCTAGGTAACGGTTATCGTATCTAAAGTTGGGATCCTCTACTTCTTAACCGGCTTAAAAAAGAAAGAAGTTCTCATTTGAACTGTGACAACCATTGACTGCAAGACAATAACATGTTTAGAGATCTTCGCCAATTATAAACCGTTAAGATGTTTTTTTTTTTTTTTGTTATAGTGAGTACTCTCCGTGAGTCCCGTTTACAGTTGAATATCCGATGAACACCTTCGGAGACAAACAATGATAGCAAATAACCCACGATTGCTGCAATCGCTTATCAATATGTTGTTCAAACCACTCAAAACGGAAAATTATTAATTAAAATATCAATTTGTAGATGAACCAGCAACAAAGCGGAATGCAAACAGAGTTGAATAAGTTGCAGCCCTTTTTTTTTTTTTTGTTTACGGGGGGAAACCTTCAAAAGGCACCTGGACTTTGGGGAAAAAGACCAGGTAGTGTGGGACTCTTACCTCACTAAAACCACCCCGGTGATCACCATCAGCACATGGAGTGCAGCCCTGGAACCCTATTCCTGAATATAAGCACTGGAGTGCTTCTGACAAAGTTCAGCACCAGAATCATTCAATGAATTTTCAGCACAAGGACCTTTCTACGAATGTTCATCACTGGAGCCCTTCTGACAATATTCAGCACCGGAACGATTCTGTGAATGTTCAGTACTGGAGCCCTACTGTCGACGTTCAGCAATGGAAGCCCATTTCAGCAAATAATCAAGAAAATCTGGTAAGTAATAGACAAACCCCTTTATTTATAATGTTGCTTGAAGTTAAGTAATGATTAGCGACTGTCATTTTGGACTAACCGCTATTCTTCGGGTGACTTTCATTATTTTTAGCTTTAGCTAAACACCAGTGAAAGATAAGCTAAGCTTACACGGGCAATATTGGTTGTGGGAGCAATTAGTGGAGCTATATGAAGCAACATAATAAAGGAACAGTATTTAATCGATCCCAAGTCATTTCCATTCTGATTTCCTAAGCCCACGGGTTGATCAAAGGTTGAGCTACGCTTGCCGCGGTTGATTCGTGGATGGGTGGCCATACAGTAGTTATTGGATATTGACAAGGTCTCGTGGCTAAGTAATAACAGCTGCACGCGTAAATTGATGAGATAAATTAAAGCTACGCTTGCCGCAGTCGGTCCTTGGATGGGTGACCATCGTTACATACCGAGACCTCTCCGTGCCTCGGAAAGCTCGTTAAGCCGTTGGTCCCGGCTGTCTTTCGTGGATCTTAGACAGTCGTTACGGGTCGTCAGGAGCCCGAAAGTCTGACAGCTAGTCTTACCAAGGGGTATCGTGTTATCCAGTTAATGGATTGTGGAGGTCAGATAGGCAGTCGCTCTACGTAAAAAATATACAATAATGTAGGTACTTAAAATAGAATACATAGTAGATAGTAGATGATTATCCTACGGTTACTCGTTCATTATAAATAAAATGTGCCTTATGCATCGTGGAGAATGTACTTTTAGTACTGAGCATTTGGCATTTGTTGAGAATTAATTTAATTGGACTGTCTATAGGTACAATACCGACGTGATGTTATGACTAGCTTGTATTGTTCTAGATTGTTGAGACTTCTATTAAAAAGTAAATTTAAATACTACTTACTTATCTAATCTCTTACATTTTGTTCCAGCCCTTTACTGCCTCTAATACCGACCCGCCCAGCAGTATTGAGACATATATGGATACGGTCGGTGATACTCCGAGCATGGTGGTAACTGATTGACTGACAGATACAACCCGATTCAAACTTTATGGTGGCTCGGAACATGAGGCGAGTCGCTGCGAAATAACAAAATCGCCTGTCAGCGGGGGTGAGGGGTGAGGGGTGAGGTACAGTACAGCGAGTAGCTCACTTCAGACCTAACATAAAGTTTGAATCGGGCGGTGGTAAGTTGTTGATTGCTGGCTAACCTGTAATCGGTGGCTGTAAGTAAGTCCCAGGCTATGGTTACCTATTGTACTTACGTAATATTATACACAGAAGCTGATGGTGTGCCTTAAAAAAAAAATACGTGTGGCACTCGGGGAATGCCGCGGTAAAGCTATTGCATAGCTTATGCACTTATAATATTTATGCAATATTTTTGAGCGTGGTGAGCGATAAGAAAACATATTTTTTTCTTTTATTGAATAAAATGAGAAGTTAATATTGTTTAAACTATGTCCACACGCATACGTCTAGTCGCACGCACACAAACACCGTGTCGTAGTCTGCCGAACTGAAACAACCGGTCGGAGTGGGGGGTGTTAATAGGGAATATCCATGTTTGTATTTTGTTCACTAATCAATAAAAAGTCTCAAAACGGTGAAGGAAAACATCGTGAGGAAACTGGCATCTCCTAGAACCAAAAATTGGAAGACATGTGACTGATGTTAGATCTACCAACCCACACTGGGCTCGCATGGTAGAAAGAGGAGGCGTTTGTCCCAGCAGTGAACATAACAAATAAATAAGAACGTTGCTCAACAGAGACAAAGATTCTTTCAACAGAGACAAAGATTCTTTCAACAGAGACAATTATTCTTTCTTACGTTGTCGTTATCACAGCGCGATCCAGAATCCACGACAACGACGACGATCGAGCCGAGTAATATGACCACACTGGAGCCCACAACCGTCACGACCGTCAAACCCACCACGACCTCCCAGAGGATGGACATCGATGCTATCATGGCCATCATCTCCAACCTGACTTACGACTACGAATGGAATCTTACTGAGCAGTTCAACAAGACAATTATTGAGTAAGTTGTGTAAAGCTAGGGTTACCGAGAAGAGCGGTGGCAGCTTCAGCGTCAGATACCATGTGTCTGGCATTCATGCTGAAAGACTCCGTGAGGCCCACATGTTGCCTCCGTGAGGCCCATGTGTTCCTTTTAAAAGATTTCACTTTTTTTTTAATTTGTATTTAGTGTTTCACGATATGTTGCCGAATAAACATTACTAGCTGTGCCCGTGACTTCGCTCACGTGATTGTGGATTCTATTGACAATTTTTCTCGTATAATTAAATATTGCGGCAAACTCTTGAGGAATACGAACATAATGCAATATTCCTAGTCCCCCACAGCAAATAGCGTGATATTATGTAACATATTTCATGTCCAAACCTTGATGGAATATTTGTGTAAAATTTGAAGAGAATCTATTCAGCAGTTTGTGCGTCAATAAATCCAGACAAACGAACAAAAATTTTAAAAACTGTTTTAGGCTTCAAAATGGTTCCAAACCTCGAAGCAATAACTTTTTTCAAAAATATTCAATGTACTGTATTGACTTTGCCTTTGTTACTATTTTATTATAGTATGGAAATAGACAGGTTTAAATTAAATTAACTAGCGGAACTCTGCAGACGTGACGGGGAAACGAACTGAACACGATAACATAATTATATCGTGATGAGATATCGATATCCATCACGTAACATGTGGTATGACATACCAAAAAATATGACAAACTTCACATTGTGAAGTTTACTAAAAACAACCTGATTTTAAACTGATATTTCGAGTGACTACCCTAGCTGAGGGCGATGACCCAAACTAATTAATTTTTCGTTTTATCATATTAAGATATTATCAACACCCATCAAAGAAAGAAATAATCTACTTCTTTTTTTTTTTTGTTTTATTCTTCCATGCGTTGGTCAACCGTGAACTGCGCTGCCTAATATGGGTGTACGAGTACTTACCTACTGTACACATGTGCATTCCCCAAAGTAAAATGATTTCAAAATATAGCCGCCGCGTTAATCTGGTGTTTGCGAGCGCTACTGTTGTGCGTGAGGTCCTGGGTTCGATTCCCGGGTCGGGCAAAGTTTTATTTCCAATAGGAAAGTCTCGGTAGCAACCTGTGGTCTGGATTTGTGCTATATATCTGCTATTACATGGTACTTAAACATTACTGGCGAACTGTGGGTGTGCTGTAGCCTGTTACCCCTTCGGGAAATACAGGCGTGATGTTATATAATGGTATTTCCCCAGGCACGGTGTTCCAACTTGTCCTTGGGAAAAGTGGGGTCCAGGTGGTGCGTGGACCGCCACCACTAGTGGCACCACGTTGTTTCCTTGGGACTTCGAAAACACTTCTGTCGTCAGCAAGGTATGGTAACATCATTGTCACAATTGATTTGTGGTCGGCGTAACATGTCTTCTTCTGTAACATGTCATAACATGTCTTCTACTTACATTTTAGAAATAGCCATATTTGTCAAGAAAAACTCTCACTTCTTCTCCACAGTAGCCGAAAACAATAGGTTTGCAAAAAGGGACCCCACCAAGTTAAAAAACCAATTTTGTAATAGCACTCTCCACTACAGAAACAGCTACCTTATGTCCATTAAAATTTATAACCATATTCCAAAGGTAATAAGAGAGCTACCATTTCATTTTTACAAAAAAAATCTAAAAAATTGGCTTCTCCAAAATAATTTTTACACGCTAAAAGAATTTTTTGAATACAAGTAAATAATATAAATATATACATTTTTTAATAAGGTAGATTTATTTAGTTGTATAATAGAAATGTTATTATTGTTGTGTTTTTATTTTATATAGTATATTAGAGTACAATGTCCATATTATAAGTGTTTTGTATTGTTTATTAGAGTATAAGTAGAATAGTTAGGTTTTTATATCCACGTGTACGTTAGGTTCACATTGTAAATATTCGTATGCCGCTATTAGCGGCGGATGTGTCCTGAACTTATCCATATATACCAACCAACTTTGTACCTACCATATCCAACGAATAAATGTCTTTGTCTTTGTCTTTGTCTTTGTAATAAGGATTTAGGGGGTGACCACACTCATCGACGCGGAATCATTTATTTGTTTTATAATTTACTAGCGTCTGTCCGCGGCTCCGTTCGCGTGGAAATCGTAAGACAATATATTAAAACTGCCATATACTGGTATATTGTGTTCTCTCTCATCTCAGTCTCATTTCCTACGAAATTTATGGGATTTTTTTATGCGATTTCTGACTTTTCTAGTACTCAAACCTCACTTGGTCTGATAGAGTTGTTGATTCTTATAATAAACTGGATAGATTGGCATTTTTTTTTTTGTGATAATTTCCCGTTTTCTTGCCGTCTGTACATTTTTTCAAAATCTGTGAATGCAGATAATAATAATAATGAAATGTTTCAAAAAGCTTCTACGACCGTTGACTTGTAGCGACACCTTATCAAAAAACCATTTAGTAATTTTATATATGTCGTGATTGACTGCTCAGCTCCATCACCTTTATGGAACTAAGCGTAAGCAGTCATAATATCATAAACAATTAAAAAGTTAAATCTGTAACTCGTGGGCAAATAGGCAGTCGCTCCATATAATAGACTGGTATTCAGAGACTGCATACAGTAAAACTGGAAGCCGACAGCGATATAGTTGGAAAAAGGTTAGGCTGATGATGATGATGACTGAGTTCCACTTCGCACGCAGTGCTTCGTGTGCGGGCTGCGCACGCCGGAGATCCCGCGCAATGCGTTCTGCGCGGACGCCTTCGCTGGCGACTTCCTGCCGCTGATGCCTATCGACGCGCAATCCAGAGGGAAGATCGCGGGCTTCAGGAAGTACTGCCGGTATATCGATACGTACGTATTAACTTGCTCTTGGGTCATATTCAAAATAATTGTATATTTACTATTGTCTTAATGTCCTACCCAATTATTTTCATAACGAGATACAACTGACTAGAATTTTATAAACAAACAGATTCAATTTTTATTTGAGCTTAATAAAAAACAACGAAACATTTGGTACAGCTAAACAATTCATTAAAAAAAATTAAACCAGTCATTGCGTAGGTTCCGTTTTATACAAGTATTCAATGTCCACGTCTTTGACGGTAAACTTAAAAAAATAATTTAATTATTAACCATTACACAAAAGTTAAAAAAAAACTATATTCAGAGAATATTGTTTAAACTTTCAACACTTCACTAAACAAAATATAAAATACTATTTAGTGTTCTCCAAATTTAATTTATTAATGAGTCTCCTGATTTTAATCATATCTGTTATTCTTCTCTGTTATGTTATTTTAACATTATTTCCATGGCAATAAAGAAATTTGATATACTGGCAACATGAGTTCACTAGCTGTCACTACACAACGTAAGAATAAACGCTCGGGTATTTTGTTCAATATCGTTTTTCAGCTCGTTTCGTTGTCGAAGAAAATTAGACTTTTAAAAGTAAATATCCAATGTGAGTCGTTTAGAATAGCGGTAAGTAATTACTGTTATAATACTCATACTAGGAAATGGCTGTATTGTGATATTTGTTATAACTATAAAATATTCGTATAACATTTCGAATTGTTGTGGAAATAAATAGATTTGTAGATTAGACACGTGCAATTAATTCATATCCGTTATTTTATTTGTCACTTTTTTCTGTTACGTAACAGATATGAATGATTAGGCGTTATTCACATTGTCTCATGTTGAATGAATTAATGAAAATAAAATATTAATATTTACTGCACCGCAGGTTAGCCAAAACAATTTTTTTTTTACTGACTTAAATTTATTTGAAGTAGGTATGTAAAGTTTGCGTATAATGTGGCATGTATTGCATTGCTGTGCCATGTATTGTCTGTGTGTGCATGTTTTACTGCGTATGCTCAGTCCTCACCGCTTGAGCCGTTTGTACTAACCGCGCAGCCTCGCCAAGGCATACCCAGCCTCTCGTTGGCCGTCTCAGTATCAGCTAAGGGGGATGCGCCAAGGTAGCCCGCGAAATTCAAAATGTCTCAGGTTTTTTGCAATTTACAGGTCAGTGTATGGTTGTATGTTGTGAGTATTTTTTAAATTAATATCTGAGAAACTCTTTTTCATTAAAAAACTAAATTGTTAATACTGTAAGTGCTTAGTCAGCTAGCAAAAAAGTAACATCCACATAGAACTCTAATTATTAAAATCATGCAGTTTAAACTGCTTTACGAATTGTTTATTGATTTATGGCAATTATACCAATTAAAATACGATCATCAAAGTGTTGTTTCATCATGTACCCACCTAGCGACCCACACCGGCTTCGCACTCGTAGCCTGTTATACTTAATCTTAGTAGGTGAACTGTAATAGGTATGCATAAGTAGTGATAGTGATGATGGTATTCTACTATTCCAGATGTTTTAATTAGCTCAACGTTAATTATTTAATTTATAAACGTGTGCTATTTAAACTTGCCCTAATAATTCCTTTCTGTTATTTTTCTGTTACAATCAAACAATATTCATATCTGTTTCCTATCCGTAACTTACAATTATTTTGAATATGACCCTCTTCCAAAGGCAACCGCAACCGCAAGCGGTAACGTCGCCCAATCACAATGACGTACCGCACTTGCTAGTAACAAAAATAATCAAACGACTTAAAAAAAAAGAACTAAGTGGAAAATAACTTTAATTTCGGAAGTCGGTGTCTTTGGTCCTGTATTTTCGTTTTCTGTACTTTTATTTTTTTTTAAGTATTTTTATTTTTCACGTTTTAGTTGTGATACCTACCCCACTACAATTCTTATGTACTCGTACCACTACTTGATATGTAAATAAAATCGGCCCATATTTGATGAAAATATCTATGCACATATATAAAAAAATATCTACATACAGACTAACCATAGCCTCACTGCTTGCGGTAGCGTCGAGGGTCGGGTTGCCTCCTTCCCTCAAATATGGCGAGGGGGTAATGGCTGATCTTTGCGTTATGCTCGTGAACGGGTGCTGCTTGTGGTGACTGGTCGTCTTGATGATTCTCTTACGACACTTTGCTATGCACATATTATGAAGTAGTATTGTAACACGCCCCACGTAGACGCAGTAGATAAAATACGTTTTATTTATTTTCTTATTTATAGCACATAAATGTGCAGAGGCCACTCACCAGAACTACTCATCAGAACTTGGCCACATTTATATAGGACCATCTCTAAAATTAGAATCATCCACTTTCCAATAAAAATAAATGCTGCCAGTTACAAGTCTGTCAAAATCATTGTGATCTTTATTCTTGATTCAATAAGGTTTTGCTGCTGTCAGAGGTATATTGGTCATTACGTGGATGTGGGGCTTGGGGACAAGACAAGAGAGGACTATGCCCCGCAGTGGATGTAGTTGGGCTGTGGATGGTGATGTTGTGTTCCAAATAAATTCTATTTTCTTTCTTTTTTAGGCAGAACTACGTAGAGAACCCAGACGAGCCGCGTGCCATATATGGGCGGTTCACGGGCGGCTGCTCCGTGCGCTGGACAGACATCACCGGGGTCTACACTCAGAGAACCTGCCGGTCCAAGTTCAGGCCCTTGATGGGCAAACACTTTGCCAGTAAGCGAATGGCCAAACTGGAGTTAGCCCTTGTGGTAAACATTCAATGTTATAATTACTTAAAATACTAACCTGTACAAAAGCCTTGAATGATAGAAAAAAAATATATCAAAAAAGTTTCCATTTTTAACCGACTACAAAAAGGAGGAGGTTATCAATTCGGATGTTTATTTTTTTTATTTTATTTTTTTATGTATGTTCTTTATAACTCCGTCATAATATATAGACGGAGTTGCAAAATTATTTTTTGTTCGATAGAGGTTTACTCCGAAATGGTCCCATTTAAATTTCGTATAGATCTGATGATGAGTTCCGGAGACAGACAACGGAACTCTTCAATAAACACCAGTAAAACAACCGCGATTGCTGCTATCGCATATCCGCATATGTATCTATCTATTCATTATTTACGCAATCGCACAACATAACATCACGTCTGTACCCTATAAACGCAGATGCAGCTTCCTGTCATTGAAATTTACATAGCAAGTAGTATTATATGAATTTGTTAGGGGTAGGCATAAATAAAAACTTTTTTATAAAAAAAAAAACAACTTACTTCCAAAAAACACAACAAAGTGAAAAATAACTTTAATTTTGGAAGTCGGTGTCGTTGGTTACGCATTTTCGTTTTTTGACACCGACTTCCGAAATTAAAGTTATTTTTCACTGTCTCTAGTGGTTCGTAAACCGGCGAGCGGACGCCTCAAGCTACGTAGGTAGAGCGGCGAACTCTACAGACCGGCTGGCAGCAGCTTCAAGTAGCCGAGTGCCGATTGAAGAGACCTATGTCCTGCAGTGGTCTGTTATAGAATGATGATGATAATTATTATTACTAACTAGCACTATGCCAGCGACTTTGGCCGCCCCTATATTCCTCGAATAATGTCTAAATTCTAGAACCAAGGCTTTGGTGAGTCAGTGAGTGAGCCAAGACTTTTTTATGTAGGTACTGGTTATTATTACTGTAAAGTCGTCTCTTCTTTTCCCAGAACGTTGAAAACGGCTGCATCATTAGTCCGATGGCGACTTTACTGCCGGTGTCACGCGGTATTTCACTGTACGCGCGGTTCCACGCCTGCGTTTGTAGCACCAACTGGTGCAACCGAGCGACTATTGAACAGGCTTCCTGCAACACCCTCACGACCATCCTGTTGGCGTACTGGCTTGTACACTACCCCTGACCGACGCAAACTCCCCTATTTAAATGAAAACCGTTCAAAATCTACAATTCTTTCACAAATTTATTCATCACGATGATTGATTGATTATTGATTTCTTTAGTTTTTTTTGCATTTCTTATTTGTCTTTTTTCTTCATGATTATGCATCATTGTCAAAATCATATTGATTGATCTTCATTTATGTTGCAATAAAGATGCTGCTTGTGTTGCCAATAGAGGAAAAATAACTTTGAAAGGACTGAAGTCGCATCGCAATCTCATCTCAGCGATAATCAATGTCTAAAATTCGTCAACTTCAAATGGAAGTCTTTTTAAAAGATTGAGACAGATTAGAATGCGTACGTTCTTCAAATTACGGGAATTATGAAGTGTTAAATTGTCCCTTCGGTACTATAAAGCGCTATGAAGTGTTACCATTTTTCCGAAGCGATAATGGGATAACGCTATACGTCCTGTATGAGTCCATCTTTCTTTTGCACTGGAAGTCTGGAACAATGACGGCTCCAAAACGTCAGAATACGGTTTTCAAACATGGTTGACAGAAGGGATCTATAAGAACCCAGTACAGAGCGTCGTCTCTGTCACTCATACCTGTGACTGTCTCATTCTAAAGCTCGATATGTCTTATTGACGATTTGTTTTGTTTTTGATACATGATGTTTTTGTTTTTGAGTACGTTTTTGTTTTGTATTCGTTTTTGTATTGTATTGTGCCTTTTAAACAGTTTAACCATGGTGTTTTGTTTAATTTTTTTAAGCATCCTCGATACATTTGTAGAACAGCGCACATAACGGCCGCAGTGACGTCATGAAATTGTTGGATACGCCCTACCGCGTCAAAAGATAGTCTCGCGTTTGTTTCGTTTTGACACCCGTGACACACACGCAGTGACATGATTGTCATGGAAACCCTATTTATTAATTTATGAGCTCGGTCTTCTCAATATGGACACTTTTTCGCGTGACTAACAAGGAGAGTACCAAACTTGGGAATCACAGATACCGTTGATTTTTGTATATGTTGTAGTGTAGTCTCCCCTCGATTACCAGGTAAAATGGTAAGACGCACTTCGCTTTTATTTTCGAGAAAAATGAATTTAAAGTTTAAGTCCACTCGACTCATTTTTTTCCAAATTTATTTATTTATTTTTATTAAATAATTTGTTATTTTAATCAATATTAATATTTATAATTAAGATTTATTAAAAAAATGTAATATGGTACACTAGTAGGTATACATTTTAAACATTATAAAGTATTATATAATACTTTATAATGTTTAAAATGTATACCTACTAGTGTACCATATTACAATTTTTTATATAAACATTGATAATAACAGTCTTAAAATTTAACTTATTCACTCTCTATATCAGATTAATTTTCACATACACATTCATCCGGATGATATTTATCATAATAAAACATTGAAATTTCTGATGGAGGATCGTCCACTATAAGTTCATTTTCTTTTAATAACGATTTACAATATGTAAATGCATTAGTAATTTTTACCCTTCACTGATTCGTCAAGTTTGGAGGTTTTATCAACAAGATCTTGAGAACTCGTACTCGCTCTTTCCATTTTGATAATATGCACCAATCACTCGAGCAAGTAGCACTAAACAATTTTTACGTGTTACACTGATGAAAACTCGTAGTCGAATGACTGCAGTTAAAAGCAGCTGCATGAGAAGGCCAAACTTTGGCCAATCATATTCTTACACGTGCGTCCCTTTTCCCAGGTAGTAGATGTCGGAGCAGGTAAAATTAAGGAAAGAGGGGTCCTGCACCGCAGGAACGTATAATAACTGAAAATTTATATTCCTAACAAAATGTATTAACGTTAAAAATTCCCAATAATAATAACGAGTATTATTAGAATTAAAAATGTTTCATATTTTATTATTATTTTTATCGATAAAATGAAATAATAAATCCATTAAAATTGACAAAAAAAATATATGAACATATCAGATATATAATAAATTTAATATTAACCAACTTCACCATTTGAATTATTTATTAATTGAAATAACAAATTATTTAATAAAAATAAATAAATAAATTTGGAAAAAAATGAGTCTAGTGGACTTAAACTTTAAATTCATTTTTCTAGAAAATTAAAGCGAAGTGCGTCTTACCATTTTACCTGGTAATTGAGGGGAGACTACTCTACAACATATATAAAAATCAACGGAATCTGTGATTCCCAAGTTTGGTACTCTCCTTGTAAGTACGGTGCGAGCAAAAATATCGATCTAAATATTTGGGCAGCAGGGTTTGACTTGTGTCTAAAACACTCTCTAGGAAAACACACCAACTTATTTCATAAAAATAACGTTTCAGTGACGTCATTCAGCGATAAATTGCGGACACTATAGGCGGTCACCGCACTTCTAGGAAACAGACGCTAACAGTATTTACATACCGGATAAATGATAAATGATTTATTTTCTGTAAGTAGGTTTGTACAAACACTTTTACATGTCAATCATATTTTTTTAAACTAGATGAGGTCGGCGTTTCCTATCTGACTACTCTGAGAAGAAAGGCCGAAACAAACTCAGAGGTCACAGTCTCTTTTAAAGTCCAGACATAATCTTGGTCGGAAGGGGGGGGTAGGCGCTACACAAGAAAATAAGAAGCAATAGGTACTAAATTCGCGTGAGTGATCGAATGCAACCAGTCATTTTTCTACCAGCTTGCATGATATAAGGTTCCTTTTTGCAGACAACCTTTATAGGAAGTAAGTACCCTTAAACGTTTAGAACGTGGGTACCTAAGCCTTAGCCGCAGTGGCGGACTAACCGTGGGGCGGAAGGGGCGGCCCGCCCCGGGCCTCCGGTCTTGGGGGGCCCTCAAATGCCTCCGCGTTTTCGTGATCAAATCCTACACAAGACCTTAAAAATGTGCTTAGTGCCTACATAATTTCACCAAGATATACTTCTTGACCATTTGCATCTCGGTTGTATCATGCGAGAGGAGTTTTTCGAAACTTAAACTAATTAAAAATATCTTTCGATGTAAAATGGGTCAAGAGCGACTTGTTAACCTAGCCGTGCTTTCAATAGATTACAAAAATTTCCAAAGAAATCGATTTCACAGAAGTTATTTAGGAGTTCAGTAAATTGAAGGCACGAAAACATATATAACACGCAAAAAAAAAAAACCTATCTTTGATTTATTTTACCAATTTTTTTTCTTGATCGATTCGTATATATCTATTCCATATTGTAGGTATGTATGTTTATACATACCTACAATATGGAATAGATATGGGCGAGGAAAATAAAATACGAATCGATCGACACGTATTTATACATACAAATGTGAACTGAATAAAAAGCTTTTAAAACTACATTTTTTTTTTAAAGCTTGGGGGCCTCATTCAGCTTTGCCGCCCAGGGCCTCTGACGGGCTAAGTCCGCCACTGCAGTTAGCCGACATACACTTGGCATCACTCTTGGTTTCGGCGATTTTAATTTTTCACCATTGGTACATCGCGTTTTTGCGACTCTTTAATTTTGGTCGACAGCGCAAAATTTCGCTTTTGAGCATGTTTTTAAATGTTGCGTCTCGTTATGGCGAATTACTGCGTTTGAACATGATATCGTGGATTTTTTAATCAAAAAGAGGAGTCGCTCCGTCAGTTACTGTGTAATGTGTATAATATTTTAAAAACAGATAAGATTGCTAATCAGGGATGAAACAAGAACTTAGCTGTTCGTGAATTACTTTATTTTTTAAACTGAATTTTATTTGTTAAAGGGGTAATACGGCGAGTCCTTCCACATGGTAACAGGGATGGTCCGGTAGTTTCTTTCGTACGACTTCATAACATCTCTCTCCTGCTGGTCCAATTCAAAGTCGAAGACTTCAATGTTGGCTTCGATACGCTTCTTTGTCACCGATTTCGGAATAGGAATCACTCCTAGCTCAATCTGAAATAAAGATTTGTATCAGCGCCATCGGTTGACGAGTGGACGTACTAAATATGGTCTAGTTTTATACATATTTATAAGTAAATTATTCTATTTCGCTAGGGGTCTATTGTATTAAAAATCTATTAAAAAGAATGTCTGCCTACACATTGCACAGCAAAAATCCGTACATTCAGGCAAAATAACTACTCATCAGCGCCCTCTAGCGCTTAATAGTCATAGTATGATCATGTGATTACTTTTCTACACATTTCTTTGGTAAAGTTTATATAAAAATAGTAATCCTTACTAAAATATTTTGTATTAAGTATAACAAAAAGAAGTCTTACATAAAATAATCACGCCTGTTTTCCTCAAATGGTAAGACAGAGTGGACCTACAGTACATACGCGGCTGCGCTCACATGTCGCCAGTAATGTTCTAGTCCCAAGTAACAGAGGGCGAGCCTACTGCCACCGACCGGGCACAAGTCAAGACTTCGCGCTGTTACTGAGAACATCCTAATAACACTGCCCGACCTGAGATTGAACACAGGACCTCATCCTGAGCAATAGCGCTTCCAACCAATAGACTGTGGTGGCATCTACATCGCCACATGTGAACTACGCATCACACTGACGGCATACAAAATGTTGCATCGCGCAAGCAGAGGTTACCGTGCGACTAGCATATATACAACGCCCCGACATTATCGTCGGGCAGTAGCCCACGAGACATGACACCCATCTGGTCGGAGGATTCTCCCTTTCCTTGAGTGAACTTTACACCCTGATCCTGATACTTCTATAAGACCAAACATGCCATCAAGGAAGCTCTACTTACGAGATATCTCAGATTGATTTGTGCAACGGTCTTGTGGTGCTTGTCAGCAATCCTCAACAACGCTTGCTCATCAGTCCTGGGAGGGGGGGCATCCTTGGCTGCCTTGTTGTGGAAGATGGATCCGAAGGGCGTGTACCCGATGACGGCTATGTTGTGCGTCTTGCAGAACTTGATCAGCTCTGCTTGTTGGAGGTTTAGGTTCACCTGGATGAATAATACATAATATAATATTAAAAGGACAAACATATTTATTTACTAATAAATATATCTATAACAACGATAAAGCTGAAGAGTTTGTTTGTTTGAACGCGCTTATCTATGAAACTACTAGTCAGATTAAAAAAAAAATATTTTTGAATTTGATATCACAATTATTGAGAAAGGCTTCAGACATCACGCTAGGACTATTAAGAGCCGAGGAAAAGAAAAAAAGTAAGAAAGTACGCGATAACGAACTAATAACACAAGAAAAAATACACAACATCGTTCTGTTTTTGTCAATTGTTTGAACTTGACATACCTAATAAAGCCGGTTGTTTCAAGCGCTTGGTTAACGTAACATACGTACAGACGCCAGCACATCAAGCTGTCCGAAACTGTCAAAATTTCCGAATCAACTTTGAATCTAATACTTTAGTGATACAGTTGAAAATCGATTAAAGAAATTTGACAGATTGTAGTAACTTGATGTGCTGGCGTCAGTACATTTATTTGACGTAAGTCAAGGCGAAAATTTTGTGAAGCAACTCTATTTTTGGTATGACGATAGTTAGTGCCATTTTTGGCACAACCCGCCCTAAAATTCCTTGTTTAGAATTGTTTGTTGAAAGTGATTTGTATTTTAAAACCCTAAGAATTTGATTACAGCAAATAATTTAAATATCCTGAACAGTTTATAGTAAAACAATATTACATTTTGATGCCATTACGTAATGACAAATGTTCACGCATATCAAATATAACTATTTTCAACACCTCTTCCGCCTGCTCCTTGTTGCACCTCCTTAGGTTTGAACACGAATGCTATTGACTTTGCATTCCCGCACCAGAGTGGGAAAGTATGGCACAAAATGCTTAAGTACCTCAATCTGCAAAGCGGCAGGCTTGACCTTGCTCATGGTGATGAGCCTGTCGAGCTGGGTGACGTTGAAGTTGGACACTCCGATGGACTTCACCAGCCCGATGGCCTGAGCTTCGATCATACCCTGCCAGGTCTCCACATAGTCTATATCGGCGTAGGTGCCATTTTCCTGTGAATTTGAAGGAAGATATCGGTTAAATAGATGAACCCCTGGTTTCACGAATCACGAGGCTCTATATGTTAATATCTTATTTTTGAAGCAGATCTTTTATATCGACGTCAGTTTTCAAATTCTTTTCTTTATCAAGTCAAGACCCATATTAAAACTAACGGTACTGAGCAGTACTGTATAGAAAACTATGTTTAATTACTTCATTTATTTATACGCCTGTGAATAATGTCGAGTTGACATCAACTTATAATCTTTTTCAATGGCCTGCTTGACCATTTCATGAAATATAAATTTTAATAAAATTTTTTTAGAGTTTGTCAGTGACACATTATTAATTCGGTCTAACATGCAGTTTAATTGTACGCATGGCGACATACATATCAAGCTACATATATATCCAGTATAAGCCGACTTCTCACTGTACAAAAAACACAATTCGAAGCTAAAACAGGAAATGTACAGACTCATAATTATGAATAATTTTTCAACACATTACATGCATTTTAATCCACATATCGATTAGATACGGATTAGATACGGAACCACTGATATTGTTCCTGCCTTTATGGAAGTCGGATGAATACTTACAAACTGTGCCACCGGCCAGTGTATCAGGTAGAGGTCCAAGTATGCGAGGTCCAATCGAGCGAGTGACTCCTTGAGCGCCGGGACCACGGCATGCTTGGCGTGGCGGTCGTTCCATAGCTGGAGATAACATCAAAATATTTTAAACATCACTAACTAATACACCACTAATTTTGAAAATAATGCAATGAATGTTGAACAGTCTATCTTACTGTTAGTGGGTTACGTAATTACCCCGCCGATTTTGATAAACACAAACAATTTTATTATCATCTTTTCTGTCTGAGTCTCACACCGCTGGGTAACGGCTTCCTTCCGTTTCTGCCATACTCCTCAGTGCGGCATTTATTTTAATTGAACCACTTACAGGCACTTTTTGAATTGTCAAGAAGTCGGTCAGTCAGAAAGATGAAGCTAGTTGTCTATTACAAAGCGTCTTAGGTTCCTATGGAGACGGACAGGCTAGAAACAATATTCCAGTGAAATATCACAATAGTAATACTTTGATTTAATGTGTAACCATGCACACATTAAATCAAAGTATTACAATATCACTGGAATACTGGATATATTAGTTTTTAAATTTTGATTAGAGTAGGTATAACATAAAAAAAAAATTGTGTCTTCTACACTTAAGTGTATAATAAAAATATTATCTTTAATCAGTGGCTAGTTAATTACCTTGCTTGTAATAAACAGATCTTCTCTGGCCACAGCGCCTTCAGCTATCTTGTTCTTTATCGCGACGCCAATCTGAAAACAAAGTGTTTATAATGTAATCGAATCTAGAACTCTTTTTACTAGTTTTTTTTTTTTTGCAGGAAATCTATGAATACTTTCAAAATATTGTTGGACAAAAACTTTCACAGAAATAGTATTGAAAAAACAAGATGGCGGCATTAATTCCGATTTTAATTCTTTCATTCTTGTTCCGTTGTACTTGTACCTGTTTCTCTGTGCTGTAGATGGCTGCTGTGTCGATGTGTCTGTATCCTGCGTCGATGGCTGCTTCCACCGCCTTCTGAACGGAATCATCATCTACCGGCACACGGTCTCCCTGAGGACACAAATTAAATTATTTTCGATAAACATTATTACGAATATTTGATCATTACCAAATAATAAACTATCAGTAGAACATGACATGATTACACCCAATTTCTGAAAAGATAATCACAAACCGTTTCAAAAATCGGTCGATAAAGGAATGTATTAAACCTATAGGAAAGAGTTGTGACTTAATAAAATACATTTAAGAAAACCTAAAGTCGAGTATTATTATAATAGTTTATTGTAAATTCCTATTATCTTCAAACGGGGAGAATAGGGATGCAGGGGCTAATCGGGACGAAACTTTAAAAGGGATTTAAATATTAAAATCATATAAATAGATTGTTGCCGAAAAGGAATGTGTTTACTGTATTATAATTAACGATTAGGTGCCTTTGTTGGCAACAAACATATTATATCAACGTTAAAATCCATTGTAACGTTTCGTCCCAATTAACCCCTGCATCCCCATTCAGCCCGTTTCTAAGTACCTATCAAAATCATGAAACAGCGCTCAGCTTAAAAGCGGCCAATATCAAAACTTACACCTTGAACACAAACCTAAGCAGTACATCTACTCGTCAATAGATGGCGCTGTCCCAAACTTACCGATTTACTGAATCCTAGCCAGGTCCCGAGACCAAGGCTGGGGATTGTCTTGCCATCGTTCAGCTCAATCCGAGGCGCCACGCCGGGCCTGGTTACTGCTTCCTGTGGACAACGATAAACCAATATGTATCTCTAATCAATCTGCCTAGCATTTTCTACACTATGTTGGGGTTGACTTCCGGTCTAAGTGGATGCAGTTGAATACCAGTATTTTACATGGAGTGTCTGCCTATCTGATCTCCATAACCCAGTTACTGGGTATCACAATACGCCTTGGTAAGACTGATTGTCAGTCTTTTGAGGTCTGTCAAAGATTTACGAATGACAGCCAGGACCAGCCGGGACCTGTTGCTTTCCGAAGTACGGAGGGGTTTTCTTATGTAACGGACGGTCACGCATCCACGAACGGAGCACGGTAATTCTACCAACCCGTGCGGCTGTTATTATTTAGCCACGGGCCCCTAACGAATGTTCTATGGAGCCCTAAAATGTATATAAGCAATCTTAAACTGTTGATACAGTAATTATATAGAATCGATTAGCAGTATTAGCAGGTTTAACAGAATATAGACAGAAACGAGTTTGATAAGTTTGCTTAGTTTCAAGGGTAAGTGAAAGGTCGATAGGCATATTATAGTCTTTCTTAAAGCGGAGAATAAAAACAAAAAAAAAAATCTTGATTTCAACTCCTGTATCTTCAACATCATCTGCCGAGCCTGTTCCACACGAAACCCCTTGGCAAGACTGGTTGACTTTCGGGCTCTTAACGCCCGTAACGACTGTTGTTATTGATGAGAAGACTACCATGGCATGGAGTTTGTTGCCCGTTCTTCTCCATAGGAATCTACTACGCTTCAGAATAAGCGACATGGTTTTCATCTTTCTAAATGACCAACTCCTTTTAACAATTCAAAAGTGGCTGTAAATGGCTTAATTGAATGAAATGCTTTGAAACGCCGGGAGGGGACGCGCTAGGAGTACATACAGTATACCTTATTAGTGATGTTCTTCATAAAGGTCAGGTGCGTAGTACTAGCAGCCGGCGTGCGTGTGTGACCGATGTATGAACGTAAACGAGGCAAAAGGAGTACACATGTATCTAAGGAGATCGTAGCAGGTAGCGTTCTGTAGTTACCTACTGCCTAGCCCCCATGGGAAGAAGGCGTGAGTTTAAAGAAACTCAAAGCATTTACAGACCCATGTATGTAAATGCTTAGTTAGATGCTACTAAATAACGGAAGCAGTGACCTGACAGCTGCACTCAATTCTGGGATTTCTCTTCTTGAATTTAGTGTAACTCCGGACCCTGTCTTGGATCTCAGGAGTCACCTCCACCGTCTGTAGCAAGTCTTCTTCCCAGTCGGGGTTTGGACGAAGGATCCGATTCGTCCTTTCGTAGTCTTTCACGAATTCTTCGAGAGTTCGGTTTGGTAATCTTGGCATGTTTAGGTGTATGTCTACTGGTAACGTCTATCATTTTGATTTTGAATGCTTTTTCAAACTTGCTACATTTTTTTTCTTCATGATTTTTATGTTTGGTCTCCTGTCCACTCTTGTAAATTAATTATTTTAATGTCAAGAGTAGTATATTCTCTGTTTTAGAGATTTTTTTCATTATTTCAATGCTTTGGTTAGCTTTTAACAAAAACGAAAGATTGACATTGACCAATTGACAAATTTCAAATTGTTTTGTGAAATAAGGATTTATGCGAAATACCTCAATGGTTAGTGGGTCCAAGATACTATGCGGGACTAACTGCCCAAGTGCCCCGGAGTGCATTCAACTAGTTGGTGAACTTGGCATAAATTTAGTATTCGGGATTTTGGGCTGCTACTAAGTTTTGAACATGAATGTCGATGGCTATAAGAGTAAGGGAAGATTAAAGAAACGAGAGATGGACTGTGTGAATGTTGAAATGATTAGAAAAGGGGGTGACTACCGAGATGACTACTAGTGAAGTATAGAGGAGAACGACATGTTGCGTCGACCGCAAATAAATTGGGATAAAGGCAGGAGAATACTGATGACTGAGAATTAGTTTATATTGAAAAAGCCAACATTTAAACACGTTCCCCGAGGATAAGCCCAGGACCCTATGAAATCGCATTTGCGACCACCAGAGCAACGGAAATACAACTAAATTTGCAGCAAAAAAAACGCAACGTTTTTAGTACACGGGACTTAAAAGACAACTGCCTAAACGTAGCACTGAGTACTTATACGCCTACTTATAACCCTTTTCGGAATACAGCCGTGATCTAATGTATTTTTATCTCACGAAGCGACACGCGCCTTACTTGTGGTTACTGTGTTACCAAGTGTACCACGTTGTAAATGTGTGTGTAACCGCAGGATCGCTTCACAGCACCCATTCACAGCGTTTGAGCTAGGGAGCTCAAACGCTGTGAGAGCAGGGGCTCTCGGTGCCGTCAGAGACAATGGCGAAGTCGGAAGTGTGTGTGAATGTTCGTGTGTGTGTGTTGTGTGCTGACGCTACTCGTCTTCACGCACACATTCACAGCGTGTTTGTACAATAGGTTACCACAAGTAAGGTGCGCGTCGCTGCGTAAGATAAATATACTATGTATATTAATCGGTATATAAAGAAACAATTATGTTTTTAAATAGATTGCATGTCAACCACAATCGGAAGATTCCTTCAAGGCCAGCTGCACACTATAATTAAACTGACCAACTCTTAATTACATTTCCTTAATATAAACATAGATTACAAATAAATCTTAGAATATAAACGTAACATCATGCCTGTATTTCCGAAGAGGTAGCTGCCTACTTATGACGCCGTTATTAGAAGGGGTAAGCAGTGGTGTGTGTACCTCACAGTACTCTCACATATCGTCATTTAAGTAAAACGATTCCTTTTTCGTTTATAGGCACCGAGCATTATAGGCACTGCTCTATTACACAAAAGTTCCTACAAAAATAGTGAGCACTAAACAAATAATTTTTGAAAATCAATTTCTTTATAGGAGTAAAAATAGAGGATGAAAGTTTTACGGAACTACGTTATTTTTCGAAAACCCATCGTGTACGCGGCTTGTTAAGTAAATAAATTTATAAACTTACGGAGCACACGGCCAACAAGACTACAGCGGTAAACTTTAGTAGAGTCATGGTCACTCACTGGGCAGCCGGGGCGACACTGAGCCGTGGTAAGCTCAACTTTGATATTTGTATCACGAACCTAGGATTGTAACTGAAGTTGTAGATGTGGCAGTAGGCAGTATGTGACGCTCCATCCACCGAGTCACCCCAAAGAACACGCGCTCCACAGGGTGGATTCTGGAGCTGGTTTCCACCCACCGTTGTGATTTTAGTGTGGATCCCACACTCCTCAGCCTCTTTTTGAAGAATTTCGATGTCTTCCAAAGGTTTTCCCCTAATTTTTTTTTTGTTGTTTTGAATTTCGAAAGGGAACCGGCGCGGCGTGTCTAGAATTTAAAATATGTATAAGTTATGGAACATCTACCAACCCGCACTGGGCCCGCGAGGTTGATTACGATCCACCCGCACTCAGGCAGAATCTCTATTATTTTATTCCTGTCAGATTTCAGTAGCAAAGCCCTGATATTCCTGTACTGAAATATGTATCTTTAGGTCACTCAAAATTAAAAACATTACCCTCCTTTTAGGCTGTGGCGCAGGGTAAAATAGAACATCACTAGAAAATTATGATTTTTGACAAAAAATATACAACGTGTAATGTTAAATGCGCAAAACCTCAGATACCCCAACTGATTTTTAATTAAATTCATCCATTTCAGAGAGAAAATAAGTCATTAAAAAAAATGTAAAGGTTTTATGTGCTGTTTTAGTTTTACTGGCCATTCTGATCGTTTTTTGCGTCTGCGACGACGCTTTGTCGAGGGAGGAGTCGTCACCGGGCCGCTGCGCCGCGCTGACATTGGGTTGCTTGACCTATTAATAAATAGACACGGCAACGTTTTTAATGAATATTTTTTGAAAAATGTGACCTATGTTAAAAAGTGGTTCAATTAATTCTGCTCGTTATTCTGATCAAACTATTTTCAGGTTTTGCGCATTTAACGTTACACGTTGTATAGTTAAAACCTCGCAGTGCCGTTCTACGAAAATAATCTTTGACGATACGTTTTCGCAATACATAACACAATAATTAGTATTGAAAACCAGTTTTATAAGAGTACATAGAGACCAATCATTTACGACCGCCGTAGGAATGACATGGAATCATGGGCATTTTCAAGTGGCTGTATGGTCAAGTAGGTAAGACCTACACTTGTGTACATTTGAAGTCAAAGTAGAGGTTTCCTATTGAAAACAGAGTTCATTGTGTATGCTTTATGTATACATAATGAATCAGTAAATACCTAAAATGCTATCAATGCCTTTTTTTAAGAACAAAGATTTTTTTTTATCGTAATAATTATAAGGTCTTTGGTTCTAAGGGGCTCATGGCTAATTAATAACAGCCGCACAGGTCGATCCAATGTTTTAGGCTACGGTTGCCGAGGTCGGTCCGTGGATGGGTGACTATCTTTATACATATAATGAAACCCCTTCGTGCCCAAATGCCTTCACGTTAACATGCTTTCACGTTAAGCCTTTGGTCCCTTAACTTGGTTTGGCTGTAATTCGTGGATCTTTGACACTCGTTACGGGTCATCAGAAGCCCAAATGTCTGACACTAGACTTACCAAAGAGGTATCGCGTTGTAACTGGGTTGTGGAGGTCCGATAGGTAGTCGGTTCATGTACAATCCTGTATGGCCTACTGTAGCAATCTCACCGTGAAAACTTGCACCTGTTTGGACTGAAAGCCGACCCCAACATAGTTGGGAAAAGGCTCGGCAGATGATGATGATGACTGTCTCTGCATCGCCCAAAGGCTGACTGGTAGAAAATGCCTGTGGCGTTAAGCCCGCCTCTGTACATTTATGTGCTTGAAGTATTAAATAAATAATTAAATGAATGATGAGATACAGTAGTTTAAATAAACATAAATCCATCATTCTCCTGCTCTTATCCCAATTTATTGGGGGGCCGGCGCTGCATAACTATAAACCGATATTTTGCAAATTTGCAAAATTATTTTTTATTTTTATTTGAAAGGATATACTTTCAGATTGGTCCCATAGAAATTTCAATAAAATCGGTTCAGGGGTTTGGTTTTTAAACCAAAATTACTGGTAAAAATTCAAGTAAACGAAATTATTTTTGTAAGCACGAGTATGTTACGCGATATCTCCGGCAATAGTAAGTCGATTTCAAAAATTATTTTTTTGATCGAGGGGTGGTCCCATATAAATCGTATTAACTCTGCTTGGGTAGTTTTTGAGTTAGCTTCAATATATGTATTTTTGCCACTTGGTTTTGTAGCGATATCTACAACGCAAAATCCTGGATCTCGCAAACAGAGTTTACCGCGCAAACGGCCCGACATGAATCATCGGGTTCAGTATCCCACCAGACACAACACCTGTCTGGTCGGAGGATCCTTCCTTTTCTATGGAGGATGAGTGAACTTTATACCTATGCTGTTCCTCATACCCTATAGTACCTCCCGTTCTCTGTTCTGTATTGTGGTTGTGTTCCTGTTCCCTGTTCCTATAGTTTATATTGATGATGTTTAATAATAACTTCCTGTCACTGATCAAGTAGTGTTATACGAATTTGTGTGGGGTAAGTACAACTTTGTCGGCACGGTTGGCGCAGTGGTTAAGCGATTGACTGCCGCGCGTTCGATTCCCGCACGGAACAAATATTTGTATGACCTACAAGTAGTTGTTCCGGGTCTGGCTGTTTGTGCATGTGACTTTAAATGTTTTTAAACGCACCCACAATACAGGTGAAATTCCTAGTGTGGGGCAACGTTTTTAAAAAAAAGTGAAAAATAAAAACTTTTTTCCAAAAAAAAAAAAAGTAAACGACCGACTTCCAACAAAGACTACAAAGGGAAAAAAAACTTTAACTTCGGAAGTCGGTGGCAAACAACGAAAATGCGAACCCAACCTTATACCTTTTCTTCCATACCTACTTCTCTATCAGTCGTGGTCTCGGTAGTCACCCCCTTCCTAACCATATCCTCATCCACACAGTCCATCCATCGCTTGCCTTCACCTACCGCCTGCTTGTCTTCACCTACTCTTGAAGCAAAACCTAGATCAATTATACACAATTATGTTTTTAATCTCCGCAGTCCTAAGCGTCGCCGCCGCGCCGTAAGGAAAACTATAGGATCGTCGACCTTTCATTGACCCTTGAAACTAAGCAAACTTATAGAACAAGTTTTTGTCCATATTCTGTTAAAGCTGATTTAAACAGTGCTAATAAATTATGCAAATATTGAACCAATCCACTAACTGGCTTTTATAACAGGTTTGGTTTGATTAGGCACCTGCTCGAAACAAAAGTTTAGTATCATTGATAAACGTGGACTCCTTACTGAAATCTATTGAGTACATATGTACTTTATTATAAGTAGATAACTATTTACACAAGGTATTAAGTAAATCAAGTAACTAACTAGCTATACAAATAAATACAAAAACATGAGCACACTTAGGCGTCGAAGAACTCGTCCGCATCGCTGGCATCCGAAAACGTGCCCAGAAGACTGGCAGCACTGCCTTGTGGAATGGCAATGCTAATTCTATGGCCAAAGAACGACCCAGCCCTCTGGTCACGTGAAGTGTCGACCAGCCGACGAGAACTTTCCTTCATTACAATTTTTCGTAGTTGCATCTAACAAGTAAGTACCAATGTTTGGTCTCTGCATCACCCAAAGGTTAAAGTTGAAACGTCACTTCATTCCTAGTGTTGTCCTAGAACCAAAGATTCGATGAATTGTGACATCTACCAACCCGCACCGGGCCCGCGTGGTAGATTACAGCTCACTCCCTCTCGAAGAGAGGAGACCTGTGTCCCATTATGTAATGGGCTGATTATGTAAACAACACTTAACTTTAATCATCGTTTAGAAATAAACCCTACAGTTATCGTTAGCAATCTTATTGTTAGTGTTCAATATCACACCACCATCCACCATCACAAATAAACATAATATAGTATGTTGGCGCTGCACTGAGGTATGGACTTGCATAATAATAATCAAGCTAGCAAAGTCGATATCCCCTCTTAACTTAGTACACATCAATGCACCGTGCGCGTCGCGCGGCTGGCTATCTAAAGGTCAAGCAAACATCACAGCTTTTATCAAAAATAACTACCTTTTAATTCCGCGATTAAACCGAGTAACTTGTTGGTTAGAAGACAGTCATGGGGACATACAGTAGTGTTGTCGTGTTCATTTTCGCGTTTATTTCGGTAAGTAAAAAGTAAGCTCTCAAATTAAAACCCTCCTCCTCTCTCCAACTTTCCTGTGCCCGACAAAGTCTACAACTACCTATCACGAGTCTTTTGTAAAAGTTACAACCCAAATTCAGATTTTGGAAGCAAAAAAAATATTTTAACTAACTTATATTTAGGTACCTATAGTTTGCACCACGTAATACAAGTGATGATCAGTATAAAAAGTTAACAGTTTTGGTTGTTTCTTTTGTTTTTATGTATGAGAGGTTTGGTTGAATTAAAGGTTTGAGTTTGGTATTTGTGCTTCTAATAAGATGATTCTTTTATTGTCTTTTTAAATTCATCTAAGTGGCACCGCGGCTGTCGGCCGCAAGCGAGAACTGAGGCGCGTAGATTGTGCCAAGTAACAGAAAATTGTTAGTTGTTGGTTTTGACTTTTAATTAGATACCTAATTATAATAATAATAATAATATTCCACATTCCATAATAATAATCTTCATGTTATTAAGTATTTTGTGCTAATTAACATTTTTTCGTGGAAATTAAATTATGTTTTAAAAAACAATTACTTACATTTAATTATCTAGGTACTTAAGTATTATTTGTAATACTTACGCAATAAGATCTACTTATGAAACTTATTCACGTAATAGTAGATTATTCCAGTGTCTTAATGTCGCGGGCGCTATTTTGAATCCTGAACGCAACGAAGGATTCTAGGGCTCCCGAGCGTAGCGAGGTAGCTCTGAATGAACTCCTGAGCGAAGCCCGGGAGTTAATACTAGAATCCTGAGTGCAGTGAGGGATTCAAGCTCGCCCGAGACGAAGACACCTTCATCCCCGAGGAGAATACTCTACACATCTCTCTACTCTACACATCTCTCTACTCTACACATCTCTCTACTCTACACATCTCTCTACTCTACTCATCTCTGTACTTTTCGCACCTGTGCGAGGTAATAAAACGAATTCGATTATTTATCGAATTAGTAGTTTATGAAACCGTTAAATAACCCAGCTATGCTCAGTGTCATACACTATTTACTCGACTACGGGACAGGACAGGGTTATGTTTTAACTATGTATCTTTGTATGTGGAATTCCTTACCCTCGAAGCATCCAACGACCGGATTCATTTTAATACATGAGGTGTCTGTCCATAGACTCGTTTGGGTCGTGCGAAGGTTATAGGCTAGGTTTTGTTTTTATTTTTAATCAAAACAAAATGGTGGATATTGGACTCGACCGCAACTAAGATTCAAAACTAGTTCATTTTTCAAGCAGTCTGATGCAGTTGGTGGTATCAAATCTTAGATTGAACTAAAATAACATATCTACTGCCTGCCGAGTTTTTATTTTTTTAAATCTAATATCATGTATTTTCATCAAAAACGCAACAAATAATATCGTCAATGGAGAGTCAACCCAAATTATACTTCGTTGCTTCGTCCTTCGAGATTAAGATAACAATGTAGTAATACGTCTAGGGTATCGCCTTTCATCCACTAAGTTTGAATTTTTTTTTTTTTTTTTTTTTTTTTTTTTTTTTTTTTTTTTTTTTGTCGGTACTTTGTCTTCCTGATAGTTATGCCTGTACCGCCACTCATTCGCGTTTTAGTGCGTCGCCGATCACCACGTTATTTTCTTCGTTTCATTTGAATTGTGCAAAAAGATGCCAAAACGTAGTCACAAAAACGACGACAGTGATTATTTAAGAAAGAAGATTCGAAAACTCGAAAGGAAACTTAATAAACGCGACAGAAGGTCGCGTGTTCGAAGTTCCGAGAGTAGTAGCTCGTCGACGAATATTATTATGTCGCCGGTACTATCGGACCATGAAGGTAAGCTGAAGTGTTATTTTTACAAACGGAAGATATTGTGAATAGTTTTTCGGACTATATCCGTATCATAATCTGACATGATGTCATATTATCTTAAATAGTGTTGTGTACATCTTATGGGGATGTTACCTTCACATAATTTTGGATTCCCAATTCATTGGGTATATACTACTAGTGATTGTGTACATTTGAAAGGAATGTTGCCTTCACTTTAGTTAATGACCTACTTAATAATAATTGCATTTTATATCCGTACGGACTAAAACATAGTGTTGTGGGTAGTTTTAAGGACTATCGCCGCTCTAAAACCACTAGTTGTATACTAGGAACATTGGTAGTTGTGATCATATCCACGTACCTACATAACAAAATGTTATCACTCGATTTCGTAATTCTGAATATCGGTATGGATTATAAACTTGGTGTTGTGGATAGTTTTGAGGACTATCACCGCGCTATTTTCTATCCGATACCTACATTTGGTACATTTTCTACTCCAGCTGAAATGGAAGTTCAAGGTGATGTCGCGTCATCTCCGATTATTGACTCAGATGAGCCACAACCGGGTACGTCCACCTCGACGATACATGATGTTCCTGCTACAGAAGCAGTACAGGCAGGGGAATCGGAACTACCTGTTGAAGTAACGCTTCCTGAGCTGGACGAAGAGATTCTGAATCTCTTGGGCGAAACTCCATCAAAGGATAAAAAATATGGACCAGACATTAGATGCGAGTTATCTGCTCGCTGGGAACACATCGCAACAACAGGCTTGACCAAGGATGCCAGAAAGGAGCTGCTTGATAAGCATCTGGTTCCAAAAAACTGCACAAAGATTGATGCACCCAAGTTAAACCCAGAGATAAAGGCCGCCTTATCGGAGATGCTAATAAAAAAAAAAAGACAAAGCTTTAGAGAATAAGCAGGTGCAGGTCGCAGCAAGTATATCTTGTATAAGTGAAGCCCTAAGCATACTCTTTTCTGCAGGTTATAAAGATCAGTCGGTAATAAAATTACTGATCGAAGCCGGTCGACTGATGTGTGACTCACAACACAGCGAGTCCATGACACGGCGCAGTTTTATATGTTCTACAATCAAGAAAGATATAAAAGATCAACTGTTCAATACAGAAATCGATAAGTTTCTATTTGGCGAACATCTGACCGATACTCTAAAAGCTGCAAAAGCTATATCAAAATCAGGCGCTGAGATTAAAATAAACACACAGGTTCGAAGACCTGCACCAGCGCAGAGACCGAGACAGGCCCCTGTCCAGACTTTAAACCAGACGCCTCCGTTCCCGACAGCGCGGCAAGCGGGAACAGCGAGGAGAACAGCGCCGGCGCCGCGCCCGCGACCGGTGCAGCAGCAGCCGCGACAGCAGCCGCGCTTGCAGCAGCGCCAAGCCCCGCGGCGCTAGACCTGGTACGTTTTGCAGGTCGGTTATCCTACTTTTATGATCAATGGCAATTGATAACTAATGACCTCGTTGTATTATCGTGGATAAGAGGTTACAAGATACCGTTTACTAAACCTGTCTATCAGTTACACGAACCAAGTTTACCTGCATTAACTTCATGTGAGTCCTTTAAATACAAGGTGGCCATCACTGACCTTCTAAACAGTGGTGCTATTTCACATTGTGAACCATGTGAAGGACAGTTTCTTTCTAGTTATTTCCTGATTAAAAAACCCAATGGCAAAAACAGATTTATTTTAAACTTAAAGTCTCTAAACAAGTACATCGTAACAGAACATTTCAAAATTGAAGATCTAAGAACAACATTAAAATTAGTATCAAGAAACAGTTTCATGGCCACCTTTGATTTAAAGGATGCGTATTTTCTAGTACCTATACACCCGACGTATAGAAAGTACCTACGATTTAGGTACGAGGGTCAAATTTACCAATTCAATGTTTTGACGTTTGGTTTAAACACAGCTCCATTTGTGTTCACAAAGCTATTAAAACCGGTAATTTGTTTACTGAGATCATTAGGTTATCTGTCATCTATCTACTTAGATGACATTTGTATCATTTCTAATAATTATCAAGATTGCTTAGATAATATTTTACAGACAAAACATATTTTAGAGTCCTTAGGATTCATAATTAACATTAAAAAAAAAAAAAAAAGTTGTATGATTCCGAGTAATATTTGCAAATACCTTGGTTTTGTGATAGATACAAAAGAATTTCATGTTAGCCTTCCTAAGGAAAAACGAAATCTAATTAAACAAGAGTTACAATCGTTTCAATTGAAATCTCGTTGTAAAATAAGACAGTTTGCTCGCTTGGTAGGCCTCCTCACTTCGTCCTGCCCCGCGATTCAGTACGGTTGGCTTTACACCAAGCAGATGGAAAGATGCAAATACCTTGCATTGTGTAAAACGAGTAATTATGATAGCCACATGTCTTTACCACAGTATTTGCAGGACGATTTTTCCTGGTGGTTAAAATCTATTGATACCGCAGTGA
The DNA here is from genome assembly GCA_949629135.1 of Eremobia ochroleuca. Taxonomy (NCBI): domain Eukaryota; kingdom Metazoa; phylum Arthropoda; class Insecta; order Lepidoptera; family Noctuidae; genus Eremobia; species Eremobia ochroleuca. The sequence goes on along the minus strand of OX451411.1, from coordinate 363,259 downwards.
ATCCTATTAGACGGGACAGCTACTGTCTAGAAATATTTTCAGACGCTAGCAAAAAAGGGTGGGGGGCAGCACGCGGTGCGGAGACCGCCAGTGGCCAGTGGAGTAACACAGAGTCTAACAAACATATTAACTGTCTAGAACTCCTGGCTGCTTTCTTGGGCTTACAAACATTCGCAAAAGGATTAAAAAATTGTCAGGTGTTACTACGCGTTGACAACACAACTGCTATTTCGTATATCAACCGTATGGGTGGAGTAAGATTTCCACATTTAACTGAAATCACAAAATCTTTGTGGCAGTGGTGTGAAGCTCGTGGTATATTTGTATTCGCTTCATACATAAGCTCGGAAGATAACGAAATAGCAGATGCTGAGTCTAGAAAATCTCACCCCGATACCGAATGGGAGATTAAAGATCATGCTTTTGAAAAGATTGTGAGAGCCTTTGGGCAACCAAAAATTGATCTTTTCGCATCAAGGTTGAATAACAAATGTGTTAAGTAGGTCTCATGGAATAGAGACCCAGGAGCATGCGCTGTGAATGCTTTTACTTTAAATTGGTCAAATCTTTGTTTCTACGCATTTCCTCCTTTTGCGGTTATATTAAAAGTATTAAGAAAACTTATATACGACCAGGCGGAGGGTATTGTTGTGGTTCCATTTTGGCCCACGCAACCCTGGTTTCCACTTTATCAAAAACTTCTCTGTTCAGAATTAGTTCAGTTTAGACCCTCTGATAAAGTGTTATTGTCTATTTCCAACAGTGTCCCCAAGCTCACGTTGATTGCAGGGAAGTTATCAGGACGGCGTTACGAAACAGAGGAGTACCACCATCATCTTTAGATATTATGATAGCTTCTTTATCTGAAAGGTCAATAAAACAATATGACGTTGCCATTCGACGTTGGGTAAACTTTTGTAAGACTCACAATATCAAAATACATGAGGCGTCAATTCCGATGATTATGTATTTTCTCACTGAGTTATTTCATTCCGGCTTACAATACGGATCTTTAAACAGTCATCGCTCCGCTCTGTCTTTGATCTTAGGATCGAGAGTAGGGTCTGATGATCGCGTTGCTAGGCTATTCAAAGGTTTTTACAGACTTCGTCCTCCAGCCCCAAAATATAATATCACTTGGGACCCGTCAATAGTTTTAGAATTCTTATCAAAATGGTACCCAAATAATAATTTAAGTTTCGAACATTTAACCAAAAAGGCCGTAACTTTGCTCATACTTGTAACTGCACACAGGGTGCAAACCATTAGCAAAATCAAATTAGAAAATATGAACGTCACTGATAATCTTATATTGATCAAGATAAACGATTTGTTAAAAACATCTCGACCTGGTTTATCTCAACCTTGTTTAAATATTCCATTTTACAAAGATCGACCGGAAATATGTCCCGCTGAGGCTCTTATAGAATATATTGATAGGACAAAACATTTGAGAAACAATGCCAATAGCCTTTTTATAAGTATTAAAAAACCACATAAATCAGTAACCACAAATACCATCAGTCGGTGGATAAAAGATATATTATCAATTAGCGGAATTGACACTTCAGTATTTTCTGCCCACTCCACCAGACACGCAGCCACCTCAGCTGCTCATAGAGCTGGTGTCAATATTGACACGATACGAAAAGCAGCTGGGTGGAGTGGTAGCTCCAATGTTTTCGCTAGATATTATCATAGAGACATTCAATGTGAACAAACTGATCAATTTGCCTTATCAATCCTAACCTCTGATCGATGTTAGATTTAATTACTTAAAATTAATAACTTAAATTTATCTACCCCTAATTAAAGAAAAACTACAATTTAATTACTTTATTACTTGTAAGGTTTGATTAATATACATGTACCTAAGCATAAAAATTCAGTGTTTTAATATTTCACCATCTTTCAAAATCTACATTGTTATCTTAATCTCGAAGGACGAAGCAACGAAGTATAATTGGAGATTAAACGAACTTACCTGAAGTGAAGTTCTATCCAAATTATACGAGTTGCTTCGTCCGAAGAGATTAGTTCCCTCCCAACCCTATGAACCCCATACCTAAAGTGAAATATTAAAAAAGGTTCCAGGCTTTCAACTAAATGAGTGGCGGTACAGGCATAACTATCAGGAAGACAAAGTACCGACAAAAAAAAAAAAAAAAAATATTCAAACTTAGTGGATGAAAGGCGATACCCTAGACGTATTACTACATTGTTATCTTAATCTCTTCGGACGAAGCAACTCGTATAATTTGGATAGAACTTCACTTCAGGTAAGTTCGTTTAATCTCCAATTATCCAACATTGTAACGCGGGGTTATACGTGCCACAGCAACCGATCATTTTGTTCGTTGACGGCGGCGACTAAAACTTATGAAGTGAAAAAGCTGTTTGTACACACAGCGTCAGTACCTATGTGCTAACCCTAACCCTAACCTAGTTTTAAAATGTTACATTGAATTCGTTACGAATAATCTAAAGAATACTTCAAAAAGAGTACTTTATTTCGACTTGAATTCGAACCACCGCATCACCGAACGTCATCATACTAACCGGCATTTTAACGAACTAGCCAGCGACCCCATATAAATGCCCATGAAAATGTTATCTACTATCGTCCGAGTCACTTTATCTTTAGGTTTCTGTCTAATCGATAGATGTTAAAATTTGAGGGTATCCATTAATTTTTACCCGACTATGGTGAAGCATAAAGGAGGGTTATGATTTTACCTAGTTACGTTTTCTTTATAAAATTAATCCATACCCTCAAGTTATAACTACAACTTTTGATGCATAGGTTCACTTAAAACGACGAAGAGTAAACGACTACGATTTACCAATTATTTTTTAAAATGATTTCTAATTTTATGAGAACAAAAATACTTGTTCTATATGAATTGTAAAAATAAATCTTTGTAGTAAAATAAGATCAAATTTTGTTCAATTTGAAGTTGATTTTTCTTGACTTTTAAATTCATTGTAAATATTACCAAAACAAAATAGAAAAATTGAATAAGTACTTACTTTATGTTAAAAAAATATATAATTCATGACAAAAAGCACATTCATGCCTAGATTTGAACTTCCAATCTAACATACATTCACCGTACATTTAGGCAAACATTAGAAGACGATATGCGACATCCACCAACCCGTACTGGGTCCGCGTGTTGGACTAACGCCCTCTCACTGAGGAGCGGATGAGCTAGTCATAAGCTGAAATAAATGTGCATTTAGCGAGTTTTCTTTTTCTGTAGAATTGTCTGCTTATGGTGTCCTGAGCACTGCATAATATTAATTTGACATGTTCCAGCTCGTCGTAGCGACAGTTCCGACGGTAAAACTTCACGATGGCAAAGACATGCCGGCACTCGCTCTGGGCACTTGGCTGGGAAACAACACAAAGGTATTTAATTCAGGCGATACCAGCATTTCCATTTCCTGAATGACCAATAGGGGGAATCTGGGCAGCACCCGTCGGCTAAAGCGCACAGCTATAGGTACGCTTGGATGTAGCATTTTCCAGTAGCGTAGGGACTGTCTCGTTGGTCTAGTGGTGCTGAGCATGAGGTTCTGGGTTTGATTCCCAGCTCGGGCCAAGTGTTATTGGGTTTTTCCTGCAGGAATCATCAGTAGCGTCTGGATTTGCGCCCGGTTGATGGCAATAGGCCCCCCTATTTCATGGAACTTCAACATAACTGGCGACATGTGGGCGTACTGTAGGTACAGCTCTGCGCAACCCCTCGGGAACACAAGCGAGATGCTAAGTCTCTCACACATGCATACCAACGTATTACATACACCAACTCACGCCCTTATTAGGGTTCCTTGGTCAACAATCAACCCTTATAGTTTCGCCATGTCCGTCTGTCTATCCGTCCGCAGCTTAGCTCAGAGTCAGAGACTCTTACTGCCGCACTCAGAGACTTCACTTAAAATTAATCAATCATTAACTTTTATTAACCAGCATATCTTGGCACAAATGTCAATAAAAATGTTTTTAATCTGACATATTTTTTTTGACTGACTGCGTTCCAATTTATACTTGTCAATTAAAGTTAATGATTGATTAATTTTAAGTAATTACTCTGAGTACCGGGGTTAGTACTAGAAAGCTATAATTTGGCTTGGATATACATATTAATCACGCCGACTAAGCAATAAAATAATTTAAAAAAAACTCTAGACGTAAAGTGGAGATTTTTTTTTTGTCTCATCTACCCCATGGTGTCCCCGTATCGTTGATGTGGGTTTGTGAAAACCATTTTTCGATTCAGGGATTTTTGTGAAATATTAAGCTTTAACGTGCTAATTTTTGTTATTGTTGAGTCAAGGCCAGCTAAATGGTTGTTTTTGTAGTAGTTATATATAACGAAGTTAAAAGGAAAACTATCACAGCTAAGTAGGCTCTACAAGTTTACGAGTAATAGTCGACCAACTTACATTACCAGTTGCAATTTATGGGAAAACATGATTTTCAAGTACAATGTTAAGTTTGTTCTTGGGATAAATTCATTCCAGCTACTGAACCCTTCATTGTTCCTGGTCCGACACGCACTTGGCTGGTTTTCCCATTGTGGTAGCAAGAAACTACAGAACGAATTAGTGTAACAGACAAATAATGTTAACGTTGTCGTTTGTAGCCCGGAGTGAACGAAGTGGAGCAGGCCGTCTCGTGGGCCATCGACGCGGGGTACCGGCACATCGACACCGCCTTCGCCTACAGGATTGAGGACCAGGTCGGCAGGGCGCTCGCTAAGAAGATCGGGGAAGGAATCAAGAGGGAGGAACTGTTTATTACTACTAAGGTTGGTACAATTTGCAATTGATTGGTAATTTGTCGAAGTGAGAGATTACTGACCCATCCAATACCTACTCAGCGGGAGTGCGGTGGCTCCAATCAGAGCACGCCCCACTCACGGAGCTAAGTGCCCGTTCATCTGCACCTTGGATGACTTAATGAATGCCACTGATGCCGCAATCAACGTGGCCACCTACGAGGCTCAAACAATATAAAATATAGAAGAAGAGTACAATCAACACGAGAAGAAGACGAATAAGAGTCACAATAACTTGTTTCAGCTACAGTCAACCTCAAAAAGATGGAACTAGGTACATCGACTAGAATTTACATGTCTACAATTTTTGTTCCATAATATTGTCTCAATGTGTCGCCATGAAGCATCATATTTATTTATTTATTAGCTATTGCTGCTACTTATAGGATATTATTAAGACATTGGGTAATTAATTGTGGTCATTTGTCTTTGTGGGAACTCACTGGATGCGTGAAGATCGGCTGTTTTGGCGACGCCTGACGCTTGGGGGATGCCTCCAGCAGTAGTCTTTTGGCAGAATGATGATGCTGATGATGAAGTTTTATATTTTCTTCGCAGAGGAACTATCTCCCCCAAACTTCGTATCTGTTTTCTTAAAAATCATGTTTTTAAGTCCACCCATCACTTAACTTTTGGCAATTTCAGTTGTTTTGCCGAGGAAGAGAGAATAAGTTTATTTTACATTAAATTGTAGATATATGAAGATAGAAGTTAATATGGATTACCCACTTGTATTTAACAATCTAACCCTGATCTTTCTCCGCCCACAGCTGTGGAACAGCGAACACGCTAAAGATGCAGTGGTGCCAGCACTGCGCGGCTCACTCGCCAGTCTTGGGCTGCAGTATGTGGACCTGTACCTGGTGCACTGGCCCGTTGGGCAGTTCGTGAGTATATCGAATGGAATCATTACGTTTCAGCTTTAGCTTTACCCAAAAATATCTTTGAAACTGGCAAGCTCTGCTGACGTGGCTCTCCTGACTAAACAGAAGTACATCATCGTCAGCCTTAGCAGTCCACTGCTGGATATACGCCTCTCCTATTGCACGCCATAGTAGACGAAGAAGAGAATAAGTCGATGCTAGAGCTACTCGCTAAAGACTTCGTACAGTTGTACGAGTAACTAACTAGTCATTTCCACCATGAAATAAGTAGCTATGTTCTTAGAAATATACGTATCATGTAGATAAGGCTATCTTTGCAAGGGTGCTATGAACTTCAACTTCAACTTCGAACTGCTGTATTGACGGACTTCTCATTAATTATTTTAGTTTAACATAGGTAGGTTATATGAACTCATTATACAATTGTCTTTATTGGGCTGTATAAGTCATATCAGTTTAATTTTATTTTTATTTTATTATTGACATAATCAACCCATTTCAATGTTTTCTAATGAGTTGATTGCAATATGTGGTTAGCTAGTGACCTCGACGATTGATCATAGATATTATTCTTACCTGAGCAACCGGCAGCAAGTTCGTCATGCTCCCTTAGATGTCACTGCTTGCGGTAGCGTCGGGGGTCGGGTTGTCTCCTTCCCTCAAATATGGCGAGGGGGGTAATGGCTGATCTTTGCGTTATGCTCGTGAACGGGTGCTGCTTGTGGTGACTGGTCGTCTTGCTGACCATGGTTTTATTATTGTTATCATTATTAATAACTTGTTTATTTAGTTTCCTTCGATGGTCCTAGTTTATCATTTGTGACTTCAAGCGACAGCTATGTAAACAGAACCCAGCATTGCTATATGTTAGCGGTCACGCCCTTTATACCTGGAGGCTTTTATTTAATTTCCATTTATTAATTTTTGCTTGAGTACGTATAGTTTTTTATTGTATTTCTTGGTATATTGGCGTTGCTAGCTGACATAATGGCAAATAATTTAATTTAGCGTTCGGTGTCTTGTAATGTTAATTGCTTTGCAAACCTTGTATTGTATTCAGTCAAGTATATTTTCTAACTGAACAGACAGCTGTGCTGCTGGGGAGTTTGTTCCGCCACTTCTTCTTCCCAGCGAAAGCACTAGGAAGTGGTGAAGGGCGGGCGTTTTGGGGGACTGTCTTTTGTAATTTTGACGTTCGAAAAGTGCTGATTCTCAGCCTAGTTTGAATAAATGACTTTTGATTTTGATTTTGATTTTGGTACCGACGGCGAAGTGCCAAAACCTCCTAACTGACAAAGTCAAAAATTTACACAAACTGAAACAAAACGTTCAAAATAGACACGTTTGTTTAGTTGGGAGGTACATATTTACACATTTTAATTTAATGCTGTTGCAACTAAAAATACACTTAGGCAATTTCACTAAAACATACGAATAACGCCTTTAAATTCAAAACGAAAAAAAAAAGTGAATTTCTCAAAAAAAAAATGTCAGTTAGGAGGTATTGGCACTTCGCCGTCGATACAACAGTAATCTGCCACTTACATTCATCATCATCATCACCATGATCCACAGCCCGGCTTCACCGCTGGGTACAGGCCTCTCTTTTCTTGTGCTAATCCCCACGCTGCTGCGCCAGTTTTCATCCAGGCTTTGCCCGCGATGGCAATGTCGTCAGCCATCTCGCCGCCAGACGACCGACATCCCCGTCTTCCAGTCCTTAGTCCTTCCATGTAGATTACATCAGCTGAAGATAAAACTACAACCCTCTGTCACTACTTCCAGGACGTGGCAGGCAACCCTGGCAGGAGCTCCTTTACCATTTAAGTAAGGCTCAACTTCCAATAATTGAATATAACCACAATAAACTCTAACTTCCAGAACAACGGCACATACGACTACACAGATTACGTGGACACCTGGCGCGGTATGATGGAAGCCAAGACCCTGGGCCTGGCCAAGTCCATCGGAGTCTCCAACTTCAACCAGCAGCAGATCGACAGACTTCTAGAACTGGGGCTGGAGAAACCTACTGTGCAGCAAGTCGAGGTAAAATCAAGTCTTTTATGGCTCATTTTCATTCATCGATAACTTGGTCGGTATACAGCGTGCGGGGCAGGGTCCGCAGGTGGGGTGGTAATGTCTAATGAAAATCATAAGTCGATAACGCGGTCGGTAGGTACACCGTCTGAGGGGCATCCAATTAAATTCATGGATACGTAAAAAGCGTGCGGAGGCTCACATGCAATGAAAATGAGCCTTCAAAGTAAGTGCAAAACGTGTGCGGTGCAGGTTTTCCGTATGGCTCACTCGTGCGGGCGGATGCTAGTCATCGATAAAACGATGGAGCCATTAGGTATTATAAAATTGGAATTGGAAGATGGCGGCGCTGGTTCCGATTTTGGCTACGCGTTCAAACATAACTGTCAAAATGTGCAGCCTCCTATAACATGGGTGTAATGCAGGTGTCCTTCACACTTCTGCCATCTCCAGGAAATACAGCCGTGATGATACCTATATTATGTTCTTCGACAGATCAACTTAAACCTACAACAGCCCGACCTGCTCTCCTACTGCGCCCGCCAGAACATCCGCGTGATGGGCTACACTCCGTTCGGCTCGCTGTTCTACAGCAAGGCTAAGGCCGACGCTCCGCCCCCAAGGGTCGATGACCCCATGCTTCTGGAGATTGCGAACAAATATAACAAGACCGTGCCGCAAGTCTCATTGAGATACCTGGTGAGTTTTGAAGCAGGAAACAGTAACAAAATCTTGAAAAGATCATAAAAACCTTATAACTAATATTAAAAATTAATGCAATGGTACCTCTGTTACCTTTTCACGCATAAACCACTGAACTGGTCGTTATATTTGACAGATTAGTAGTAGCCTGGGACCTGGAGGAGGGCATAGGCTTCTTTTGGTTCTGGGTATTTTTATTAAAAAACGGTGATTAGGTACAATAAACGCTGACGAAATCGCGGGCAATAGCTAGTAAAGAAAAGGAAACGTAGTACGTAATGGGTACAACAATCATTTGAAACGGACTCCAAAAGTGACGGTCTGGGTTCGACTTAGTTCTCAGTGTCTACACTTAACTTTGTGGATTTTTTTCATCACCACTGCTTTCAAAATGATGAAGGAAAACATCGTGAGGAAACCGAATGTCCTAAACCTCCAATTCGCTCCCTCTCCCGGAGAGGAGGCCTGAGCGGCGTACTTACTAAAAATTCGCGCTTGGACGTGGAGTTGCGGACGTAAAGCATAATGAAAATGTTTTTAATTATTTAATGATAATTTTTCTTTCCCAGGTCGAGTTAGGTGTGATCCCTATACCGAAATCGTTGACAAAATCCCGTATCGAACAGAACATAGACGTTTTCGACTTCAGTCTGACCCAGCAAGAGAAAGATGTACTGAAGAGTTTCGACAGAAACTACAGGACCATACCGCAACTGAAGTGGCTCGACCATCCCTACTATCCCTTTGAGAAAACTAAGGAATAAGTGAAAATCAATAAATGTTTAATTGGTATATTTATTTTTATTACTGCCTCGAACGTAAACGAAGCAAAAGGAGTAGTTATGTAAGGATCGTGGACGGTGGCGTTCCGTAGCTTCGGTCGGTGCCCGTGGGAAGAAGGCGTGAGTTTATTCATTTTACTGCCTCGAGTCATCTAGTGCACTATACAGGTCACATCAGGTCAGGTCCACATCGACGCGCAACCTGTTACCGAGGTTTCAATACATGATTCAGGTGTATCCAGAATCATGTACTGAATCCATGCAACATGTTGTGCGTCATGTCCCTGCCAACAAGGCGGCATTTTAATTTAAAAGAGTGTCCGTGGAGTTTCTTGCCCGTTCTTCTGCAAAGGAACCTACTACGCTTTGGAATGGGCAACTAGCTTCAACTTTCTGACTATCCAACTCCTTGACAATTCAAAAGTGCCTGTGAATGGTTTAATTGAAATAAATGCTTTAGTTTGAGTGGTTAGCTTAAACACTGCTGATGATGATAGGACCTGAGTTCGAACCCCAGGTTGGGTCAAAAATAAGTTATTTTTCCATTACAAAATTCACAGTAGCCCTGAATCACGCTTGTGTACTCCGAAAGGTTAGGCAGAGACCCATTTTTCGCCATTTAACAGGGGGTGAGCCTTCAACCGGGGACAAATCCAGACTCCGCACTACTACTGAGAAATTCCTAATGGAAGAAGGGGATATCAATAAGAAGACATATTTCTAAAACTTGACAAAATAAAAAAAATATTTATTTACACTACAAGCTATGACTATTGTTTATCACTTTTATTTTATATTTAAACACCGTGCCACGATTTTGAGTTAGGTAGCACTTCAGTAGCAACACCTGAACTACGAAAATCAACCTTACTGCAACCGAATAAAGGCGCTGTAAGCCCAGGTTAGCACGAGCGATATTTTATCACGGCCATAATTTTTCGTACATTGGATTGCCAACGCTCTGCTGCGATGTTTTTCAGGGTGATCATCCATAACATATCAAAACACCTCCATGCCTCGGAAAGCACCCTACGCCGTTGGTCCTGGATGTCATTCGTAGGTCTTTGACATTCGTTACAGGTAGTCAGAAGCCCGAAAGTTTGGCAAACATCTTACTTATGTCTCGTGTTACCGAGTAACTGGGTTGTGGAGGTCAGATAGACAGTCGCTCCATGTAAAATACTGGTATTCAGCCCCTAGCATAGTTGCAGAAAAGGCTAGGCAGATGATTTTCCGCGACTAGCGAGTTGTAGGTCGTGGGTTCGAACCCGGCCAGGCGATTTAGTTTGTGTAAATAATTTCATCGCCACTGCTCTTAAAACGGTGAAGGAAAACATTGTGACGAAACAGGCATGTCGTAGAACCAAAAATTCGAAGACATGTGACATCTACCGACCCGCACTGGGCCCGCGTGGGGGGTGGATTATTAGCTCACTCCCTCTCGAGGCCTGTGTCCCTGCAGTGGGAACATTATAGGCTGATTTTTTAAGATGATTTCCTGGCTCCCAAGGCTATAGCTTTTTCAATTCTTTAACCATTAACTGTTTTTTTAACCTCAAAATAGACATCTCCATCTCATGTTTCTCTCTCAAAAACTGCTTTTCCATTTCAAATAATTCTTTTTGCTTTTTCAATTCAAATTCTACTAATTCCCTTTTCAAATCTTCCGCTGTTTTTTTCTCATCTGTGATTTGTATGGGGTCTGTGACGTCATGTTTTAGCGACGCTATGATTGGTTTGATGTCGGAAGGGGGCAGGACTATGTGTTCTGTGATTGGTGATGCAGTGACTAAGAAGTCCTGTGATTGGTCATCGGCTGTATCTAGGCCTCCGCTGTCGTCAATTTTTGTGTCGTTGTCTGATATCTGTTTTAGAAGGCGGGTGTTCTGTAATAGATAGTAATTGTATTAGTATTATAGCTTGTAACTGCCCCACAGCCGGGTAAATATTTTTCTGAAAGTTTTTAACTTAAGGAAATATGAACTTTATCTCTGTGTAAATATAGTTGATTTCAGAATGGCTATTTATTAGATCATAGTAAAAATATTGAAATTGCAGCGGAAATTCAACTTTATGTCTAAGCTTTAGTTACTTTTCTGAAATCATATATCGAAGACAAAGAAAGTATATATTTTTTTCCTGTCTTAAGAAATTATATTATGAATTGGGAAAACAACCAAGAAACGGAAAAGAATTTAAGCAATTCAAGTATTCAAATTTCAACAGTACCTAATGCTTTTAAATTACTAATATTCTTTTCCTATGTTTATAATGTAGAAGAAAAGAAACAGACCAAAGAATGCATGGGTTGTATGCAATGATATGGCTTAAAGGCGGGGTGACTACTGAGATGACGACTAATGGAGATGTATGGAAGAAAAACACTACTTATATTTACTTGATTATGATAAGGGCAGGAGGACGAAAAATCGATCTCCAACAACATACCCCCCTCCCCTTCAACGGATAGTGCAGCGGGTGGTAGCTCTTCATCTGATGGTAGACGGACGCCGTGGGTAGCAGGTTCCCCTCCTCATCGGTCAGCACCTTCGCTATCCTCTCCTCCAGAGGGTTCAGGTGGATGGAGCAGTGGGTTCCCTCCGAGTGACACTTCTGTATCACCGCGTATTTGCGGCGGATCTTGAATTTTAGGTCTATCCAGTACTGGGGACAGACGAAGGAATATACCTATGTTTTATTCATTTTTCAGGAGAAATAGAGACATAGGGCGAGCTTAAAAAATACGGAAGGGTTTACGTTTTAAGAGTTTACGAATATCAACTTTATAGAGCTGGAAATAATGTCCATATTCGTATGAGCAAATGTGAACAAGCGTTTCATACGAATATAAACTTTAATTTTATGATCATAATGTTCACATTCACTTAAGATGCTTACTTTCACTTTAGCAAAAGTAAGCAAGTAAATTCAGATACAGTAGTAACACATACCGATTTCCATGTCAATCTGTTACTATTAACTTCAGGTAGGCTGTTCCAGCCACAGTTTTCACAAGACTACAAGTACCTGCACCCTACTTGCGTAACACATTATCAATCTCCATCTGAATCACTTGGGACGTGCCTGATCCACTGCTTCACCTTTTCGAAAAGATTGTATGCTCAACAACGTAAATAATGCAAGCGAGGCTCCTCAAGTTTTGAGTTAAGCTGCACGATTTTTGACAAATGCGTGCACTGAATGGACAGGTCCGCTCAATCTGTGTGGTTCTTTACTCAAAAGACCATTTCAGACACCACCAATCTACGTGGTCTTCAGATCATCAGATGATCTGACCAAGGTTATGTCTGGACTTTAACCCGTGAGAAGGCGCGCCTAATTTTCTTACACGAGTAGGCGCGTGCGAGCAAATTGCTCACACTATCATAAATGTTTATATTTTTAGTGTTTCTATATTTATTGGCTTATAATGTATTTAAATAAATAACACAAGGTTTAGTAAGTAAGAAAACAAGTATTTTAAACAAAACTATTAAACATAATAGCAACTTCTAACGCAAATAACAAAACAACCTAGTATTAATTAATTTTTTTGGCACGTTTCATAAAAATCACAATAAAAACTGTTCCATAACAAAAACGAAAAAGTGTTATTCATCCATTAAATCTACACTAATGTGCCTCTCGAAACACACTGAACACATGTATTTTACATGTTCGGTGCAAAGTACCTAATTGCTGGGCGCGTGATGAGCAAATTGCCGCACGGCCTCCACAAACGCCTTGCTGCGCGGTCGCAACGCCACTGAGCGGATCGAGAATTGCGTCAGGGGAGAGGGGGTGAATATTTAGGAAGGTACTTAAGTGCTTGAATTGGTGTGGCATGGGAAAGACAAAAAATTTTTGAATTAGATTTTTGTGTGAGCAAATTGCTCATAGCGCGCCTTCTCACGGGTTAAAAGTCTTTCTTCTCAGATTAGTCAGATTAAAAAAAATATGAATGACATGTAAAAGTGTTTGTACAAACCTACTTACAGAATCAATGAATGTTGAACTGTCAAAATAAAAGTTAGATTTTATTTATGGAACCACAGCCGCTGCAGCTAGCACATGATTGATAACACATTTGATAGTTTTGTGATCAATACGAATGATTCGGACTCTTCTGATGAATCATCTTCGTGAGTTTAATACAAAAGTCAACTATTAAAATAGGAAGTTTAAAATTTCTATAAAATTTCTTTAAATAAAAATGTTATGAAGCCCTGAAAGTTTGTTAACATTCTTTATGTCGTCTCGTTGGTCACACTTTACTCAAAATTCTTTACGGGAAGTACTCACTCTAGCCCAACTTCGACCACTCTTCGTAACACACTCATCGATCCTATTCAACGTCCGGGCTATCTTCTCCCACATCCGTTTGGACTGAAGGTGTCCCTCCCTGGAGCGGGCACTGGCCAGGGCCAGTGGCGGATAGCGCTCCATGTACTGTGCTAGGACTTCTAGATGCTGCCGGGACACTTGGCGACGGTGGAACTGTTCTTCAGACATGATTCTAGAATAAGAATAGGGGCATACTTTTATAAGGTTAAGCATTTATACAACTGTTATTTAAACATTTGGGAGGTTATTATGACCAGTCAGTGTATACATATTTTGGTGGTTGGTAAATTAGTGTGATAGCAAAATACTCAAGTAGTGTAATAAATAATAATAATAATAATAATAATATTCCACAACTTTCACACAACGCCATCTAGTCCCAAACTAAGCAGAGCTTGTGCTATGAATACTAGACAACTGATAAACATACATATATATTTCTAAATACATACATATTATAGATAAATTACACCCAGACAAAGAACAAATGATCGTGCTCATCACACAAACATTTGTCCAAGGTGGGAATCAAACCCACGACCTTGGGCATAGCAGTCAGGGCCACTGACCACTAGACCAACAGGCCTGTCAAATGAAGGGCCAGTAAATATATTGGAATGAGCAGTTAGATAAATCAATTGGCATATAATGGGTTAGGTTTGGAACATTACATTTCTTACTGCCCATACATACTGCTTGTTCGCTCACTTTACTGCTCAATTATTTATTTAATTACCAATTTTAAATATTTGTTATGAGTTATGACTCATTTTTATTTAGTTTACTGCATAGTTTTTACTGCCGAGCTTATTTATATTTCTTATTAAACATGCATTTTGTAATTTTTAATTTGTCAAAAGTACAAAAGCCAAATGTCACTTTAAATCAGTGCCCTTCACAAATATACAAGCTGTGTGCTGATTGGATTTGCAATCAGCAAAAAACTATGACCTTCCATACAAACTTTCATTCCCCTTTAGGGGATGAATTTTCAAAAATCCTTCCTTAGTGCTCACTTTAATAATGAAAGAAACTTTTGTGCATTTCAAGCTTCTAGATCCAGTGGTTTAGGCTGTGTGTTATCTGCCTGTGAGTGACCGGATGAATTTTGGTCCTGGCTGTCTTTCGTGGATCTTTGACAGTTGTTACGGGTCATCAGAAACTCTGAAACTCTGACAACCAGTCTTACCAAGAGATATCGTTTTACCCAGTAACTGGGTTGTGGAGGTCAGATAAGCAGTTGCTCCATGTAAAATACTGGTTTTCAGCAGCATCCGGTTAGACTGGAACCTGACCCTAACATAAGTAGTTGGGAAGAGCCTAGGCAGATGATGACTTCTCTATTAGTCCTCATCTGGTGACTCCCTTTCTAGCCATATTATCTTTCACACAGTCCATCCATCGTTTCTTTTTCTTCCCATAATCGTATAACCAACCGATGCGTCCAATAAATAAACATGTTTGTGATTTCCTAAATGTTCTCTTATTCTTATATAGCATTCTTAAACATGTAAAATACCGCTAAGAATGGTTCTAGTCACCATAATAAACCAGGTCTAAGTACAAAAAACTGACTTCTTAACAGAATATTATTAGAAAATATGAAGCGAAATGAAACCATAACATAAGATAAGTTTGTTTTTATACGATATTGCGCGATTTCTACAAATAACACAGGAAAATCATTAATTAAACTTGATACCTACATTTATTTTGTTCCCAAAATTTACCCCTTAAAATTGCAATTCATTGAACAAATTACCGAATTCATCAAAAATTATCAAAATAATATTTGCACAGTGCTTATTACCGACATTTCATCGTATTTTATTGACATTGACATACAATACAATAACAATTGACATATTCTATTTTTTATTTTTTGATCAATTGTCTGGTTGGATACGCAGTAGAAGCAGCTTTATTGATTATTTTATGCAGATTTACAAGTATACTACAAAAATCATAAGCACTTTTATTTAACGATAAAAAGTGATAAAAAGAAGAACCGTATAATTTTACACTTACAATTAGCAAATATGAACGACTACGAAAAACTATGAATAGCCATGAACTTAAATAATGACAGCCATGAACAAAAATGTAACGGTGATTTTAAACAGCCTTAATCATTACAAAAAATCATGCTAAAAAGTCATAAAAAGCCTACTAATCTGTTAACAAAATGTGGTAGTTGTATCCGAACGAATCTCAGCTGACAAATCACGGTCGAATATCACGATCAACAATTTTTTTAGTCTTGACGTGAGCGAGTACGGTTGCTGTTAGCCGTCAATATGTCGTCGATTAAATTAAATTTAGTATTGTGCAGTGTGATATTATGCATTTTGGTGTGCGTTAATACCCAGTCCGTACACAGACGTTTCGAGTACAAATTTTCGTTCAAGCCGCCGTATTTAGCGCAAAAAGATGGATCTGTTCCGTTCTGGGAGTACGGAGGCAGTAAGTATAACCTAATTTCTCATTATCCATCACTGATAAATTGGTTTTAGTCCCATTAAATATGCTTATAGACTCCTTAACTTCGTTATTATGCTCATAAATATTCATGTTAAGTTATAAATATCGAATAAAAAAGCGAAAATCGTTTGTTGTTTCGGTACATACGATTTGACAGCGACACGTCAGTGAAATCTGTCAAGTGTGAAAGAGACACCGCTATACACCTCTTGATGTGTTGAAAAGAGACATGAAATATTGGCCGAGATCATGTTTTTTGGTTCCACGAAAGCAGTCGACACGGTTAAAAAACCTTAAATAATTTATGATAATAATAAATTAAATATTCGTTATTGTTATTATAACTAGTTCGGAAATCGTTTTATTTATTAATTAATGCGAATTGTTGATATGACACGCTGTTAACATTGTATTAACAAGAAATGTACATTCATTTTTTTCTTTCTCTTAATTTTTAACACTTTCTACAAAAAACGTGTCAGTGATGTGCTATAGGTATGGCTACAGGTTATTAATATCTCATTATTGCAATATTTGAAGCTAAACCTTCATTTGCACATTCCTATTTGAAATCAAATCATGATTCTTTATTTTCATTTCATTAAGTTAATAAACCAAACTGTCTCAAGTATAAATAATAAATTTCGATTATAAACTATGCATTTCCTTCTTGTGCCCAAGACTTTTCTCGTCTTAATAAAATGATATCATCCGCTGAACCATTGTTATTAAGATTAATAAACTCAAAGCTTTTTTTTTTATTAAACCATTAAAAGCACTTTTGAATTGTCAAGTAATTCAACATTCTTGCGTTTGATGTTTAATTATTGTAGCATATCCAGTCAGTGACCTTATTGGTGATGTTCTTCAGAAAGGTCAGGTGCGTAGTACTGGCAACCGGTTTGCGTGTATGGCCAGATGACTGTTAATGAGGCCAAAAGGGTATGTAAGGATCGTAGCAGGTATGCAAAATATGCGCATTGATGTGGAGTTGCGGACACCTGCCCGTATTACCTAAGGATCATAGCAGGTGTTGTTCTTTAGTGTCTGCCTACCCCCAAGGGAAGGTGTGAATTTATGTTATGTATCCAGTCATTAAAGACCAGTGTATTTATCACTATTTATCGCATAAGCTCATGAACATCATTCAGCATTACCTAGCAAAGCTCGAGGTGCTTCCCACTAGACAGACTCATCATCTGTCTAGTCTTTTCCTTTTGTCGGGGTTGGTTTTCAGTCCAACCGCTTGCAGCTGAATACCAGTATTTTACAGATCCAGCTAGATGGATTGTCATCTGACTGGATGTAGCACAACGTGAGAGAAGCCTATGTTCAGTTATATGAAGTTGCTTGTCCATTCCTGTCCATACGAAACTACCTATTGGAAGGGGCAACAAGCATCAATTTTATTTTCTTGTAAATGTTGAAGTTCAAAAGTGTCTTAATGGCCTACCTACAATAAATATTTCACTAAATGTGTCTAGGAGGCACATTTCTTTCTTTAAGCAATGAATAGGGGAATATGTGTATGCTTTGCTCAAAGAAAGAAAGATTTACCTTGTAGGTATTGCACTTTTCCATGAAACAATAGTTTTTTTTCTTATAACCAATAATTTGGGGTCAGAATCATGTTCTGAATCCACAGTAACAGGTTTCGCTTCGATATCCCTTGCACCCCGTATACTTTATTGGAAACAAAAGATTGATTTTTCTATAAAAAAAAAAATCTGTAGTTTTCTAATTTAGTATGAAAAAGTTGTGCATTATGTTAATATTATTTTAACAATGGAGAATATGACAGTCCTAGATAAGATATGATAGTTGTAATCTTTCCAATATTTTAGTAGCAAGGGATAAAAGAGACCGTCTGTTGATAAGCTATAATATAAGTTGGAGACAGGGGCTCATTTCCTGCCAAATGTTTGAGAAAAGTTTTTTGTGATTTCTGATTTTTCTAGTAGGTATTCAAACCTCAGTTAGTCCGTATGCGTTTCTTATAAGAAACAGGACATCAAAAACAATGTTCTGAAATTTTCCCATTTTCTTGCGTACATTTAGCTATTGCTTTGCCAGCGCCACTTCTACCGAAGATGAAGCATAATCAGCCTACAACGTTCTCACTGCCGGGACACAGGCCTCCTCTCTGTGCGAGGGAGTGGGCCGTAATCTACCACGCGGGCCCAGTGCGGGATGTCACATGTCTTCGAATTTTTGGTTCTAGGACAAGTTTTCTCACGATGTTTTCCTTCACCGTTTTGAGAGCAGTGGTGATGAAATAATTTACACAAAGTAAACCGCCTGACTGGGTTCGAACCTACGACTTACAACTCGTAAGTCGCGACCGTTAGCACTGGGCCACCACTGCTATGCTATACAACATAAATTTAAGGAAAAAAGATTTTAATTAATTCTTAGAATTCCTATCAAGTTTTCTGATAAAAAAAAACGTGTTTAAAAGTCGATAATTCCATACGAAAGTACACGTAGGAGTCGGTTTAACACGCTTATAAATTACAAACATCGATATCGGCGAACATGTACGAATGTTTACGAATAATTACGAAACGCTTACATAATTGATTTTCATAATTCGTACTAAAATTCACGCTGTTTGCTAAAACTGCAGTTTTATGTATATTAATTACTTCCTATTACTATAAACTTCATTTATTATAAGGCACCAGCAGACTGTGCAAGGTGTAGCGGTCGCGAGCGCTACGGCTGAGCATGAGCTGGGCTTGACTCCCAGGTCGGACGAAGCGTAGTTGGGTCTTACATTAGGAATGTCTTATTAGCAGCCCGGAGTCTGGATCTGTACCCGGTGGATGGCAATATGCTCGCCCCCTATTCCATGGAACTTAAACATAACAGGCGAGCTGTGGGTGTACTGTAGGTACAGCTGTGCACAACCCTTCGGGAAAAGTAAACGTACTTTCAACTATTCCATGTATTCTAAAGGGAACAAGTTTCTTCTTCTTATTCGTGTTTTAGTTACTAAAAGAAATGTGACATCCACGCCCGAGCTGTACCCGCATGGTGGATGACGTCCCGCTCTCTCTCTCAGCCCAGGTCCGCACGCGGGCGGTTTTCCCGCGGCGATTATTTTCGTGCCCTGGATTTTCAGCGCACTGCTTAGCGCTGAAAGTTGAAAATCCAACAGTGTGGTATTTTGACGCGCTAGAACGCGCTCTTTTGACGCGCTAGAACGCGCTCTTTTGACGCGCTAGAACGCGCTCTTTTGACGCGCTAGAATGCGCTCTTTTGACGCGCTAGAACGCGCTCTTTTGACGCGCTAGAACGCGCTCTTTTGACGCGCTAGAACGCGCTCTTTTGACGCGCTAGAACGCGCTCTTTCGGATTCTCAATGCTCGGCTCAACACCGACAGTTGAAAATTCAGTGCGTGATTAAATCCCGCCGCGATATTGCCTGTTCGAACGTGGGCTCACAGAGAGGAGGCCTGAGTCACAGCAGTGGGGACATCATAGGCTTTCCCTTTTCCACGCTCGTTTGTCTACTGCCATTGCGGGCCAGTCCTTTCGGTAGGAGTCAAGTTCGTCCATCCACTTCTTCGTTCTGCCGCGATGTCGTCTAGCAATCAATGGGACCCTATCGGTGGTTCTTTTAGCCAACAGGTCATCTGACATGCAGCATCGCCACTGTAGCTAGGGATTTGCAGGTAGTCTCCGCAGGCCATTAACTATTAGGTGAGAGAGAGTGAGAGTATGAAGCTCACTAGCTAGTTTTCATAGTTAGTGAGCTTCATACATAGTACCTACTTAGAACCCGGCTAGGTCGTAGGTACGGAATGCAAATCCGTTCTGTTTTAAAATCCGGATTTTTAATAACGGATTGTTGATCCAATCCGGATTATCCGGATTTTACGGATTTTTCATGAAATTAAACAAATCTACCCATATTCGTTTGTTAACATGATATTTGTTATGTATTTGACATATACAACGTGTAACGGAAAGGGGGTATCAACCCTGAAGGAGGTGAATGTGCTCATGAAACTCAACAACTTTCCCCAAAGAACATAGGTCGAAATATGAAAAAAAAATTTGGCCCTCCCATAGTAAATCAATCAGCTGGTAGTCAGTTTTGTAAGGGAGGGCCAAATTTTTTTTTCATATTTCGACCTATGTTCTTTGGGGAAAGTTGTTGAGTTTCATGAGCACATTCACCTCCTTCAGGGTTGATACCCCCCTTCCGTTACACGTTGTATATGTCAAATACATAACAAATATCATGTTAACAAACGAATATGGGTAGATTTGTTTAATTTCATGAAAAATCCGTAAAATCGATGTTGAAGAAAATCGAGCACCGCGTTGTTATCAAATTCCTTACCAAACAAGGAATAAGTCACAAAACTATTCACGAAGAGATGGTGGCTGTTTACCAAGATTCTGCACCTTGGTTATCTACGGTTCTTTTTGCCAATGAGAGTTTCCTAATGGAAAGCTAAATACCACTTTGGTACCCAACGCGGGAATTGAACCAAGGATCAGACGCTCAGCAGTCGCGGTTAGACCAGCAAGGCACTAAGGCAGTCCATTCGCCTGTCTTACAAAATACTAGCTTTAATATATAGGTAATCTATCTATCTATATCTACACTATCTACACTAATATCATAAAGAGGAAATATTTGCATTTTTATATGTATGTATGTATGTTAGTAACGAATAAAATAAAAAACTACAGGACTGATTAAAAAAAAAATTGACCATTAGAATTGTACACAATCCCTGAGTAGCAAAAGCTATATTTATTACAATAAAAAAATAGGGATCCTACTAATATTTCATTAATTTAACCCAAGGTGTAAAAAAATGTCATAAAATGTCTTTCATCTCATGCGCTGCGGAAACTATTGATGATAGAACAAAAACATGGTCTAAATAACATGGTTTAAATACATAGAAAACATGTAAACTGTAATTGTAAACCTATTGTACGTGAAAAATGTGTAACGTATCTCGGAGTGAAGGTGGACGAGAACTTCTCATTTTCAAACCATATAGAATATTTATGTAATAAACTTAGAATATTGCTCGGTAAATTCTACCACCTTAGTTTTAAAGTACCATATAGCACACTCAAGTGCCTTTACTTACAGTTAGTTGACCCAATATTGAGCTACGCTCTCGACTGCTATGGACTCACATTCAAAAGTAATATAGATAAATTAGAAGCACAACAAATTCGATTTTTGAAACTACTAGTCAGTAAAAAAAACAAAAAACAAATTTAAAAACAACTATAACAAACTATTTAAAATTTGTAAAATTCTCCCTATCAGTTTAAAACATAAATATCTTCTATTGGTAAACAGTCATGGCAGTTGGGAGCGTCACTCGCGGGTTACTCATAACCACGGAACTAGGACAGTATCAGCAGGGAACTTTAATGTACCTAGAGTAAGTAATTACTTTGGCGACAGAATGCTTTATAAAAGAATACCTTATCTTCTGAACCAGTTACCTGCTGATTTAAGAAGACAGGATAAAAAAAGGCAAATTTGCCAAATTACTGAAGTTATTCTTCCTTGAGAGTTTGTAAACTATATTCTTTTGAATGTAGTTTGCGAATTCTCAGGGGATGACTAATGATAGTTATGTTTAAATTAAGATTCCGCACTGTAAACAATAGTTAGTAGCTTTGTGTTCCGTTCCTACAGACAAACCGTGGAAACGGTTTTGTGGGGCATTAATTAATTATAATGCAATGTAATGCTGTTTAATAATAAATAAATAAAAAAAAACATCAATATCTACAAAAAAACTTCGCGATACCATATGTCCAACTATTGTAGTTATGTCACTACAACTACTTTTTTAAATTTTAAAAGTTGATAGAAATGCCGACCAAAATCCTTATCAAAATAAATCATTTCCTATTCAAGACTGTTTCAATGCCTGTAAATTACTTTTTGAATTATTCAAATCGGTCATTCCATTAAAAAGATATTACGAATTTAAAAATGTCAATCTAAACAAATGTGGCTGGTGTGGCGCCACGCAGCGCAGCGGGAAATATGTAATATGTTTGTTACTTCTTCACACAAAAACTAATGAACCGATTGCGTTGAAACTTGATGGGTAGGTATGTACATAGCCGTTACTTAAAGCTCTTACTTTTCATCCCGATATTCCCACGGAATCGAAACTTACGCGGGTGAAACCGCGAGGTGCAGTTAGTTAGTAATAAAGTTAAAGAGTTTTTTTTATTTCAACGCGCAAATCTCTGGATGTACCAGTCGGATTGGTTTTTTTTTTTACATTTGATAGCCTAGTTCAGAATTCTTGAGGAATGCTATATGCTTGGTGCAGGACCCTTAGGAGCGTAGCAAAAAGAAAAAAGGTCAGAAAGAACGCTAAGCGAAAACGAAGTGGTAGCGCGCGCAGGCGAAGCGATGCGACGCGAGGAGTGGGGGGGGGGATAACAAGAAATTCACGCGGACGAAGTCGCGAGCAGAAGCTAGTAGTAGTACTTAGTAGTAGAACGTGACGCGATCATTGAAACATAATACAGGTAGGTAGGACTAGGTATGTTCAATAAATAATGATAATATGTATAATAAAGATAAACGTTAGCTAACCGAACTGTTTACTGTGTCATATTAT
Organism: Eremobia ochroleuca; assembly: GCA_949629135.1. Taxonomy (NCBI): domain Eukaryota; kingdom Metazoa; phylum Arthropoda; class Insecta; order Lepidoptera; family Noctuidae; genus Eremobia; species Eremobia ochroleuca. The sequence continues at coordinate 340,553 of OX451411.1, read as the reverse complement.
GTTTCTATCTAATCGTCCGTTTTTATGGCAGTCTTCCTATATCTATTACAAAATATTAATTTTATTAACACTAAGAAAATAAGAATGACTAATTGTCTACTTTGTTGGCCAGGTCCTGGGTTTGATCCCGAGTTGGGCAATGTGTTTTTACGTTGTGGGATTATGTTTTAAACGGGGCGTAAAGAGCCCACACGAGTCGCGCCGTCCGTGAAGGACGACTTCAGCTACTTGTCCCACGGCGCGTGGCTCGTCACACCGCGAGCTGCGTGCCGCGCCGCCATGCCACTCTTCTGCCGCAGCAGCAGTTCCTCTTGATAGACTTGAATAAAATCCGAGATCATATCATTATTCCACTCGATATCTGTAGGAACATAAACGCAAATGCGGCGACTAGATCCGTGGCGCCCTATGCACTGTTGTCCGCCTGATGAATAGACGGCGCGCGTTAACCTACCTCATCACATAGGTACGGTTAGGTAAACGCGCGTGGGCGACGCAGATGCTCTCGGGGCATGGGGGAATTGTTGCTTCGGGAAGTATCTGTGTCGCATAAACAGGTAGCCGGACGCCCGGTGTCACCACTGCGTCAACTGTCGGGAGGACACGGCGTGGCATACGCTGGCAGAGTGTGCCGCTTGGGAGGAGCCGTGCCGTGCCCTCATCTCAGGAGTAGGCAGTGACCTGTCGCTGCCGGCTTTAGTCGAGTCTGTGGTCGGCAGCGAAGAGTCCTGGGACGCGCTGGTTTCCTTCTGCGAAACGGTCGTCTCGCAGAAGGAGGCTGTGGAAAGGGAGAGGGAGATCTCGTCCCCTCACCCGGCCCGTAGCAGGTGCACCAGGCGTCGGCGGAGAACGAACATTGCCCTCTTCAAGCCCCCCAATGGGTCCAGGGGCGACGGACTCGGGGACGTCGTCGCCCCCCATACATCAGGACCCGAGGTGGCGGCGCGTAGTGTTCCACGCGCCCCTCTTAGACGTCACGGTGGGAGTTTAAGACCTGTCTCTGACCCGAGGAGTCCCACAGAGGCGGGCCGGCACCACTCGGGGGTTGCGGAATTATCGTTCGTTCCCGCGACCCCCGGCGTAGGTGTGAGGCGAAACATCAGGGTGGTTTTTAGTCAATAAAAGTCTGACAGACCCCACTGCCCGCCCCAGGCGGCGGACATCCATGAGGATTTTCCACTTTTAACGAGCGTAAACAAATGACTTATGTTGACTTAACACGAGCCATGCCGAAGGCCGCACGCGCGCCTGTCAAAGATCCTCGTCAGAAACCCGACAAGCAATGGCTCGTGTGAACTTTGCCGATCTGTGCCGAGTCAGGCCGTTTAGACGGCGCGTGACAAGGCGGGCGAGCGTATCGCGATAACGAAGGTACGTCGAGCTTTACAAAGAGAATGCCACACAGGTATGAGTGACAGAGACGATGCTCTACAAAGCCGAACATTTTCTAAACCACGATGTGCCGTATTTACTGCCGAGTACCTACTGTACAGTGAAATGCTAGTTCAGTTAGAAACCGTTTAAATTGTTATGTTAACAAGTTATATATTGTCATTATACTAGCATACAATATTTTATATAAATATTCATCATTGTGCCTGTCATAGACGGTCGCGGTCGAAAGTTAGCCAGCCATGATTGTTATGAGTTCTTTACAAAATTCAATAGTTGAGAACGATTTTATAGCATGATTTAATTTTAAAGACCTTAAAAACTGGAGGGTCTATATTAGACCCGTATAAATGTACCCATGTAGGAAAACCACAGACATACCTAATGCCTGTAGTTTTATCAAAAACTACTGAACCAATTTTGATGTTTTTTTCACTAACGGAATCTACTACTCGTATACCTACTTTTATTATAGATTTTGATTACAAAGTAAAACCAATTAAAGCCAAGACGACCCGAACATAGTTAGGAGAAGATTGGGCAGATGATGAGTGAAACTAATTAAAAAGAGTAGAGTAAGTTAAGAGTGCCTTTCGCTTAAGTTGTTTTGACAGCAGTAAAAACAAATTATATAGGTATGCCTTGACTTGAGAACCCCCTCCTTTTCGTCGTCGTCGGTTAAAAAGTAAAGCCCATCCATCAAAATCTCAAAAGTAACCCAATGAATCCCAACTTTCCAGACGCGATAGCATCGGGTGAGAGCGTCCGCCTGGCGCCATCGCTGCGCAGTCAGAAGGGCGCCATCTGGACCAAGCAGCCGCTTAACTTCGACTGGTGGGAGATCGACGTCATGTTCAAAGTCACCGGTAGGGGCAGGATAGGGGCTGACGGATTGGTAAGTCATTCATCATTCTTTTGTTGCCCTTATCTCAATTTAGTTGACGGCGCAACATGTCTTTGGCTGACAACTGTGGCGTCAACTGGTGAGCACAAAAACGGTAGCCCTCATTGATCGCCGGTCGAATATATTTTCATGCGATCGGTATCGGCTGGTCAGCGTCGATTGACAACAGTCTGGCAGCTCCTTAAGAATTCTCTTTTTCATCATAATCCACAACCCGACCTCACTCGCCTCTCTTTTCTTGTGAAGATCTCCACGCTCCTGCGCCAGCCTCATCCAGCGGGGTCATTGCGTAACACCTTAACCGTAGGAATGGCTTTCATTTTGACAGTTCAAGAACATTCTTTGCGTTATTAACGTCGTTGAGCAGATGAATGCCCTGATGTCAATTCTCAATGTCTCAATGTCAAATGTCAATTCTCATCATAGCTACATGCAATTTACCTTTCATGTATCACCTCAGTGGCCCAACGTCGTCAAATAACTCCGATATCACTGTCGTAATAACATAATCCTCCCTTCCCCAGGCTTTCTGGTACACAACTCAACGGGGAGACTACACAGGTGAGGTGTTCGGCTCCTCAGACCGGTGGAACGGTCTGGCAGTCATCTTCGACTCGTTCGACAACGACAACAAACACAACAACCCCTACATAATGGCCGTCGTCAACGATGGCACCAAGGTCTTCGATCATAAGAGGTTGGTACTAATATATACAGTCCTCCAGACCGTATCTCGGCCATGGTGGCCAATCTCGACGTTCGGCGCAGGAGATATATAATAGATATTGTAGTGTTACTGGGTTATTCTATTAGGAATATCTCAGTAACCGCCCGGAGTTTGGAAGTTGTGGTGTGACACCCCCGTGTTTCGGTGTGCACGTTAAGCCGTTAGCCCTGCACCTGATCGCACTCCGGTCGTGTCGGATTGCCGTCCCTGAGGACTATGAGAATGAGGAATGAGAGATATTTATGATCTGGTACACCACAAGGGGCTCGGCGACCTATGGAACGGCCTATGCTTGGAGTCTCTCTTAGGGATCAAATCCGGAACGCGGTAATCCGGTAGAGAACCAAAGTGGTCGACATAGCTCACAGAATAAGCAAGCTGAAGTGCCAATGGGCAGGCTCTATCAGCCGTAGAACAGATTCCCGTTGGGGTGGATGTGTTGTTGGCGGAGATTGCGAATCGGCAAACGTAAGGGACGCCCTCAGGCAGGTGGAGCGACGATCTTCGCAGGGTGGCTGCTAGCAGCTGGATGAGAGTGGCCGAGAATCGAGCTCGATTCGAATGGTGTGCGATTGGAGAGGCGTATGTCCAGCTGACTGCTGAAAGCTGATGATGATATTGATGCTAAAGGAGCTCGTGGCTAAATAATAAGAGCTGCATGGGTCTATCTTCAGGGTTAAGCAACGCTTGCCGAGGTCGTTCCGTGGATGGGTGACCATCCACAACATACTGACACCTCTCCGTGCCTCAGAAAGCACGTTAAGCTGTCGGTCTCGGCTTATATCTTTGAAAGTCGTTACGGGTCCCAACCAGTCTTACCAAGGGGCATCGTGTTACCAAGTTACTGGGTCGTGGAAGCTAGATAGGCAGTCGATCCATGTAACTACCTGCATCCGGTTAGACTGGAAGCCGACACCAACATAATTGGGATAAGGCTAGGCAGATAATGATATTTTTGGACTTAGATTTCCGCATTAACACACAACCTCTCTTTATTCCAGTGACGGCTCCCAGCAGCTGCTGTCCGGCTGTTTGCGAGACTTCCGTAACAAGCCGTTCCCGACGCGCGCGCGCATCGAGTACTACCTCAACACTCTCACTGTGTACTTCCACAATGGTAAGTTCAATATACAGTCATACCCCGGACTTACGCGATAGGTGGGACCAAGCGATAGCCGTGTAAGTCGAATTCGCGTAAGTCGGGGTTCAATTTTGCATATAAATACGTATAAATTTGTGAAATCGGGACCAGAGTCTAAAGAAAACAATAATTTAGAAGAATCGCGTAACACGTTCGAACTTGTCGTAAAACGAACACTGACAGAGCGAAGTGGGCAAATGAAAAACCGCGTATCTCCGAATTCGCGTAAAACGGGGTAGCGTAAGTCGAGGTATGACTGTATTGAAATGCGTTATAATTGATTTTTTTTTCCACACGAATGTTGGTGTAAATTTTTCAGTATGACATTATGTTGGTGTAAATTAAGTTGATTTCAGGATGACTAGTTATGTAAAAATGTTACAAAAATATTAAGACTGGTCCACGCCTGGTTGATGGTAATAGGCTCGCCCCCTATTACATGAAATGAAAGGGGGAAGGGGATTTCTTACGGTTTTTTTGCAATTTTGTTGAATGTTCATTAAAATATCGTTCGCGAGAGTAACAAATATGACTTAATAGAATTATAATCATTAAAATCATCAATCAACGCCCGAACTTCATATACAACGTGTAACGTTAAATGCGCAAAACCTCAGACACCCCAAGTGATTTTTAATTCAATTGACCTATTTCAGGGAGAAAATAAGTAATTAAATAAATTGTAAAGGTTTTATGTGTTGTTTTAGTTTTACTGGCCATTCTGATCGTTTCTTGCGTCTGCGACGACGCTTTACCGAGGGAGGAGTCGTCACCGGGCCGCTGCGCCGCGCTGACATTGGGTTGCTTGACGTACTTAGTAATAAATAGACACGGCAACGTTTTTAATGAAGATTTTTTGAAAAATGTGGCTTATACTCGTATTAAAAAGTGGTTCAATTCATTCTGCTCGTTATTCTGATCAAACTACTTTCAGGTTTGGCGCATTTAACGTTACACGTTGTATAATCCTATTGAATAACAAATGAAATTTTAACCAAAAGGATTATATGAACTTACTGCGCACTACGTTTTTTTTTTTTTGTTCCGGGGTTATAAATCCTCATGGATGTCCTCCGCCCTGGGGCGAGCCCATCCCCTTAAACATAACTGGTGAAATATGGGTGTACCTGTACTATGGTACACCTGTATCTGACCCTTCGGAATACAGGCGCGATGTTACGGCGTGTTTTGCTGACGCCAACAGACTCGCCCTATAGTACAGACGCCAGCACATCAAGCTACTACAATCTGTCAAATTTCTTTAATAGATTTTCAACTTTATCGCTAAATCATAAGGTTCAAAGTTGACTGGGAAAATTTGTCAGTTTCGCGTAGCTTGATGTGCTGGCGTCTGTACATAAATGGCGAAATGTGCGTGCTGTACTATTAAACCTAGCGCAGAAACGGGCGGGCCGCGCCGTAACGCAACGTATTATGAAATCCTCCAGTTTCGTACATTTTAACGCACACTACAGGCGCTACGGCCCGCCTGTGCGCTTGGCTCAAGTCTCTGCCTTCCCTATAGGAGAATATAACCGGTATGATACGATGTTAACATTTTTTTTGTTCCCCAGGCATGACAAACAACGAAGCTGACTACGAGCTGTGCTTCCGCGCGGAGAACGTGGTGCTGCCGCGCGGAGGGTTCCTGGGACTGTCGGCTGCCACGGGCGGGCTGGCCGACGACCACGACGTCATCCACCTGCTCACCACCTCGCTGCACACGCAGCAGCAGCAGAGCGGTAAGCCTCCTGAAGCCCAATTATCCTAATTCAAAACCTACTACCAATAGAATAGAATAGAATAGAATACTCTTTATTATGTACACTATGTAGATTACAGACATAAATATAGAAATTTTACAAATTTTACCAATCTCCTCTTAGCGACAATCAATATCAAAAACTTTTTAAAAATGTAGGAAAATTATAGCTATTTTACATCCTTACGAACAAAGGCGTGATGTCACTATCCTCCTAATCCTAACCCCTTTTGCTCACCAGGAGGTCAACAGATGAGTCAAGATGAGCAACAGAAGCTGTCGCTCGAGTACCAAGAGTACCAGAAGAAGTTGGAACAGCAGAAAGAAGATTACAGGAAGGAACATCCTGATGAGGTTGGTGTACCATCCATCAACCATAGTCATCAACCTCTTGTCCTTTTTTTATTATCAGCTTATGCTGCCTCACTCTTGGGCAAAGGCCTCCCTCCACTCGTATATGTTACCCAAATAGCAAGCTTTGAATATCAGAATGGTTACTAGTTATATACGGTGTATGAAGGTTCTTATGAATATGGTTTATAGGGAAAGCATTATATGAAGTAAAGCACAGAAAGATAAGGCTAGACATTTATTTCAATTTAGGCTTGAATTAATCAGAAAACTAATCGTCCGTTCGCAAAACTAGCTCATCATGAAGAAGAAGGACAATAAACTCCATGGAAACAGTATTAAAGTATTCTATCAACAAATTTCCTACATGACCATAAATTATCGTTATCTTAAAAACAATGAATTAACAGAATAATAGCAAAATAATAATACAATAAAAATGGAATATTCCTTTATACAATCTAAAACAGCAGTATTGGTCATAATATAACTTACACAGTAACATAGTCATAATAAGCAATAATTAAGGTATAATATCAAATGACTGAGCGTACGTGACATCTGGTCGATCTATTCCACATGACAACGGCACTAGAACTAACCAACTGAACATCTACCGAGCAGCTGACTTGATAAAGTCATCACAATCCGACCTACCAACGTCTTATACGTGAAACATCCACCGTCATTTTGAACCAACCTCAGATCATCATATATTTTAGCTTAATATCTTCGAACACAGATAATAGTGAACAAATCGTATGTAGTGAAACCCTTTTCAAACATTATGAAGCTAACTAAGCAACTTAATATGAGTTGATTCGTAATTCTTAGACGTCATTAAAAATAATATCAACATCAACGGACAGTTTTGTGCATGGGCCCTATACCGGCAGTTGATGTTGATATTCTTTTCAAACGATTGCGTTTGACACAGCCTATTATATTACAATAGCAATATTAAATCTAAGATATACTACAAGTATAATTAAATATTACTTAATCATTTAAGTGATTTTGACAAGTTGAGAATGTTATTTTTTGTAACACACTAGTCAAATTAGGTCTTCTACATATTTTGATCTCAAGCTTCGTAAATGTGACAGATGCCATTATCCGACAAGCAATATTCTAATATTATAATTATATTAAAATGAAATATCTAACACAGGCATATTACAAAAAAAAAATATCTAAATCTCTCTAAAAAAAGAGCCACGGAACACATCTTCATTTCCCTCGCACCCACTGATTGTGATTATCCGTTTGCCCACAGGTGCGCGACAAGGACGGCGAGTTCGACGACTGGTTCGAGTCGGACGCGCAGCGCGAGTTGAGGCAGATCTTCCAGGGACAGACGCAGATACATGACATACTGAGGGATCTTAACAAGAAGGTTGATGAGGTAAGGAAAATAAATTAATTATTATTATTATATGTCTTATACTATTGAGTTGAGCAATTGTCAGTAATGGTGTACCATTACTGACAAATGCGTGCACTGACTGGACAGGCCCACTCCATCTGTGTGGTTCTTTCCTCAAAAGGCCATTTCACACACCAGTGTACCTACATGATCCTCACATGATCTGACCAAGATTATGTCTGGACTTTAAAAGAGACTGTGACCTCTGAGTTTGTTTCGGCCTTTCTTCTCAGAGTAGTCAGATAGGAAACGCCGACCTCATCTAGTTTTTAAAATATGGTTGACGTGTAAAAGTGTACAAACTTACTTACAGAAATTACATCATTTATCAACACTGACAGACAACGCACAGTCTAAACCGCTGGCTTTAGAAGTTTCAAATTTTGCACAAGAGTTCCTTTTATAGAGAAAGTGAGCGCTAAAGAAGGTTTTTATTAAATAAATTCACTGAAAGGGGTTAAATAGTGGATGAAAATTTATATGGAAGTTCATCATTTTTGTCGCTGGGAAATCCCATCGAATACTCGGCATGTACTAATAAAAGCTCCTTTTCTGCAGGTGATAGGCAAACAGATGAACTCCCTCTCCATGCTGACGGCCGTGTACGGGCACACGCAGGGACAGCCCATACAGCCCGGCGCGGCGCCGCCCGCACAGGTACTTAACTACTTCACTTTTTAATTATTTAATTAATTGGCGAAACTTACAGATGTAGAGTCTGACGTTTAACACTATCAATATCTTATAGTAACAAAACAAAAAAACAAAAACTGCCCAATTGCGTGTCGGACCACGCACAATGGAGATCCGTAATCGGGATGAATATTTACGCATCCACAGTGATAATGTTGTCGACCGCAAAAATAAGTATATGTTTTAAAGTATTTCTCGAAAAAACTATGAGAAACGTAAGCCATTTCTGACTTAAATAAAAAAGTCACTTGGAAACATCACTGTCTTTTTAATTATCGGACCAAATGACACCGCGTAAAATGACTGAGTGTCATCCAGACAGACGGACATGACGAAATTATAAGGGTTCCGTTTGTGCCGTTTGACTAAGGAACCCTAAGAAGAACAAAAGTGTTTGTGGGTTTGTTACTAAATATGGGAGTAATGTTTTCTGTTCTAACAGCTTAGAATAGCGCACCGTTAGATACAGATTTTAGTATGTTGTAGAAAAAGTCGTACGTTATACATTTATAATTCTTGTGTATTTGTAACTTACAAGGAAGGTATCCCGACGTGTCACCTCCGATTTTTTTGTGGCTGATATATGTTATTCTCCATCAAATTTTAAAAGACACGTATTTTTTTTTTTTTGCCAACCGCCTTTTTTGGGGGTGAAATAGCCCCCTAAACATTACTACCTTTCGGGGCAGTTTGAGGGTTTTACATACTTCTAGTTAATATTTTTCCAAAAGACCAAATGGATATTAATATATACTTCTAGTTAATATTTTTCCAAAAGACCAAATGGATCAAAACCCTCAAACTGCCCCGAAAGGTGGTAATGTTTAGGGGGCTATTTCACCCACAAAAAAGGCGCGTTGGCAAAAAAAAAAAAAAATACGTGTCTCTTAAAATTTGATGGAGAATAACATATACCTATCAGCCACAAAAAAATCGAAGGTGACATGTCGGGATACCTTCCTTGTTAGTATATGATTTTAATGTACAGACACCAGCACATCAAGCTACCCGAAACTGTCAGATTTTCCCAATCAACTTTGAACCTTATGCATTAGCGATAAAGTTGAAAATCTATTAAATAAATCTGACAGATTGTAGTAGCTTGATGTGCTGGCGTCTGTACAATATAATTGTTTATTTTCCCGAATAAATAAAATAAAATAAAATGTTATGATTTCAGATGCCCAACCTGCCCATCGGCCGCCACGACTGGGACGCGTTGGTCGCGAACAACCAAATCATGATTAACACTATTGCTGAACTGAAGTAAGTTTATTATTTCTACTGGTTTTTTTCAATCATTATTATTGCGTAGAATGAAATATGTAGTTTAAAGAATAATAAAAAATGCTTACCTAATCTATTGGACTCGTAAAAAAAAAAAAAAACATATGACCCAAACTCGAGGGGATTTACTAGTAGCCACTGAAGAGTTCCTCTATCCACCTCCTGGCACCATCATCAGATCAGCAGGTCGATTCTGTAAAAATCTCACCGTGAAATCATAAGTGAAGTGAGCAGTGTCAATAGTGTTAATTCCTAATGATAGCTCACTCCACGCTTTCACCCAAGTTTTCACGGTGGGATGGTTACAGAATCTCACTCCTGCTCCAAGATACCAAATTATAGTTTTGTCTTCCGGACTAGATATACATACAAAGATAAATTTTGATACTACAATTAGAAGTAGGTTAAAATTGACTTCTAAGATTTTGTTACATTGTTAGTTAGTTATAGGCAAACCGCTTAATTGAGTCCTCGCCTGCGGGACGTAGGCGCGCGCGGGTAGGGCGAGAACGGGGACCGCGAGAGGTGCGGGCGGCGGCGCATTCTTGTCAAAACTCAGTTCGCTCTCTACGCGGTTAGCGATCGCACGTGTTGACAGTTGCGGACGCTTTGTGAGTTATTCATGAGATTACATTATCAAGATGAGTCGAAATATCGTCGGGCAAAAAATTGATAGACAGTGCAAGCAAATAGCAATTTTTTTTTTTCGTAAAATTTTCCCAATCAACCTTGAACCTCATGCTTTAGCGATAAAGTTGAAAATCTATTAAAGTAATTTGATAGATTGTAGTAGCTTGATGTGATGGCGTCTGTACGTAAGGAAAAATCTACATCTTTTTAGTAAAAGAGGTGAAAGACACGATTATATCACTAGAAATAGGGGCCAATTAGTTCAACCAGGTTTCAGGCTGAGATCTTTCGTGGGGTACTGTTTAAAATGCTACAATAAAATACCTCCCCACATACTTCAACTGAATGAACCGAAATATAATTTTTTATACATACAAGATTTTAATTTGTGGAATACCGTTTAGAAAAACGAGTGGACAATTTTGCGAACGTTTCGTACCGGCCTCAAAGACTATTCATATAATTTTGGTCACATTGTACTTTAGCCCATGGCTAACTAAATAAATACCGACGGAAAACTATAAAATAAAAGTATTAAAATAATTCAATGTTGATATTTGAAAACTCAAGATGACACACATATTATTTGACAAAGTTTTGATTAGTAAAGTACCTGACGTCATTGTTCTGCATTTCGGTCAATTTTCTTGCGGAAAAAATGTACATCTTAGGGTGCGTTTCCACAGAAGCGGAGCTGGGCGAAGCGGAGCAGAGACGTGCAGGAATCGACTAATCACAATGGTTGAAATCCTCATCGCGTCATTCGTCTCGTCTGTGATTGGACGATTCCTACACGTCTCCGCACCGCTCCGCCCAGCTCCGCTTCTGTGGAAACGCACCCTTAACCAACTAGCCGATTTCACGTTCATTTGAAAGTTCGCGCTGGAGATTTTAGACCTTATTGCGATTAACTCAGAATCTAAATTCTTCTTTACTTTTCTTATCAAACTCTGAGTCAGGGAACCCTTAGACGATCCATTTCGAGGGGCGTTTGGCCATTCCCTAAATCAAGTTGAAACTCGAAATTTAGCATAAAGGTAGCTTATTGGTACATTATTATTGGAGTATACAAAATAAATAAATCGGAAATTAAATAGGTAATAGCTTTATTGTGGACAAAAGTACGAAACAGTGTGCACATGAAAATATTGGGTGTACCGGAAAGTTCTGACGGTTTTTGTAAATAAAACTCGTGGTTAGTTCTTAAAGCTAAATACTTAAATCCCGTTTTCTGAATTCATCAAACCATCTTTGACATGTACGTCGCAATATTATTCAATACTTTTAACGTATTGGTATAGAGAAAAATTCGAAAAATTTCCATGTACTACCAAAACCGACAGAACTTTCCGGTACACCCAATAATATTCCATACGGATAGTGTTCTCATGACTAACCTTCTTTTTGTGGTGGGGATGAGTAAAGGTTGTAACGGACCACAATAAAATAATTTAAATTACTAGGTTTTAAACATATTTTAATAATATTTAGGCTCACTTGGACAAAAGCGCTAAACATATTTAAATCAAATTTTATCAACATTTTAAATATATTTACTGATAAACGGATTAAGCTATTTGCAGTGCAAGCGGGCTTCAGTCAGCCGAAAGCTTCATTGTAGTGCAAGCGGGCTTCAGTCAGCCGACAGCTTCATTGTAGTGCAAGCGGGCTTCAGTCAGCCGAAAGCTTCATTGTAGTGCAAGCGGGCTTCAGTCAGCCGAAAGCTTCATTGTAGTGCAAGCGGGCTTCAGTCAGCCGACAGCTTCATTGTAGTGCAAGCGGGCTTCAGTCAGCCGAAAGCTTCATTGTAGTGCAAGCGGGCTTCAGTCAGCCGAAAGCTTCATTGTAGTGCAAGCGGGCTTCAGTCAGCCGACAGCTTCATTGTAGTGCAAGCGGGCTTCAGTCAGCCGACAGCTTCATTGTAGTGCAAGCGGGCTTCAGTCAGCCGAAAGCTTCATTGTAGTGCAAGCGGGCTTCAGTCAGCCGACAGCTTCATTGTAGTGCAAGCGGGCTTCAGTCAGCCGACAGCTTCATTGTAGTGCAAGCGGGCTTCAGTCAGCCGAAAGCTTCATTGTAGTGCAAGCGGGCTTCAGTCAGCCGAAAGCTTCATTGTAGTGCAAGCGGGCTTCAGTCAGCCGACAGCTTCATTGTAGTGCAAGCGGGCTTCAGTCAGCCGACAGCTTCATTGTAGTGCAAGCGGGCTTCAGTCAGCCGAAAGCTTCATTGTAGTGCAAGCGGGCTTCAGTCAGCCGAAAGCTTCATTGTAGTGCAAGCGGGCTTCAGTCAGCCGACAGCTTCATTGTAGTGCAAGCGGGCTTCAGTCAGCCGACAGCTTCATTGTAGTGCAAGCGGGCTTCAGTCAGCCGAAAGCTTCATTGTAGTGCAAGCGGGCTTCAGTCAGCCGACAGCTTCATTGTAGTGCAAGCGGGCTTCAGTCAGCCGACAGCTTCATTGTAGTGCAAGCGGGCTTCAGTCAGCCGAAAGCTTCATTGTAGTGCAAGCGGGCTTCAGTCAGCCGAAAGCTTCATTGTAGTGCAAGCGGGCTTCAGTCAGCCGACAGCTTCATTGTAGTGCAAGCGGGCTTCAGTCAGCCGACAGCTTCATTGTAGTGCAAGCGGGCTTCAGTCAGCCGAAAGCTTCATTGTAGTGCAAGCGGGCTTCAGTCAGCCGAAAGCTTCATTGTAGTGCAAGCGGGCTTCAGTCAGCCGAAAGCTTCATTGTAGTGCAAGCGGGCTTCAGTCAGCCGACAGCTTCATTGTAGTGCAAGCTGGCTTCAGTCAGCCGACAGCTTCATTGTAGTGCAAGCGGGCTTCAGTCAGCCGAAAGCTTCATTGTAGTGCAAGCGGGCTTCAGTCAGCCGACAGCTTCATTGTAGTGCAAGCGGGCTTCAGTCAGCCGAAAGCTTCATTGTAGTGCAAGCGGGCTTCAGTCAGCCGAAAGCTTCATTGCTCCACGGATTTTGGAATGGCAATATGTAATTAATCGTTGTTTACCCGGTGCCAGTATTAGCCAATTAATTAGTAATATTAGATTGACAAAAATAAATCCCAATTCAACTGTTATATTATTATATGGGGATAGTTTAACTGTACGAAAAAAGGACATAATTGAATCTGTCCAGTTGATGTTACATCTCAATGAGTCCAATAATTGTAAATTTATTTTTTGTGCCTTGCCGTATTCTCATTGTTTGTCTGATGAGCAAAATAGGCACATTTATAATTTAAATATGTTAATTTATAATAGGACATGTCATCACAGTGATGCTATTTTATATTTTGATTGTAATCAATTCATTACTGATTACAAACTGACAAATTATACTATGTATTTGCCACCTAGTTGTAGGAGACAAATTGCTAATCTTTTAGCATACAACATACACAGTGACACCGGTACCTGTAGGGTACCTTCGATTACTGTTAGTAGTGGTACTAACACTACTTTTGATACACCTTGTAGTTTAAACTATTAGGTGCGACAACGGGTCAGCCACATATGTTGAATGTTGTACATCAAAATATGCAGGGTCTGTCCGGCAAAGAGCTAGAGTTAAGTTTATTTATGGAGAACTATGATGTTCAGGTGTTATGTTTGACTGAACACTGGTTGAAAGAACATGAAGTAGTGTTTATCAATGATGATAACTTTACCATACAGAGTGCATTTGTGAGAAAAAGTGCTATTCGCGGTGGCTCTTTAGTTCTTGTTTCAAACAAGTTGAAATGTAAGCAACGTTTAGATTTAGTTAATCTTTCAATCGAGCGCACTATAGAGTTGTCTTGTGTTGAACTTGAGCGATACATTATAATTTGCGTTTATCGACCCCCCTCTGGGGATTTTATTAGTTTTGAATCGGTAATGGAGGATTCTCTCAATAGGTTGAAATCAAGTAACAAAAGTATTATTTTATGCGGAGATTTCAATATTAATATTTTAGATGTTACTCCATTAAGTATTAGACTCCTCAATTTGTTTAAGTCTTATAATTTAATTAACTTGTTTTTTGAACCTACTAGAATCACGGCATCTTCGTCAACCTGTCTTTATAATATATTTAGTGTTTTTGATGCCAAAAACAAATTAGTCTTAACTGACTTAACGTCCGACCACTGTGGTTTATTAGCTAGCTTCCCCATGCCATTACATAAACAGTCGCGTAAAATTGAATGCAGGCCTTATACAGCTGCCCGTTGCAAAATGCTTAAAAATAATATAGCTCATAGAATTACACCATCTATAGTAGAACACGAGAATCCTAATGAAATTTATGGTGCCTTTTTTGATGTTGTGCAAAAAGAGTACCAATCTACTTTCAAGACCAAAACTATTAATATTAATGGATCCTCCGTTGGCTTTAACCAATGGGCTACTCCGGGTATTTATAAAAGTAGAGCGAGACTATACGAGTTATATGGTTTGAAAAAATACAGGTTTGACACTCCTTTCCTAGAGTATGTCAAAATTATTCAAAATTATTTAAAAAGATTAGTGCTTTTGCTAAATCGAAATTTTTAAGCGATGCTATTAAAAATTCTAATAATAAAGTAAAAACGACTTGGAAAATTATTAACAATGAAACTGGTAAATCGGTTAAACAAGAAAAACTACTTGAGATTATGGTAGATAATAAATTAGTTAATAAAGCCGCTGACGTAGCTGAAGCTTTTAATGAGTTTTTTGCCAACATACCTATAACTACGACTCGCTCCTTAAATTCGTCCCCGTCTAAAGGTGAAACCCTTTTGCATAGTAGTGTACCTAAATGTATTCGTTTATTTAGTTTCGAACATGTAACCCCACATGATGTACTTAATGTTTTTAACCAACTAAAGTCTAAAAACACCGGTGACTACTGGGGCATCTCCATTAAACTTTTAAGTAATATAATAGACATCGTAGCCCCCTATCTAGCTGTTACTTTTAATAAATGTGTTGATTTAGGAATTTTTCCTGACCTCATGAAGAGTAGTAAAGTCATACCTTTATTTAAATCAGGTAATAAAAACGACGTTGGTAATTTTAGGCCTATTTCCATCTTACCTGCATTTAGCAAAATATTTGAAAAATTAATACTCAAGCAGTTGCTAAGACATTTTAATTTAAATAGCCTCCTTCATAATGAACAGTATGGCTTTACAAAAGGTCGTTCGACTACAGATGCGGGTGTTGCTTTGCTGAAACACATATTTAACGCATGGGAGAGCTCGCAAAATGCTATCGGAGTTTTCTGTGATCTTTCCAAAGCCTTTGATTGCGTGCACCATGACACGCTTTTGCGTAAACTAAGTCATTACGGTGTCCAAAACGAAGCTCTCAACGTAATAAATTGTTATTTACATAATAGGTTCCAATGTGTAGATGTTAATGGTGTGAAATCTTCCGCGCTACCAGTTCAGTTAGGTGTACCGCAAGGCTCAATACTGGGTCCATTCTTGTTCTTAGTGTATATTAATGATTTACCATTCCATTTAAAGGGAATCTGTGACGTTGTACTGTTTGCTGATGATACATCTCTTATTTTTAAAGTAGATAGGAATAGACAAGATTTTGACGACGTAAACAGTGCACTCTCAATAGTTACGGATTGGTTTACGTCAAATAACCTAGTTCTCAATGCCAAGAAAACGAAATGTGTAAAGTTCGCCTTACCGAATGTTAGAAATCTAGGACCCAACATCGTCTTAGATAAAGAGGCGCTTGAAACTGTGAGCTCGGCAGTTTTTCTGGGAATAAGAGTAGATGCCAAACTTCAGTGGGGACCACATATATCGAGCCTAGCAGGAAGGCTCAGTTCGGCTGCCTACGCCGTCAGGAAAGTAAGACAGTACACTGACGTTGATACAGCTCGTTTAGTATATTTTAGTTATTTTCACAGCGTTATGTCCTACGGTATTCTGCCGTGGGGCAAAGCAGCTGATATACAAAATATATTTGTCCTTCAAAAACGAGCTGTTCGAGCAATTTACCAGCTAGGTGCTAGAGTTTCTCTAAGAGATTTTTTTAAAGATATTGGTATTCTCACGGTTGCATCACAATTCATCTTTGCCAACATCTTATATATTATGCAAAATATACACTTGTATACTAAAAACAGTGATATTCACAATGTTAACACCAGAAATAAGGACAAACTACGTGCTCCCTTTCACCGGCTTCATAAGGTTCATAACTCATTTGTTGGTCTTGGTATAGCCTTTTATAACAAGCTACCCTCTTCTTTGCTAGATTTGCCTTTTAATGCATTTAAAGCTCAAGTAAAATCTAACCTTTGTTCAAAGGCATACTATTCTATCAACGACTACTTAAACGATAAGAATAGTTGGTCGCCCTGATTAACTCAAGACAATGTTTATGTTCTTTCTCCAGAATTAATTTACAAAGAATTACTGATAGGTTATATGAGCTCATTATACAATTGTTTTTTTATTGGGCTGTATAAGTCAAATCAGTTTAATTTAATTTTAATTTTATTATTGACATAATCAACTCATTGCAATGTTTTCTAATGAGTTGATTGCAATATGTGGTTAGCTAGTAACCTCGACAATTGATCATATTATTCTTACCTGAGCAACCGGCAGCAAGTTCGTCATGCTCCCTTAGATGTCACTGCTTGCGGTAGCGTCGGGGGTCGGGTTGTCTCCTTCCCTCAAATATGGCGAGGGGGGTAATGGCTGACCTTTGCGTTATGCTCGTGAACGGGTGCTGCTTGTGGTGACTGGTCGTCTTGCTGACCATGGTTTTATCATTGTTATCATTATTAATAACTTGTTTATTTAGTTTCCTTATGGTCCTAGTTTATCATTTGTGACTTCAAGCGACAGCTATGTAAACTGAACCCAGCATTGCATAAATATGTTAGCGGTCACGCCCTTTATACCTGGAGGCTTTTATTTAATTTCCATTTATTAATTTTTGCTTGAGTACGTATAGTTTTTTATTGTATTTCTTGGTATATTGGCGTTGCTAGCTGAGATATGGCAAATAATTTAATTTAGCGTTATGTGTCTTGTAATGTTAATTGCTTTGCATACCTTGTATTGTATTCAGTCAAGTATATTTTCTAACTGAACAGACAGCTGTGCTGCTGGGGAGTTTGTTGCGCCACTTCTTCTTCCCAGCGAAAGCACTAGGAAGTGGTGAAGGGCGGGCGTTTTGGGGGACTGTCTTTTGTAATTTTGACGTTCGAAAAGTGCTGATTCTCAGCCTAGTTTGAATAAATGACTTTTGATTTGATTTGATTTTGATTTGATTTGATTTGATTATCAACTTGTATTGCAAAATTTTGACAATATAATTAATCTATTAGCACACACAGTTTCTTTTATTACATCGTTTTGATTTTCAGCTCTGTCCATTTTTAATTTTGTACCTTCTTTCTCCTTTGAGAAACATGTATGACTCCTTGTATTTCAACAATCAACCTTATTCTCATCCACAGAGGGTTCATAATCGACGTGTCCCGCAAGTCGGACTCCCTGGCCGCGGCGACGGGTGCAGGAGGGCCCGCGGCGGGAGGCGGGGTGAGCCCGCAGTTCCTCAACGAGATGAGAGACAACCTGCAGCAAGTCAAGGCCAGCGTCGCTGGAGTGGCGCAGAGGTATGTACCGCTTATTACAGCTTACCAAAGATAAGTATGCGCTTCGGGAATCATCGTCTATCATAGGAACTGCGAACGCGCGATGATGAGATCTAATATAGAACTGCTGCAACCATGGAAGTACTTGCCTTTTTTGTATTACCATGTGAACAAAATTAGAGATTAACAACTATATGTAATTCCAAAACACTTTCGAAAACTTTAAGGAGTGACAGATGACGATTTGCGACTGGAGTAGGTAATCCGAGAGAGAGAATACTTCATATAAAAGCGTAACGATAGGGCCATTATTACAAAGCGCAGCGGTACAAAACTTAGACGGTTTACCTCTGTGTGGGTTATTCTGTTGACCGTCTCTTTGTCGACGTCCGTGCTTATTCAAAAACCCGAAAATTTCCGAAGCACATAAGTACCTTTTTGGGTTTATCTGAGGCGGCATCGACATCGGCACATGTGAACTACGCGTTATACTTTCGTCACGCAAAATCCTGCGTCTCGCTAGCAAATTTTATCGCGCGACTAGCATATATGTATTTTGACACTACGTGCTAACGACCGTTTTCCGGGGCCCATTATTGAGCGTGCAAGCCTGCCATTTTATCTCTATAAAACATTGGTACGGCAGGGGCAAAAGACTTTCCATAGTCCTAAATAACCAGTTCACCTTAGCCACCCAAACCTATAATCCAATATCTTTGTTTCCGTATCCTGCAATAGTCCTACACCAACTGGAGGTTGTCCTTCGGTGCACTTGCATAGTGCGAACAGGGACAGTCGTCGGTCGATGCCACATTCCATTAAAAACGTCTAACAGGCCTCTGCGAGTTGGCTTCGGCCCCTCGTACGCCTTCCACAGGTCCGGGACCTCAGGGTCCCGAAAAAAATCAGCTGTTCCCTACATTTTGACGAGTTACGCGAACATAAATTTAACCTTTTGAACGCCAATCACTTGTGTAATACGAACTTGTATACAAGTGATTGGCGTTCAAAAGGAGGACAGCTGATTTTTTTTTTCGCGATTTCAAATTCGGTCCTATAGTAAAAGTTTTTCGTAATGATGAATACAATGACCCCTTCAGATATTTCGTGTATAGACCTTACATAAGAAGCCCATTGGGCATAAAAATATACGTCCACATCGCTGTCAATGTGATAAGTGCCCAAAAGGCTGACAGCATTACCACGTTGGATGGCGATGCGAAAGTAACTCTTTTTCACGCCAAAACCACTAAACTGATCTTTTTGAATTTCGCCAGATAGATAGCCTCGGACCTGGAGAAGGACATGGCTACTTTTCATCCCGGATACTTGTATTTAAAATGATAAAATACACTCAGACAAAGTTACGAGCTAGCCTTAATGTAATGCCTTCCTAATGAAACAATCGTTTTTAGGCTAGCCCAGGCCGCTCCGCAAGCTTTAAACATGCCCGCCTGTCCCGACGTGAGCTGCGTGAGCTTCACGGGGTTACTGCTGGTCGTCGCCACGCAACTGGGGCTCATGCTGGTCTACGCCATGTACAAGTAAGTAAGCCCACTGCTGGGCAAACAATAAACAATAGGAAAGATAAGCATTCTATACAGTCGTATTCAAAATCATTTTATAATCGCGTATCCTAACTAAAGCGATCGCATTAATACGCAATCATCCTGTTCATATTACACATTTTTTTTTTGTTTTTTATCTATCTATCTATTGTTGGGGCGACGACGCGTTTGTTTTTGCCGAACAAAATAAACACGACGCCCGCGTATTCACGCGATTATCGGTTTGGTTAGGACACGTCCTAACATTACCATTGAAAAAGCCTCAAAGTAATTACATTACTCGAGCCATTAAATATGAACTTTGAGCTTAAGGCGTGCTACACACTTGATCAGGTCGGCACATTCGATTTGGAAGTATTTGAACAACAAAGCCGACCTGAAGCAAGTACTACAAATAGTCTGTTTCAATCGGCTCGTGGCGGTCGGCCAACTCCGTTCCACATCGATAGCTTAGGATCGGCACAATTCGAGCTTAGCCGAGCGACTTTTATCTAACATATTTTATATCTTTACATATTCAATTTTCCCGCCCGCCTGTGCTGACCCGAACAATAGCAAGCCTTAGAAAGAGACTGTCACACAACTAAGAGTGACAATGACCGGCTATTGAAAACACCATTATTTATTCTTTTTTTTTGTTCACAGAGAAAGAAAAGAAGCGCAAGCGAAGAAATTCTTCTAGGAAGTTGTTAGTAGAGGTCGCTAGGTGTCACCACTAGTTTCATGATATTGCCAACAACCACCGATAGGTGGCGCTATCCACAAATATT
The DNA here is from genome assembly GCA_949629135.1 of Eremobia ochroleuca. Lineage (NCBI taxonomy): Eukaryota > Metazoa > Arthropoda > Insecta > Lepidoptera > Noctuidae > Eremobia > Eremobia ochroleuca. Next base: position 320,320 of record OX451411.1, on the reverse strand, counting down.
ATAGATTTTTATTTTCAATATTTTTTTAGTGACTTTTATTCGACAATAATTTAATTATCTTTTTTTTTTGTAATAATACTCAATATATTTTAATGACAAAAAAGATTGTTGTAACATAAGGAGTAGGCCACGCTGTTATACTAAGTATTATTTAAGTCCCTATAATAGGCGAGCCTAACACCCGGTGTCTAAAGCGGAAATCTACACAATTTGTTAATAAATTTTCATAAACATGTCAACTGCTGACCATCTTTACATACCGAGACTCCTCCATGCCTCGGAAAGCACGTTAAGCCTTTGCTCACGGCTGTCATTCGTGGATTTTTGACAGTCGTTACGGGTCGTCAGAAGCACAAGAAGTCTGAAAAACAGTCTTATTTAGGTATCGTGTTACCCAGTAACTGGGTTCTGGCGGTCAGATAGGCAGTCGCTCCATCTAGCATACTAGTATTCAAGTGCATCCGGTTCGACTGAAAGCTGACCATAACATAGTTGGGAAATAGCAGGCAAATGATGGTCTGCTGTGATTGGATGACTGAATTATAAACAGCCAATCGGATCACTTGACATGAGTTTAATTTTGACACGTTGAATTTCGTCCTAGAAACCGGCTGGAAACCTTTTACCGGTCATATTTCGAAGCTATGAGCTTTTCCTAACTTACATAAAGAACACTATAATTGAACCATGCTTGCTTTTGAATCATTTAGGAAGATTGTAGGATTGATTGACTTTGCTAAGTAAACTAAGCGATTCATAATGTTCATATTCATAAAAGCTAATATGAGCAAGTGTTTCAAAAGAATATGAACATTAAATTAAAAGTTATAAAGTTCATATTTGAATGACTCGCTTACTTTACAAAGCTAAGTCAAAAATCGGTCTATTAATCTGGTCCTTATTTTTAACCTAAAGACCAATGAAACATATCAGATTGAAAAAAATAGAATATATGAAAAAAGAAATGTTCATATAACATTTATTTATTTAAAAAGGTGTCATCTTATTAATTAATTCTCTAAGAATGAAACAGGATGTTGATTTAAATAAATAGAGGAAATTGCTAAACAACTAAAAAAAATCCTCACATAAAAGAATTATCTATTAAAAATATATAAGTATTTTTAAATTACTTTTTAACATTATTTACAATGTTGTAGTAATGATCTCATAATTTCGCCGAAGCTCGAAGAGATTTCGCTAAAACTCGAAAAGACTTCGCCGAACCTCGAAAAGACTTCGCTGAAACTCGAAAAATGTCTCGATAAATCAGCAATAACATGAAACTAGTGTATTATTAGTTTTTTTACCAATCTGAGTGCGAGATACTCAAATATCTGTACATAATAATATTTATACTGTTTGTTTTCCGTTCCTTGATTTTTTTTTTTAATTTAATTTTCAACAAATTTGTTATTTTTCTATGATATGTGTTAGTTTCGTCTCGCCGTGAGTGTGTGAACGTGTAAAAATGGTTGTATAACTAAAGATTATTTTTTGAGATTATATTGATGTTTCATTTATTCAATCAGCGTATCGCTGTCCGCTGCTGCACATAGGCCTCTCCCAGTCTGCGCCACAACACCCTGTCCTCCGCCTTCCGCATCCAGTCTGTCCCAGCTACCTTTTTTAGGTCGTCCGTCCATCTAGCTGGGGGGGCTCCCACACTACGCTTGTCGATACGCAATCTCCACTCTGTAATAATAATTTACTATACTATACAGTAGTCTAGTATTATGGTTTAATTTATTATTACATTAAAATACTACCCGACCCGAAGGGCTCGTGGCTCGTGGCTAAATTGTGGGCTAAATAATAACAGCCGCACAGACCGATCGAAGATTAAGCTATGCCTGTCGCCGTCGGTTCCTGATTCCATTAAATATGGAGACCCCCCCGTGCCGCTGCAAGGTGTGCGTTACTCCAGCGGAATGTTGTCGCTTTTCAGGATTTCGGCTTGACAGAAAATTAGTACCCCATCTCGTGTAATTGTGCCCGAAATTAATAATTTGTGCGTCCAGCCGATCCAAAGATATTCACGAAAAACAGATTTCGCTGGAGTAACGTTACTGCAGCGACATGTTTTTTTAACCGTGGTCGTAGCTGAATACAAACTAGCTACTTAGATATACATAATTTGTGCCTAATTGTGCCCAAAAAATATAATTTGTGCGTCTTGAGGTTTCGGAGTTATTCAAGATTCCGCTGGGGTAACGTTTAGCAAATTGCTGTATCTGTTAAACGGCATGACATACAACTACGATTTTTTTTACTACGGTGGGTCTTAATTTGTGCAATTTTATTTTTTCTATAATTGACACCTTTGGATTTTTAGATTTTTTTTTTCAAAAACCCTAAAATCGATCCTCGCGCTTCAATGAGAAATCCTAGAAACTTACCAATTATGGTGATTTGTACCTTTCATGAACTCAAAGCATCATGTGAAATTCGATGTTTATATTCCAACTCCTTAGAGAGTTATTCCATTTTAATTAAAATCTGGCCACGATATAATGTAACGCTCCAATACATGAGTTATTATTATTAAGTGACTGATATTATGATTATACTAATAATTAGTACCCTTATTAAATTGTTTATCCTTAAAGTTTCAGCTGAAAAAACCTTCTAACTACTTAGATATAAGAAAAAAACGATAGGAAAAGAAATCACACGATTAACCGAACAAATTCGAATTACTACATCAAAGCGGGCTCGCAGTACATTATGCCCACCTTCTTAAATTGGTAGTATTATAATTGAATTTTTATGGGTACAGGTGCGTACAAAACGTTTAATTAGGTAACTATTTATTTACTTTTACATAAACATGTGACATAGAGAGTTATCAGAGAGTAGGAAGTGACCTAAGGGCGAGCGCGCACTGCGGTGCGTTTTTCTAACGCATAATCTGTGAAGTATGGAATGTCTTTGAAGTGCGCGCAAATTATATTTTTTGGGCACAATTAGGCACAAATTATATCTATCTAAGTAGCTAGTTTGTATTCAGCTACGACCACGGGTAAAAAAACATGTCGCTGCAGTAACGTTACTCCAGCGAAATCTGTTTTTCGTGAATATCTTTGGATCGGCTGGACGCACAAATTATTAATTTCGGGCACAATTACACGAGATGGGGTACTAATTTTCTGTCAAGCCGAAATCCTGAAAAGCGACAACATTCCGCTGGAGTAACGCACACGCTGAAAGCACGTTGGTCCCGGCTATCATTTGCAGATCTTTGACAGTCATTACGGGTAGTCAGAAACCCAAAAGTCTGACAACCAGTCTTGTCAAAGGAGTATTGTGTTACCCCAGTGGCGGATTTACACATTTGCCGCCAGTAGGTTATTCAAATTTTCAGTCGGTTGTCAGTTATCAGATAATATTAGGTCTTTACCTATGAAATTGCCGTTCTGCAGTACTGGCAGTGCAGTAGGTACTGTTCTGCAGCAATTTTTGTTTGGCTAAGAATTCTAATTTCAAATTAATTTTATTTTAAAAACATGGAATTTTGTTTCCAAAAGTAGTCATTTGTTTATTGATTAGTGTTACATTTTCATCGCATTTCAATATTTTTCGTCATCATGGATACGTTAAAAATTCGAGTAATTATGGAATATGAGTACCATCGTGGCAGCAACGCGGCATAAGCGGCACGCAACATCGACGACGTTTACGGAGCTAACACTACAAACCAACGCACCATCTGTTATTGGTTTGCTCGCTTCCGTTCTGGAAATTTCGACCTGAAAAATGAACCTCGCGGTCGTCCGAAGACTTTGGTCGACAGTGACGAATTAAAGGCGATTGTGGAAGCTGATGATACACAATCTACGGCTGAATTAGCAGCAGCTTTCAACGTTAGCGTCAAAACAATATTGGTCCATTTGCGTCAAATTGGCAAGGTAAAAAAGCTTGACAAATGGGTGCCCCACGAACTCAATGATCGCCAGCGCGAAGTACGCGTCGAGACGTGCCTTGCACTGCTCAACAGACACACAAATGAAGGAATTTTGAACCGCATTGTCACCTGCGATGAAAAATGGATTTTGTTTGATAACCGCAAGCGCTCAGCAAGTTGGTTGGATCCTGGTTCAGCACCTAAACAATGCCCTAAACGAAAACTTACCCCTAGAAAAGTGATGGTCACTGTTAGGTGGTCTAGCGCCGGTGTGATTCATCACAGCTTCTTACCAAACGGGGTGCGCATTACTGCAGATGTGTACTGTGAAGAACACAATGATGGAGAAGCTGGCACATCTCCAACCAGCATTGGTCAATCGTTCGTCTCCGCTGCTCCTGCACGACAACGCGCGACCTCATACTGCACAGCAGACGGTCTCCAAGTTGCAAGAACTGGGGTTGGAAGCTCTCCGTCATCCGCCCTACTCACCAGACCTTGCGCCTACAGACTACTACTTTTTCCAGAATTTGGATAACTTCTTGGCGGGAAAAAAATTCAATACCCGAGAGGCAGTACAAAATGCCTTTGAAGAATTTGTTGCCTCCCGTCCAGCTGATTTCTTTAAGAAGGGCATCAATAAACTGCCACTACGTTGGCAAAGATGCATTGATTGCATGGGTGATTACTTCGATTAATACAAATAAAAAATACATGAAAAAAATTCGTTTAATTTTTTTCATACAAAACGGCAATTTCATAGGTATTATCAATTTCATACCTATTATAAGAAACATGGTTTAATGCCTTCTATCTCATTCTCTCGCACGTTAAATCATATAGTAGATGTATGTATGTGTTTATTTCTTTTTACTGTTGCTTTTTCCTTTCATTGAGTTTCAAACCACAACGATGCTAAAGAAGTTTTCACTTGAAAAACAACGGACTGTATAGGAACAATTCCAAATAAACGATAATGATAAGGATTAGACAGCAGTTTTAGATATAGGTACTGTCGAAAATCATAACTCACCTACAAAAACCCTAAGCACAGTCAATTTGCTCTGACTAAAAACACACATAAAATACGACTGTAGTTCACTACGAATCTTCAGAGTATATTCGCAAAACAATGCGTTAACGTAAACAGAAAACTCCAAAACAGATAAGCTTTCCAGATTGCAGTTATCTATAATCGAACCGGACCTAGTTCCCGGAGTACCCGTTCCATATGTTACCAAGAGTTACTGATTTATTTTTCACATCCCTAATTTAGTCTAAAAGAAAAATGGGTGGAGGCGAATATAAAGAACACAGTTCTGAAGTTCCTTGCCCGTTCTTCTCCATAGGCACCAACCAACCTACTACGCTTTGGAATGGGCAACTAGCTTCATCTTTCTGACTGACCGAGCCCTTGACAATGCTATAGTGCCTGTAATTGGTTTAATTGAAATAAATACTTTGTGTTTGATACATTTTGGCCGTTTAGGTTCCATATGTATTTAATCTAGTATATAGAGATGCCAGCACATTAAGCTACTACAATCTGTCTTTCTTTAATAGATTTTCAACTTTATCACCAAAGTATAAGGTTCAAAATTAATTGAGAAATTTTGACAGTTTCGGGTAGCTTGATGTGTTGGCGTCTGTACCTAACTAAATTTCTATTAAAATTAAAAACGTAAAAAATCTGCGATGTTTTGCGCCGAGTCATCGTTATAAAATATACTTAAATCACTTTGTTGATTGCCCGTAAGATGAATGAGTAGCAGAACTTTTTGGGCTCCGTTGTGATGTAATGACGCACGGCAATAATATCATAATAAAAACGCGGCCATACATACCGCAGACTAAGTGGAATATTATTATAATTTCCATTCATTCGGGTAGCCGGGCAGCCGTAGAATACAGAACTTCTGTGCCACAATAAAAGCACACAAATGCACCTACAGCGGCTACAGCAGCGGAGTAGTTAATTGCGTCATCATCACCTGCGTGCCTTTTCCCAACTATGTCGGGGTCGGCTTCCAGTCTAATCGGATGCAGCTGAATACCAGTATTTTACATGGAGCGACTGCCTATCTGACCTCCACAACCCAGTTACTGGGTAATACGATACCCCTTGGTAAGACTGGTTGTCAGACTTTCGGGCTTCTGACTACCTGTGACGACTGTCAAAGATCCACGAATGACAGCCGGGACCAACGGCTTAACGTGCTTTCCGAGGCACGGAGGGGTCTCGATATGTAAAGATGGTCACCCATCCACAGACCAACCGCGGCAAGCATGGCTTAACCTGATCAATCGACCTGTGCGGCTGTTATTATTTAGCCACGGGCCCCTCGCAGAGTAATTGCGTAACACACATAAAATGACAATTCATTGCAATGGGTTTAATTTTGACGTCACCCAAGTTCATTGCGTTATTGGCGAATTTGTCTCGGATTGTGACTGCAAGTGTGTTCCGCACTGAGGGCGCTGATGATCATCCTAGTAATTGATGATTGATAAAACCGCGGCTAAATCCGTACTACGTAATAAGTTGAAGGTTGAGATACCCACAATCTTGAATACTTATCTTGCTTACCCGGGCCGGTTCTATTTATAACTTTGCGTGGTTATTGTATCACACGCTGGCTAGTCTATGTTTGCGAGTTTGTGGTTTGTGCATACGCTTCGCTGCGAACAGTCGTGATACTCGTGTAGAGTAAATTCATAACAACTTGTTTGTGGTTTTGTTTAAGTTTTAGCTGGTGAGTTCTCATTTTAATTTTTTTATGTGTAATAATTTGTACGTAGTAGATATTTCAACGTTTTTGCAAGTCTGTCTGGTAGGTAAAGTGGTGTAGAAAAAAACCTGTTTATTTTTCCGTCTCTACCGTTTAACATAGATGCAGAATGAGGGTGTGGTGGTGTTTTCCGTTCCCACCTTGAAGTATCTGTATCGGAACCCCTTTTTTTTTTGTTCTCGGGGTGGAAAATCCTCATGGATGTCCGCCGCCCTGGGGCGGGCGCCGGGGGTCGCGGGGAACGAACGATACATCCGCAACCGCCAGCTGGTGCCGGCCCGCATCTGCGGGCCTCCTCGTGTCGGGGGGGGAGTGAGGTGTTAAACTCCCCCCGTGACATCTAAGAGGGGCGCGCGTGGAACACTACGCGCCGCCACCTCGGGTCCTGATGTGTGGGGGGCGACGGACGTCCCCAAGTCCGTCGCCCCTGGACCCATTTAGGGGGGCTGGAAGAGGGCGTTATCCGCCCTCCGCCGACACCCGGTGCGCCTGCTGCGGGCTGGGTGAGGGGACGAGATCTCTCTCTCCCCGCGTCCCAGGACTCCTCGCTACCGACCATAGACTCGACTATGGCCGGCAGCGACAGGTCACTGCCTACTCTTGAGATGAGGGCTCGGCGCGGCTCCTCCCAAGCGGCACACTCTGCCAGCATATGCCGCGCCGTGTCCTCCTGGCAGTCGACGCAGAGGTGACACCGGGCGTCCGGTTCCCTGTTTATGCGACACAGGTACTTCCCGAAGCAACCATGCCCCGAGAGCACATGAGTACATGACACATCATTCTTTTTTTATTTAATTTTAGAAGATGTTGCTATAATTAAGTATATGAATATCGTGTACAAATCAGAACTTGTACCTGCCGTGCGATTCTGTAACCATCTCACCGTGAAAGCTTGGGTGAAGTGAGCGTGGAGTGAGCTGTCATTCGATAGGGATTAACACTATTAAGTGCTCACTTCACTTATTATTTCGCGGTGAGATTTTTACAGAATCGACCGGCTGCGTGATCACTTCACCCGATTCACGAAATGTCGTAAAGCAGGCTATAAGTCTAGGAAAAAAAGAAAAAAAAAACATTATTGAGACTAAGCTTCTGTTTCTGTTGCATATTTCCCTTTCCGTGTTCAACTGGCGACACCGGTCTCGCGAAATCAACACGCTTTTGTTTTACTACGGAATCCTACGATCCCGTGTTCAATTCGCGTCAACTGAGCACGCTTTTGCGATCAAGCAACGTTAAAAGAAGTTTTACAAAACAGTGTGTAATTGAATTGAACACGGTTTTTTAACCTGTCTATTCGAAACAAAGAAATTGGATGCAATCTGGACTTTAGGGCACCCCGACTCGGACAGGTTAGGTTAGAAGGGGATGGCGGGGTCGTGTGAGCGAGCGAAGCGAGCGAATAGACCCCGCCAAAGACTATTATAACCACTTGACTGCGTATACAGTGCCCCGACGCACGAAAACTATTAGTATTTTGTCGCCTATGTATAGGCTACGGTACTAGTAGCAATTTTAGTTGTGTCCAAGTGTTAGACCTGCGTGCACGCTAAATTAATATATTTTTTTTATAACGTTTATGCAATTATAACGCATCAAAATGCCTTCATGCGCGGTGAAGTGGTGTGGGAAACATTCTTAGACATCTAGTTACAAAAAGGATGACATAACTTTTCATCGGTACATAAACATTACGAAAAATTATTTTTGATTTAATCAGATTATAAGCCACTGCAGGGGTCTATTTAAAATGGTGGCTGGGTAAACGAGCACACTTTTTGAGTCGCGCGTTGATGTCTTTTGGAAAAGTCTCGTTCTTGTATTAGACAATTCTAATGCTTCTATCCCTTTCTTTCCTTTTGTATGTTTATCGTAAAAAATAGTGCTGTTATCTTTAATAGCCGAAAGTTGATATCGAGAAAAATAAAATGAATACATTTTTTATTCAATTCACATACTTTAATAAAATAACTATCTACTATTAACCGACTTCAAAAAAGAAATACCAACGAACTGAGAACCTCCTCGGTTTTCAGTTCGTCGGTTTTTTTTTTTTTTTTGTATTTTCCGGGATTTTTTAGTTCTTTCTGTCCCCGACCGGGGCCGATCAGTCCATTTCCGGGATTTTTTTTTGTAATTGATTGATTTTGATTAAATATTATTTCTATGATTTTGATTTAGTATTTATTATAATGTTAAAATCCATTTTATCGATATCGACTATTTTCTCTTAATGAAGTAAAGCAGCCCTAACGATGCAACTTGACCTTGAACTGACCAATTGCAGCCGCGCGTTCTTCCTCATCCCCCGGCCCGCAGTAGTGAGTCGTGTGCTTCGAAGAAATCGGCCCATACGCTCTCTAGTGGTTATATTCTCTATGGACCCCGCCATCCCCTTCGTGGTTATTTTTCTATAAACCATCCAGAAGTAGGAGCCCCGCGAAGCGGGGCTCCGTCGACCAAGCCCACCCTCGACCACGCATTGAATATTTTAAGATTTGTTGTGCTGATAATAAATGTTTCATTTATAATTGTATTGATGGAATATTTCGTTGAAATTGAAATCATATTGAGTTAATAATACAACCTACTGTCTACTATAGAATAATACCGTCGCTGATTCAACACGCTTTTGAAGACTCAAACAGTCTAAGAGTCAAGTCAAGAAAGTGTTCAGTTCAACTGCACACGATTTTGTTAAACCTTACCCAGCGCCACTTGATCACAAAGGCGTGCTCAGTTGACGCGAATTGAACACGGGATCGTAGGATTCTGTAATAAAACAAAAGCGTGTGGATTTCGCGAGACCGGTGTCGCCAGTTGAACACGGAAAGGGAAATACGCGTTTCTGTTGTTGTTTATTTTTTTTTTTTGTTTTGCTATTTTATTTTAAAACCCCATAAAATAGTAATGTTTTGACAGCTAAAATACTAGCTTTGAAATTATATAAAATGATCAATAGAATTACATACAAAATATTATTAAAATTTCGATTATGATTGTAAATGTAATCAATCTAAGCTCAATCTCTAGCATCAGTGGGATGACACTGACAGCTCACTCCACGCAAGTTTTCACGGTAAGATTTTTACAGAATCTACCGGCTATACCTATCCATTTTACTGTGTACAGATGACGCCAACACATCGAGCTACTACAATCTTTCTTAGTTTCAACTTTATCGTTAATGAATTACATAGGTTCAAAGTTGATTGGGAAAATTTGACAGTTTCGGGTAGCTTGCTGTGCTGGCGTCTGTACATAATAAAATAAATCACGTGATAATAAAAATTAGACTTGGCCTTGATTGCCGGGGCTGCGTTACCCCGATGGTACGCCCCGGGGTTTCAGCTGCCTGTTTGAGAGTCACAACATACCTCGTTGTAGGTTCGTTCATTCATTCTGATTAGCTACAGACGCCAGCATATAAAATTACACGAAACTGTCGTATTTTCCCAATCAACTATGAACCATAGACTTTAGCGATAAAGTCATTGAGATGGATAAAGTCGAAACACTTAATTGTGACTTAAGAGTATAAAAAATGAGGGCACAGAGGTACCACCCATCTCAATCTATGGTACTCCATTAAACCAAGTCACGGAGTTCAAGTATCTGGGCCACTGGGTCACCGAGGACCTTAAGGATGACATTGACGTGGAGAGGGAACGCAGGGCTTGGTCTGTTCGCTGCAATATGTTGGCTCGCAGATTCGCACGGTGTACTGAGCAAGTCAAGGTCACACTATTTAGGTCTTTCTGCCAGACCCACAAACTGCACGTGTTCTACACGTGCAGTTTGTGGGCCAAATATACGCGGAGGACATACAACGCCCTGCGTATGCAATATAATAATGCGTTCAGGGTGTTGATGGGGCTGCCGCCTTACTGTAGCGCGAGTAGTATGTCCGCGGAGGCGCGCGTGGACGGCTTTCACGCAATCATGCGTAAGCGCTGTGCTTCGATGTCGGCGCGGGTACGCGGCAGCCCCAGCGCCATCCTGACCGTGTGCGCTGGCCGGTGGGACTCCAAACTAATGGCGCTTTGTAAAGGGTTTTTCAATTAGCGCGGGTAGATTTTGGCGGCCCATAGCGGCCATTTTGTTTTGATGAAATCTATCAAATCTTTTTTTTATCATCCAGTTACTTATGCCAAATCACCATGGCAAGTTACACGATTGAACAGCACGTTCAAATGCTAAAACTTTATTATCAGTCGATTCCTCGCCATGCGCAAGAACTTGGCCTTTCGCAGACTTCAACTTAGCGAATTTTTTGTCGGGACTTAGGCCTACACCCGTACAAGATCCAACTGACCCAGGAGGTCAAAGTTCATGACCATAGACAACGCCGTTTGTTCGCTGACTGGGCTTCGAATCGTTTAGAAGAGGACCCCAATTTTGGCCGAAAAATCATCTTTAGCGACGAGGCGTATTTTTGGATGAATGGCTGTGTTAACAAGCAGAATTGCCGTATATGGGACGACACCAACCCATGCGAGGTTCACCAGATGATAATGCATCCTCAAAAAGTTACCGTTTGGTGTGGATTTTGGCCCAGCGAGCGGCGTCATTGGTCCGTACTTTTTCGAAAACGACACTGGTGAGGCGGTCACCGTCAACGGCGAGTGCTACAGAACGATGATAACCAATTTCTTATGGCCCAAATTGAACCACATGGACCTAGACGACATGTGGTTCCAACAGAACGGCGCTACGTGCCAGACAGCGGACGCCACGATTGGCATTCTGCATGAGTGATTTGAGGGTAAGGTTATCATTCGCAGGGGTGATGTGAATTGGCCACCAAGCTCATGCGATTTGACCCCGCTAGACTTTTTCTTGTGGGGTTTCTTGAAGGTGCAGGTCTATGCAAACAAACCACAATCGACCGATGCCCTTAAGGTGAACATAACACAGGCCATCGCCCAAATTCAGCCAGATCTATGCAGAAGAGTAATTGAAAATTGGATCACTCGGATCCGTACCACTGTAAGAAGCCGAGGCAGGCATTTGTACGATGTCATATTCCACACTTAATGGCACATGTGGGCCTTTCAAATAAAAAAAGAATTTTGTTAATACCTCACATCTACCCGCCCTTATTGAAAAACCCAGCCCGCACATGAGGCCAAGCGCCTGATAATTTTATTTTATTTTTTTTATTATAGAATATATGCTACAAATAATTTATAATAATTTTAATTTAGCAATAATTTTAATTGTAATTTTAATTTACTTTTACTAACACTAGGCTAAGAACATTATTAGTAACAGATATATGGAAGTCAAATTATGAAATAAAAAATTATTATTATTATTATTATTTTTATAGTAGCTTGATGTGCTGGCATCTGTACCTAAAGTGCAAATATTCGAAGACGGCTCTCAAAGAATAATAACACATACATATAAGATACTTACATATATTTCTAATATATTGACATAGTTATCGTTTTATAAAACTATCTAAAGTTTACTTTTCTATCAAATGATTAATTATCTTGCACTTATGCATTGTTACATTCAGAGATAAGACATAATGTTTTGTTTATTTAACTAACTATCGCACTATTATGAAGATAGCTTTATTAATACAGGTCTTCTTATCTTACAGGTGGCTGTGTCATCCTGGTACGTCAATCTCCGAACAATTCAAGTACAACTGAGCATTTCCTAGAACCAGCAACATGATTACCCTGGCGATAGTAGTGGTTCTTTTGATCTCCCTATACTTTTACGGTACCAGAAACTTTAAGTACTGGGAAGACAGAGGAATAAAATTCGATAAACCACTCCCTCTGTTCGGAAACAATTTAAAAGGATATATGTTCAAAGCTAGTATGACAACACTTGGCGACGAGCTGTACTGGAAGTATCCCAACGAACAAGTGGTTGGATTCTTCCGATCTTCACGGCCAGAATTGCTAATACGAGATCCTGAAATCGTGAAGCGGATTTTGACAACTGACTTTGCTAATTTCTTCGAGCGAGGTTTCACGCCCCATAAGACTGTATTTGAACCTCTGATGCAGAACCTGTTTTTCGCTGAAGGTGACCTTTGGAAGCTACTGAGACAAAGAATGACCCCTGCTTTCACTACTGGAAAACTGAAGGCTATGTTTCCTTTAATAGTTGAAAGAGCAGAGAGGATGAAGACTCGTGCGCTGACCCTGGCTGCTGAGGGCAAGTCCATAGACGCTCGTGAGCTAATGGCGAGGTATACAACCGACTTTATCGGAGCGTGTGGCTTCGGTCTAGATACGAATACGCTGAACGACGAGAATTCAGCGTTCAGACAACTCGGAATTAATATTTTCAAGATACGACCCCGAGAAATTGCGATAGCTATTGCAAAGGAATTGTTCCCTGAAATGTTTCAAAACTTAAAAATTTGGACTCGTGTGGAGAAAGACATCAATGAGCTGGTAGGGGAGATTCTCAGGAAGAGGAACTATAAACCTAGCGGCAGAGGAGATTTCATAGATTTGATGTTGGAATGCAAAGAGAAGGGTGTTATCGTCGGCGAGTCGATTCAGAAGAAAAATCCTGATGGCACACCGAAGACTGTAACTTTGGAGTTTAACGACGGATTAATAGGTGCCCAAGTGTTTGTCTTCTTCGCAGCCGGCTTTGAGACGTCATCGTCAGCCACTAGCTACACTCTCCACCAGTTAGCATACAACCAGGAGGTTCAGAAGAAGGCGCAGGAGGAAGTCGATCGCGTTTTAGCAAAACACGACGGAAAGCTATCGTATGACTCGATCAAAGAGATGACTTACCTGGAGATGGTCTTCAAAGAAGGTTTACGAATGTTTCCTTCTCTGGGCTTCTTGTTAAGGCAATGTACTCGTCCTTTTACCTTCCCAGAGTTAAATTTAACGATAGATGAGAACATCCGAGTAATGATTCCTCTGCAGTCACTCCACAATGATCCGAAGTATTTCCCGAACCCTGAGGAGTTTAAACCGGAAAGGTTCGATCCCGAAGCATACGATAACAGCAATAAATATTTTTATTTGCCGTTCGGTGCAGGACCGAGAGCTTGTATAGGTGAGAAAAATTTTAATTCTTTATTTAGACGATAAATTCATCATCTGCCTCGCCTTTTCCCAAGTATGTTGGGGTCGGCTTCCAGTCTAACCAGTTGCAGCTGAATACCAGTATTTTACATGAAGCGACTGCCTATCTCACCTCCACAACCCAGATACTGGGTAATACGATACCCCTTGGTAAGACTGGTTATCAAACTTTCGGACTACTGACAACCCGTAACGACTGTCAAAGATCCACGAATGAAAGCCGGCACCAACAGCTTAACGTGTTTTCCGAGGTACGGAGAGGTCTTGGTATGTGAAGATGGTCACCCATCCACGGACCAACCACGGCAAGCGTAGCTTAACCTGATCGATCGACCCGTGCGGCTGTTATTACTTAAACAAGCAAAAATTAAATAAGCAGCAATTAATTCAGACGATAAATTAACCAACATAAATACTCTTTTGACGATCTGACGATTATACTCGATTGGAAGAATGCATAAAGAAAAGTGAAAAGATATGGGGAGACCTTTGCCCAGCAGTGGGACAACATGACATGGGTTAAATGAACAAAAAAATGGCAAGTTGCTTTCATAAAAATACTAACACTTAGTTTTAACCCCTGTTACTTTTTGTACTAGTAATTCAAAATACCTATTTTTTTTATTTTTCAGGTGAACGTCTCGGCATTATGCAGTCACTAGCAGGACTAGCGGCTATCCTGTCCATTTTCACAGTGGAACCAGCGCCAGAGAGTGTCAGGCATCCAATCGTAGACCCCCTATCCAGCGTGGTGCAGGCAATCAAAGCTGGTCTACCGCTCATGTTCCGTGCAAGGAGTAAAATTGCTTGTTATGAGTGAATTAAAACTGAGATCTTAAAAGCCGGGCTTTTACGTGAAAGCCGAGCTTATGAAAGCCTTGGAATAGTGTTAATTTGAGTGTATTCTCTATGATAATGTGAAACTTGTAAACAGAGATCGTGTCCAGTACAGGCATGTTGACTTTTGTAATATGTTATTATGACCAACAAAATAATGGTAACGCACACACGAACGCACAATTGAAATTTGGGAAGGCCGCACTGCAATATAACGTATTGTGTAAATCTATCGCATAAATGCACAATCCAGGCGGGCCCGTAGCAATGCAAACAGCTGCGGCCTGATGCTGTTGTAATAAGCGCTAGTCTTTCAAGTGCATTTTCTTCTATATTTCGAGGTTTACTGGAATTACTCTGTAAGAGTCAAAACAAAACACAAATCTACTGATTTCAATTTTTGCGTTATATGCATTACAGTTAAAAACTGCCTTTTCAACATTAGTTTAAGCTGGACATTCTTGGTGATTTATGAATTTAATAGATATCATTTGATATAAAAAGTATTATGTTATTTTTAACCGACTTCAAAAAAAGGAGGAGGTTATCAATTCGACTGTATTTTTTTTTTTTTTTTTTTTTTTTTTTTTTTTTTTTTTTATGTTTGTTACCTCATAATAACCGACTGGGTGAACCGATTTTCATGATTCTTTTTTTATTTGAAAGCTGGTGCTTCCCGTGTGGTCCCATTGTCACCATTTCAATATCTGATGATGGGATCTTGTTGAAATCGGGGGAACTCTTCAATAAATAACAGCAGATTAACCGCGATTGTTGCTATAGCATATCTAAGCATTGTTTACACCATCACACAACATAATATCACGCCTGTACTCACTACAACGGTTATAATTTTTTTTTATGATTATAATAATTACGCAATCGCACAACATAAAATCACGTCTGTACCCTATAAACGCAGATGCAGCTTCCTGTCACTGATATTTACATAGCAAGTAGTGTTTATATGAATTTGATTGGGGTAGATATAACTAAAAAGTGAAAAATAAAAAATTTTATATATAAAAAAAACAACCGACTTCCAAAAAAACACTACAAAGTGAAAAATAATTTTAATTTCGGAAGTCGGTGTCAAAAAACCAAAATGCGGAACCAACGACACCGACTTCCAAAATTAAAATTATTTTTCACTTTGTAGTGTTTTTTTGGAAGTCGGTTGTTTTTTTTATATATAAAATTTTTTATTTTTTAAAAGAAGTTATTTTTAAAAAGGAAGGATTTGCTATTTAATTTAGGCAAGAACCTATTAGTGTTGTGGTATAAATTGGTAAGTACAAATCTTATGGCTGCCCAAAAACGGACAGTTAGGTTTTTCGGGCTTGTTCTTTGTTTAATTTGTATTGTAGCTAGCATTTATATTATCTTCATACGATAGTGAGTTCCTTGGTCTCACTAGTGCTAACGTAGTAATTTTTATCATGGTGTTGAATTACGAACGCGTAGGTAAGTACAGGTAAAGCCGTAATAGCAATTTCTTATCTTATACTCTAACTGAATGTAGACTCTCGAAAGCCACATTATCTTTTCCTGCTAGTAGGAACTATGCAGGAATTGTAATATTTTATCACTGCTTATCAGAAAAATAAATAGAATAGAATAGAATACTCTTTATTATGCTGATGACTAGACAGCACGGTCACTAACGCATAGCCTGTTCCTCAAGAAACAAAAGGGAAAAAAAAACTTTATTATATGTACACCATAGACATAGACAGACATAAATATAGAAAAACAAAAAGAGAAGAAGACCTACGCATTATTTAATTAGTGAAACAGAGACGGCAATACTGTGGACTGTGGTACAGCATTTGACATGTACTCTTCCGCCAATCTGTCACTGTCAAGGAGTCATGTCAATATGGCGGCAACCATTTATTTGAATCTTTTGGAACTACCTACGAAATCTGAGATAAAAAAAAAACAAATCTATTTGTTTTCATAATATTAATGAGATACCCCAGTCTGTCATTACTTTGTGGTTTTGTTGTGGTTGGAAGTGTTACATAAAAACCTAACATACAAAATAATCAGTGAAGTGTTTTGGTAACTTATCGAAATGGCTTCAGGTGACAAGTCTGCAAAAACGCAACTAATAGCTATTTATAGATTAGAATTCTATAAAAACAAAAAGAATTGGAAGCTGTATGAGGACGTGAGGAAAGAGCCGCCGCCATCTCCGACAACTGCAAAGTAAGTGTTATGGTACGAGTTTTCCGCATTGGACCAGAGTTACTTGAAAAACATAATCAAAAACTTTGTTTTACGTGCTAGTCTCAAATGGTTAATTTTTATTTTATGATTCTGATGATTCTGTGACCAAAGAGGTCACAAGACAAAGTGCGTTTAACAAATAAAATAACATAGTTGCTAGTATTTACAAACTTTTACCACACTCCTCAAGCCCTCCAGCGACTTGAACTTTAATCATCACACTCTGTAGAGCGAAGTATCTATTTGCTGAAATCATATGTTGATAATAACAGGTGAATTTCAGTGCTTCAGAATGTGAAACTACTAAAATACATGGTGGCACAGTGACATCGATGGGCTATTTGTAACCATGAATTCAGCACATGATTCTAGACGCCTTAACATAGAATTTTTTTGTCAGTTGTCTAATAAAATCTATGCAGTCAAAATGCATAGCATTTTTTTTTTAATAACCGGCTAAAAAGTACAATGCAGTGGGTTTCAGAATTATTAATATATAATTATTGAGTCTGCGGTAACAGGTAGTGCCTCGATGTCTGCCACCTTGTATATTTTTTATAGATATATCATTTCAAAATTTATTAACACTCAAGTACGCAAAGCAAACCTATTCGGCTTACATCCCACACACAGGTTATTGTCACAGTGTCCTTAAATTAATGAGTCGGTCGTACGGGTACGAATTGCAAATGCTAAACTGGTGTGCATATGGTATACCCACATATAATAACTAATATACCAATGTATAGTAATTGTTTGAATAAGTTCTAATATTTCATCATTATAAATATGGCTATCATAGCTGGTCTGCAAAAGCACCTGGCATAGATAACAACTTAAACTTTGTGTTGTAAGTTCAAACCCTGGAAGAGGAATATTGTTTTACAGGTTTTCATTTTTTTGTCTTATATGACATCAATTTTGTGTCAAATAAAATTACTCAAGCAAAAAATGTTAAAAAAGTGGTTAAATATAACCAATAAAATAAATTTAAATATTTTATTAAATAAACTATGTACATAATCTAAATCTTTTCACTAATAGAGTTGACAGACACACCTATAGGACTAGAAATAGGGATCAATTAGTTCAACCAGGTTTCAGACTGGCTAAAATAGACTTCCATCATGGGGTACTGTTTAAAATGCTACAATAAAATACCTCCCCCACATACTCCAACTCAATGAAATGAAATTCAAATCTTACATAAAACACACACTATGCAGCCAAGCATATTATAAGTTGGGGGATTACATCGCTGACAAAAATACTTGTCTCAACGCTGGTCCTGCTCCAGAAGGGCGCATAAACTAATTAATTAGCATTCGAAAATATATAAATATAGTCGGAGCTGCTGAAGACTGCTGAAGATTGAAAAAACTATCTTTTTATTGTATAAATTCGATCTCCTAATATTGTATAATTGCATAACACACGTGTGAGCACTATGTACCTAAAGTATAAAGCTACCATTTACTGGGTACTTCTCTTTCATTGACTTGAATGTGCCCTGGTGGCTGAGAGTATGTCAGGCTCACTCAAATGTCTCGCTGGTGGAGGGGTGCCTGTTGGATCATTAAGTTCCTTTCAAAATGGTTGAGCTAAATGGTGCTTATCCATACTTCATGTTCGTGAACGAGCGCCGTCGGTAAGGCCTGGTCATCTCGTAGCTGCCATGGCTTATTTTATTTTAATTTAAGTATTTTCATTTCTGAATTGTTTTTCATTTTATCTTTTTTAGTACAGATGCTTTTAAAGTGCATGTCTTTCTACATCGTTTTCACATGTATAATTTCAACATGAATGATGTAACCAATATTTTGTAACAATTTTTATGATTTAAAAGAGTGTCTGTGGAGTTTCTTGCCCGTTCTTCTCCACAGGTACCTACTACTCTTTGGAATGGGCAACTAGCTTCATCTTTCTGACTGACCGACCCCTTGACAATTCAAAAGTGCCTGTAATTGGTTTATTTGAAATACATAAATTGATTACTACTCATATTCCTGTGTGTTCCGATCCCAGTTGTGCTTGAACTTATCCAACCATGCAGCATTAATTAACAATGTTTAGAAAGGCGAAAATAGTTGTTTTGAATGAGCAAAAGTTTCCATTAGTGAAATTGAAAGGCGCTTATTAATATTGGTGAGAACTAACGAACTTAACTATTAGGTCATCCCACTTCCAGTGTCATATTTTTTATTTCCAATATTTATGTATTGCGCAATGGTATGCAATAGTTAATACATGTGTTGTCTTGTACAATCATGTTAGTTTAATTTGGTGTGTTGTATTTAATTTGGTGTGTAGTTTTGTGCTTTACTCAAGTACTTTGGAGGAGTTCCGCACGACTTACTGGTAAAGTGTGTTGGTCGTAACGCCTTATATAAAAGAACCGTACAACGATGGCTTGAAATGTACAAACAAGGAAGAACCACAGCTGAAGATGAACCGCGAGCACCTCGATCATTATCATCGACTAGATTAGAAGCAAGGGACAAAATCAAGGAAGCACTTCGTCAGTCACGTAGGGTCAGTGTCAGTGATCTCTCCACTCAACTTAACATTCCACATTCCACTATACATAGAGTACTCACGGAGGATTTATGTCTGGTCAATAAAAGTGCAATGTGGGTGCCCCACACTCTGAACACGGATCAGAAGGAGTTTCGTTATGAAACTGCGCGTAGCCATTTATCGTGGTGGCGCCGTAAGAAAAATATACTTAATAGATTCATATGCCTTGATGAAACTTGGGTCGAATTTTATACTCCTCGTCAAGGACATCAGTCACGATGTTGAGTGGAACCGGGCACTTCAGCTGAACATTTACCACCTGCAGAACGTTACTACATGAACGAAAAATACTACTAATAGTAGCTATGGATGTCAGAGGCATTGCTTTTTGGAGAACTTATGATGAAAATACAACTATGACTGGAGAGCGATATAAGTCATTTTTAGAAGAAAATATTCCTATTTGGGCAGACGAACATCATATAACGAGTCCTATAATTTTACATGATAACGCCAGACGCACAAATCAAAAATAGTTCAGAATTTAATTGAAGATAAAGGATGAATTGAAATTATTCAGCCGCCATATTCCCCGGATATGAATCCTTGTGATTTCAATTGTTTTGGCCATGTGAAGAGGAAATTGTCGGGTACTCGACACAATAGCAAAATGGAGTTAGATATTAAACTAAAGAGCATTATTGATGAATTAAATGAAAGTGGTACTTTAAATGGTGTTCAAGATTTGCCAGCAGTCTGGGAGCGAGTGATTAATAGTGGTGGAGATTATTGATTAGTGTCACAAGGTTATATAGTATAGTAGTCAGTTTTTGTAAAATGATAATAATAAAAAAATATGACACTGGAAGTGGGATGACCTAATACCTATTTGTGACATAATTATTTTCATTACGTTAGTAATATTTCAACTCAAATTCTTAATTCATCTCACCTTTGAATGTTTACCTACATATTGCAATACATAGTTATATTTAATATATCAGAATATATTAAAGTTATTATTTATCATAATTTCATTCTGATAAAATTTACTTGAGCCAGCCCATTTTTGTCTCAGGCATCTGCGTGGGCCTTCAACTTTTCAAATTATGTAAATAAAATAGTTATGATGCACATTCGTCGACCAACCTAAACCGAAGGCGAATTCTTCGGCTCGTCATTACGACATCCGACATCGTGGCAAGGCACAGGGCCAATCAGTTTTTATGTGCAGCTTCAGACGTTTCATAAGTGCCCATGTAGGTTTATGTGAAATAATTTGATTTTTTATTTATTTATCCACCCACATAACTGTAACAGCACATAATGTGTGCTTACAAGCAGTGCGATATCACCTGCATGAAGAATAAGCTGGTTTACGCTGTAGTAAGCCAGCACGGAAGATTTTCCTGTCCACCGCTCGCCGACAAAAACGACTTTGCCGGTCGATTCTGTAAAAATCTCACCGTGAAATCATAAGTGAAGTGAGCACTTAAGAGCGTTAACGCCAAATCCGCGGCACCAAGTTTAGGTAATTGCAGTGCTCTTTGCACTCACACAGATGCGCGCGTGTCTGTGTGCGTAGAGTTGGTGTGCTCTCTGTCATTATAGTCAAACTAACCCATATTGATCCGTTGAGTTATGTATAATGATACTTATTTAACCGTTAGTTGATTTTTATTTACTATTCTTATTTTTATTACAACCTTGTGAAATAAATAGGCAGTTTTGGATAGGTACTTTATAAAGTATATATATACTAATCAGGGGTGAAAAGTTAGAAATGTAGTACAAATGTAAAGTCCTACAACGTTTAATATTATATTAGGTCATACCACTTCCAGTGTCATATTTTTTTATTATTATTATTTTAAAAAACTGACTACTATACTATATAACCTTGTGACACTAATCAATAATCTCCACCACTATTAATCACTCGCTCCCAGACTGCTGGCAAATCTTGAACACCATTTAAAGTACCACTTTCATTTAATTCATTAATAATGCTCTTTAGTTTAATATCTAACTCCTTTTTGCTATTGTATCGAGTACCCGACAATTTCCTCTTCACATGGCCAAAACAATTGAAATCACAAGGATTCATATCCGGGGAATATGGCGGGCATGGCGGCTGAATAATTTCAATCCATCCTTTTCTTCAATTAAATTCTGAACTATTTTTGATTTGTGCGGTCTGGCGTTATCATGTAAAATTATAGGACTCGTTATATGATGTTCGTCTGCCCAAATAGGAATATTTTCTTCTAAAAATGACTTATATCGCTCTCCAGTCATAGTTGTATTTTCATCATAAGTTCTCCAAAAAGCAATGCCTCTGACATCCATAGGTACTATTAGTAGTATTTTTCGTTCATGTAGCTCTGCACGTGGTAAATGTTCAGCTGAAGTGCCCGGTTCCACCCAACATCGTGACTGATGTCTTTGACGAGGAGTATAAAATTCGACCCAAGTTTCATCAAGGCATATGAATCTATTAAGTATATTTTTCTTACGGCGATACCACGATAAATGGCTACGCGCAGTTTCATAACGAAACTCCTTCTGATCCGTGTTCAGAGTGTGGGGCACCCACACTGCACTTTTATTGACCAGACATAAATCCTCCGTGAGTACTCTATGTATAGTGGAATGAAGCCGTTTCTAATGCTTGCGAGTTTTCCTGAATTTTCAGTGTTATTTCACTGCGTTTTTCTTTTTGTTGAGTCTGAAAATAACATGTAGGTATAACATAGTGACACAAACCGTAAGCATCGTGTCCGGCGGTCGATTGTCGGCTTGAGACACAACAATGTTTTATTTGTGCTAAAATATGTATATAACGACCAAGTAATTCTTACAAGATTCCCTGCGTCAGGATCTTGAGATGAAGCCGTTTCTAATGCTTGCGAGTTTTCCTGAATTTTCAGTGTTATTTCACTGAGTTTTTCTTTTTGTTGAGTCTGAAAATAACATGTTGGTCGGTTTGTGTCGGTTAGTGACACAAACCGTAAGCATCGTGTCCGGCGGCCGATTGTCGGCTTGAGACACAACAATGTTTTATTTGTGCTAAAATATGTTTACAAATGTCCAAGTCATTCTTACAAGATTTCCTGCGTCAGGATCTTGAGTTGGAACCGTTTCTAACGCCTGCAAGTTTTCCTGAATTTCCAGTGTTTTTTCAGGGACTTTTTCTTTTTTGTTGAGTCTGAAAATAATATGCAGAGTATACGCAAAATACGCGCATTGACGTGGAGTTGCGGACACCAGCCCGTATTACCTAATATGCAGAGTATAATATGAAGTGACACAAACCATAAGAAGCACCACGACAGGCGATCGATTGTCGGCTTGAGATAAATAAATAACGAAGAAATGTCTTATTTAGTTTTGGTTTAATAGGTGCTAATTCAAAATAAAGGAAACACGTGTCTGTTTAGATACAAAATCTCAAAAATTGCCATAAAATATAAAGAAGTAAAAAAAAATAAAACTTACAACAGCATTTTGAAATATTTGAACTTCTCTTTTCTGCCTATAACAACGAATCGGATATTAATTTTATCTTATTACTACTGTGTTTCATAAAAATACCCAGACAAAAAGTAATTAAAAAAAATTATATTGACTTCAGAAAGTAGTAAGTATAATATTGTTTCTTATGGTTTACTAATTACACATAATATAGATATTTTTTTTTATAAGTAGACAACCCACCTCGTTTCAGTGGTATATTCTCAACTATCCAAAACTGACAACCCCAGAATGGTCAATTCAGTTTATGAGATTATAAGACAGAATAAACACAAATTATTACGAATTCTATCCCCGTGTAAGAAAAATATGAATTGGCTATAACCTGTTACATAGTTAAAAAGTGGCTCCTCGGTAACTTGCCTTGGCTAAATTTTCATATTTTTTTCTTTTTATTCCCGTATAGCGCCTTTTGTTAGCCATATCTAAAAAAAAGTAAAATCGAAACATACATAAAGAAGTCTAATTTAATCTTCTTAAGTTAATTGAATACCATTACATTAAAATATGTACTCACCAAAGTTCTGTAATATAATAAAAATATATTATAATAAAAAGTATCAATATGTCCCAGTCGCGCTAAAAACTCGCGAAAGTACGATAATATTTTACGCGACACGCAGCAATGGGAGCGACACACGTCCTGTCTCTGAAAGGCCTCAGCCGGCAATGAGCGGTGGCGTGAATCCGCGCCGATTATATAGCAATACTAAATAATTCATAGTAAAATAAACATATAAGTTATTAAAAAAATATTTGAACCATGTTTTAGAACATAAATGTCTTAATTTACTAGGTCTAAAAGAAAATATAAATATTTCAGATTTCATCCTAAACTAACACGTTTAATATCTCGAAAAGTGGCTACAATTGACACTTTTGAATATACTTTTCTTGAATGAAAACTTACAGTAATCGTGTTTTTTTTTCAGCCATGCACTAAAAAATGTTCTTATTTTTTATAAAGTAATGTTGTAATAAGTTTGTCATATATGGTTTTACTAATATCTAGCATCTGCTTAGACCGTCGATCGCTAGTTTTAAAAAAGCCTTGCATAAAAACGGTTCTGATGAGAAAACTAAACAAAAAATTTAAAATGTTTTTCAGCCATGCACTAGATTATAAAATTCCCAATAATATGACGTCAATATCTCATCTATAAATTAAACACATTATAGTTTTATTGTCCGTCGGAAATCATCAATTTTGACTCCAGCATGGCTCTAACGCATAAACCCTCTTAAGAGCCTATACAACCTCAGCTCAAATTCAGATTTCGCCCCCACTTCCCCGCGCCACCTCACTCTTTATCTCGCTCGCACACTACTGCTCGCGGTCACGCGGGCACACGAGCTCGAAGCGATTTTGTTAAACTACACTATTATCGGACGAGTACTAAGTAATAAAATTATCAATAATAATTTATTTATATAAATATTTAATATTAACTTGTCATTATATGAACATTAAATTATATATCACAAATTTAATTTCAATATAGGTACCTACTAGCGTCTACTCATCAAGCTATATTTTCCAGTATAAGCTGACCTCTCATTGTAGGGAAAGCCTATACAGTGCGAGATCAGCTTATACTGGAAAGTTATAGCTTGATGTGCAGCCGTGCGCACTGTTTTTACCTACTGCTACAAAATACTAGTCAAGTGCGAGCCAACTTTGCGCTGAGGGTTCCGCCCATTGGTTTAGTAGTAAGTTTGCGTTTTATAATTTTCGCCGTGTATGTATGTCATGTGACAGCCGTTTGCGTATATAATTATGTAGGTAGTAGGTCTAGTAAGTGCCTACCTATACATACATACCTATATTTTAGACATTTTGCAAACCGATTCTAAACCACTCCATAAATTCTACTGCTACAAAAAAACTAGTCAAGTGCGAGTCACTATTGCACTGAGGGTTCTGTAGGTACATTGGCTTGGTAGTAAGTGTACGCTTTGCCATTTTACAATCTTATAATATAGTTTTCGCCTTGTATTACTACTTTTTGCTACAAAAAAATGAATCGCCCAAATGTATGTACACGCATAACTACAGAAGGACTGCACCACATTGGATAATTCTTTTTTTCTTGTGTTCGTGATTCTCAGTACAAGGTTTGTACACCGTGTAATTGACAGGTTGGCAAAAACGAAAAGTATGAATTCAGACTGGTATTGTTAACATTTTGATAGTGAAATATTTTCCCGGAAATGATAGGTGAACGTTTTTCAATTTTATTTCGGCTACGCAATGTATAACGAACATTGCGATACGCGCGCGACCCTATATTGCGCGCGTATTGCAATGTCCGCGCGTTGTTCATTCATACTAATAGGTACTTCGGGACGTTTGGAATAAATACATAATACAATACACACACAAACACACCTATCAAAAAATTTAAACACAAATTCAATACCTATCAAAAATTAAAATATTAGTCACTTACCTAAATTAAAGTCTCTCGGGTCGTATAAGGCATGGCTCGAAGTGGTTGCCTCCGAGCTGCACGCACAGTTGTGCTCGACGCAGGGTTTCGGCATGGAGACGAGGCATCATTGTCACATCCTCATTGATTTTTTGGTTTAACGATGCGAAAGCGTCTCTTATGTGCTGCTCCATTTCGGCCGCGGTATCACACTCCGTCACATACACCCGTTCTTTGATATAACCCCACAGGAAAAAGTCCAATGGGGTTAGGTCAGGCGAGCGAGGTGGCCATGCATGTGGCCCGAATCTCCCAATCCATCGGTTTGGAAAAGTACGGTCCAGGTGCTGTCGGACTGGGAGTACCACATGCGGCGGGGCGCCGTCGTGCTGAAACCAGATGGTAGGTAGTTGAGCTAAGGGTTCGTTCTCCATACGATCCCGCTCTTGATCTAGCTCAGCCCGCAGAGTGTCCATCATGGCTTCAAAATCCTGCTGTAGAAATTCGCAATAACGCCGGCCGTCCATTCTAGTTGGCAAAAACACGGGACCCAAAATACGGTTATGATACACGCCAGCCCACACATTCAGTGACCACCGCGTCTGATGACCCGTCTGCTGCATTGCGTACGGGTTGTGGCGTGCCCAAATGTGAGCATTCCGCCGGTTCCACATACCGTTTCGTGTAAACGTCGATTCATCGGTCCAAATCACCCGTGAAACGAATTGGCGATTTAGCTGCTGCCGACGTATCAGCCATCTGCAGTACGCTAGTCTGCGGGTTGAGTCGCCAGGTACCAGAGCCTGCACTTTATGGATCCGATATGGACGTTGCTTGTCCTTTCGAAGGACTTTGTGCACAGCCCAATGTGAAACCCGGGGTCCGTTATTACGCCTTACAAGTTTTGCAGCAGTACGGGTTCCCAAACGCGGATTTCGACGGACAACATCTAAAATCGCCTGCTCAGAACGAGCACTGATTGTCCTTCCAGCACCTTCCTGCCGCGGCACAATAGGTAAATTTTCTAAAACACGTTGATATGCCCGTGTGATAGTAC
Source organism: Eremobia ochroleuca (assembly GCA_949629135.1). NCBI lineage: Eukaryota > Metazoa > Arthropoda > Insecta > Lepidoptera > Noctuidae > Eremobia > Eremobia ochroleuca. The sequence continues at coordinate 293,942 of OX451411.1, read as the reverse complement.
GACTATTAGCTGGATGTCGTTCATTTGGGTGACTTTGAACATAGAGCCTTAATGCCAACGACGCGTTTCCTCTAGCTTCACCCAAGCACATTAACATCTGGCCATATTCGCGAGCACTAAACGTTTCATTACGCCGATTCATGATGATACCACACAACACAAAAACACAAAAACACACAACTCAACTCAACGCACAACACAGTCCCGAACTCCCGACAGTTGAAAGAAAACGAAATAGACGTCCAGAACGCACCAGCAATCGCGGCAAACTGAACTAACGGCTGAGTGAGTGCTGACGGTTTCGTTTGTCGGCAAACCTTTGAGAGTGTTTGTGACACGTGTAGCATAGGGCTGCCCACATGATATGAAATGAAACATTTTATTTCGGTAATATTACTAGATACGTTAGTCGAGGAGCCCATGGCACAGTAGTTACCGTGTTCGGCCTGCCATTGAGATAAAGATGTAGAACTAGGTATTGAAAAAGAATCGTATCGTAATCGTATGATAAAGATTGTTATTAACCGCTATCTCTTGTTACTTCTACTCATGGTTCTGCTTCTAAGTTTAAACCTAGTACCTGTCAATCCCCAAGCGGCACGCGCGCAATTTTGCGCCATTTTCTAAACACTAAGCAAACGCCGGCATTCGCATAGATTATAAAATAAGCGTTTTTTTTTTTATAGGGTCTTTGTTCAAGAACGTAAACAAGAAGTTTTTCTTATAAATAGTCTGTAAATAACGAAAATAAGCAAACCTTTTTGAACGCCAGCTTTCGCTCCGGGATTGACAGGGTAAGGAATGTGAATCTGGCAATATTGACGCGATGTTTTTATGTTTTATGTCCCACTTATCTAAACCAATTTAAATTACTGTAATGCAACGCGTGTGTACAGTTCGGGTGGCTTCGTAATTGATACTTTAGATCAAACTGTTAAGCACCGCGAGGACGCCGGCGTCCTCACACCTGTTGTCTTTCTATTGTGTCTCTTATTACGATACTCGAAAGGTTAACGATTTAAAATAAGGTTTTCGGAATTAAGAAAGAATAAATAAGTAATCATACTCCTGAGTATTTAATTATTAATAAAGCATTTTACATAAATAAAAATAAAATGACAAGTATTAAATTCCATACGTGGTACAACCCTAGCAGTGTCGGCGCGTAAGCAAAGGCGCCGGCGCGCAGCACACAAAGGGAGCGAGCGAGCGAGCGGTATGCTTTCTCTGTCTGTCGTAGGTACTGTCGGAGGCCAGTAAACTTTTAGAGCTAACAGCTGATTCCGCGCGGTATGTATGAATTTTCTTTTTAAATCATTATTATTTACATTGCCGAGTTTAAGTTTTTTGCTTTTTTTCACTAAAATTATGTTTTTAGGGCTGGATTTTGTTGTAACAAATGAATAGAACACAAATCTAGTTGAAAAACGGTCGGAAAATTCGACAATTTTCCTGAAGAAAATTCCAACGTTTTTCAGTCATAAATCATGGTCTGAAGCTACTGTTTCAGTTTTTGCCAACCTGTCAATTACACCGTGTATAAATACAACGTGTAACGTTAAATGCAAAAAACCTCATACACGCCAACTGATTTTTAATTCAATTGACCTATTTCAGAGAGAAAATAAGTCACTAAAAAAATTGTAAAGGTTTTATGAGCTGTTTTAGTTTTACTGGCCATTCTGAACGTTTCATGCGTCTGCGACGACGCTCTATCGAGGGAGGAGTCTGTCCGGGCCGCTGCGCCGCGCTATTATTATTGACTATCTACGCTAATAAAGAACTTAGGTTATCTTTGAACAGTGATTTAAATGTTTCCATCACACTTTTCCAGGCTTTGGAAAAACTTTCACCAACATTCTCACCATTTCACAATACAATACAATACTGGATGTTTGTGGACTAAAACGCAATAGTCGCGAAATTCGCGCACACGCGCCGCCGGTAACGGAATAAAACATTATTACACCTGTGACGCATGTGCCGGCGCTGCTCAGACTGAAGTAACATGTCACGTATTTCGCACACCCCGCCAGATCGTCATTTCTCTTTCTAACCCTTAGGTTACGTTTAAGTATTACTATATATATTCAGTGAACAGCTCATGTCGTCAGGTGGTACATGTGATCTGCAAGAAAATGCAACATTCATTGTAAAAATACACCTGGAAGTATAATTTTGAAAACATGAATAAATACGGAACCCTAAAATGTCCAACATTATGAAAAGTTTTATAGTGAATTTGCTAATATCGTGATAGTACCGTTACACGTTAGTGCCAAGCGGTAGTGTCATGGGGAAATAGCTAATTTCGTGATGATCAAACACGTATTATACTTACAATTCAATATTTTGTAATATATGAAGATTTGTTTCGTCCGAATTTACTTCTAATTCTTTCGAAGGTATTTGGTTCCTGTAACAATCACACGTGGCAAGTTAATAATACCTACCTAGACCTTACATATCTTTATTTATCATTTGGTTACGGAACCCTAAAAATATACAAAAGAAGACGAAATCGTCCATAAAGGCAGATTTGCCGCATGAATAACAATGAATAATTTTACTTACCTATGTTTATTATGGAAATACAAATTTAGTGCAGTTACGCGTAGCTACATATCAAGCTATACTTTTCCAGTATAATCTGACCTCTCAGTATAAGGAATGCCTATACAATGTGAGATCAGCTTATACTAGATGTATAGCTTGATAATTATGTAGCTGTATGAACTACCATCAGATCAGTTACATGTTTAGGTAGGTAGATGATACGAATTTGCCGGAATATTTTCTTTATCTCCATCGTCTTCAGTACTGAGTAATCGACGTCTTCTGGAAAGATACATTATAATTATTTAGCTAAACTACCAAGGTACGGCAGTAGGTTCATAATTTTTATGTAGGTGGTAGGTACCACTTCAGTCGGATAAGAAAGTTACAGTTTTGTTTCTATTAGATAGGTAGGTACTTACCGAACATAATTATATTTTTTATTACTTTCTAAGCGCTTGGCTGCTGCACTATGGGTCGCGGGTTCGATTCCCGCATGGAACAAATATTTTTATGGCCTACAGATAGTTGTCATTGCCGGGTCTGGTTTGTGAATGTAAAGACTTGTGTTTGTAATCGCACCGTCTCCGATTCAGGAGAAATCCTGGAGTGGGGCAAAATTATAAAAAAAACAATTACTATATTATACTTAGATAACTATATTATTTTGTTGTAAATTGTCTAAACAAAAACGAACCTATTTAGGTAACTTTATATATTTTTATTTTTTATAAAAGTTGTCCCATACTGGATTTCTCCTGAATCGTGGACGGTGCGTTTACAAACACAAATCTTCACATGCAGAAACACCTGCGACTCGTAGCGCAGCAGCCAATCGCTTAGCCACTGCACCAAACGTGTTGTATGCCATCTACTACATGCTTCTAATCACTAATACTGTAAGTAGATAGGTCGGTAGATACTTACTTCATTACATTTATCATATGTTTGCCTGTTTCTTTACGCCAACCCAGTCGCTTATTTTTATTGCGGTTATTTACCATTGCGCCGACACTGTAAACCTACAGTATTTTAATTTTACGTCGTCCTATATTGCGTAATGTGTTCCGAGCGCAAGCGACACAGCCCTCCCGTTCGAACGCCGAAGCGAGACTGACCGGGGGTGTCGGGCGGCAGGGAACGAACTTCAAGACACCGATAGTTTAGGTAATTTCTTTTTACAGTGAAACTAATGGTAATTCAAAAAAAATAAAAAACATAAGACCTGCTTTATACTTAGTTCAGTTAGTATGCAAAGTTTCATGATCTAATTTGAAGTAGTTTTTTAATACCAGCGGTTTATTGTTCGGTTTAGAGGTAACTTTGGAATTTTTTTCCATCGAGAAAATTTTATGGAATCGTGTTTTCGTCTAACATAGGACCTAGCATCAATCCTCAACTTTACCATATATTTATTTCAAAATTAATGCTGCAGTATTTTCGACACAACGGCGGATCACGCTAAGCCATTTGAGGTAGTATAGGCTCTTAATAGTGTTAATCCCTAGCGAATGACAGCTCACTCCACACTCACTTCACCCAAGCTTTCACTGTGAGATGGTTACAGAATCGCACGGCAGTTCGAACCTGTAAAATATTACTTCAAAATATGTGTTGGTTTTCGAGAAAATTGAAAAAATATTTTTGAAGAAAAAAAATTTTTTTTCGTTAATAGTTCCAAATATAGCAATGCCCATAATATATGTTGTAAGTACATAACTTAGAGAGACAACATATCATGATATTTTTTTCTAAAAATCTCGAGATAATTGTTAAAAAATTTTTTTTTTTTATTTTAAAAAATTAATTTCATGTTTTCTAAACGTGATACACCAACGAAATTTTCAATAAAAAACACCCTTATCTATATCTACAACATATATTTGGATCAAAATTTTTATGTAGTTGGAAGGGGTTTTTTTTCTCGTGTTACTTAATTTATTATTTATCCTACGGCCGTTATTTGGCAAAATTCCCCGCCCGGCCGAACAATTAAGTCATCTATTCAAGAAAAAAAATATGATAGCAGTTATTGAAGAGGATAGTGATAACGAATAATTAATATTTCTTGTTAATTTTATAGATTGAAAAAAAAAAGCATTATTTTGTTCTGAATGCTATTCTGTTCGAATTATTTTGGAAAAAAAAAGAAAAAAAAAAATAATTGGTAAATAAATAAATAATTAAAAACCCTTTCACCCACGTAAAAATTTGGATGCAAATATATGATTTAGATTATGATAAGGGTGTTTTCAGTGAAAATTTCGTTGCTCTATCACGTTTAGAAAAAATGAAATTCATTTTTCAAAAATAAAAAAAATAAATGATTAAACAATTATCTCGAGATTTTTAGAAAAAAAAAAACATGATATGTTGTCTCTCTAAGTTATGTACAACATATATTATGGGCATTGCTATGTTTGGAACTATTAAAGAGAAAAAATGTTTTTTCTTCAAAAATATTTTTTCAATTTTCTCGAAAACCAACGCATATTTTGAAGTAATATTTTACAGGTTAGTTACACTCAGTGAGACCAACATACACAAAAATTGGCAGTTATAATTTCCGCTGGGGCCGCTACTCCATGCTTACCCCGCCATGCTCTTTATTTAAAATATGAATGGCATTGTTAATGTAAATTATTGATATTTTTTTTTCTTCTTGATTTATTTGTATTAGTAAATACGTATTTTAAATATTAATCAAACCACTTGCTTCGTATTTTGAGTTTTATTTTATTTTCCTTCTTTGATGTAGCTGGTCTCAAACTTTTGGCCGGCAGTGTAAATAAAAACATAAAATTAATTTCAAATTCACATTAACATAACATCACGCCTCTAACCCCCGAAGGGCTGTGCAGAGCTATAGTTGTACTACACCCACATGTCACCAGTTACGTTTAAATCCCGTGTAATAGGGGGCGAGGCTATTGCCAACAAGCGGGCAAATCCAAACACAAGAAAATTTTGGCATAATAAAATAATGGCATAATAGATCAGGTAAATAAGTCCTAAATAAACAGTTACAATAGAATTTGAACTTTGGTATAATATGACTTTGAGTTTGTATTCCCAAAACTTGATAATAATCTAAAGTTCTGAAATTAAATATCATCATGAATGTTGTTACATTATAGTAAGCTCAACAAGACGTACAATGTTGGCGAGGAGTTTCCAGAAACGGAGTATGATGTGGAACAGGTCTCCCTACACAACAAGGCTTTCCTGGGTGAGGAACCGGGTCAGTATTCTGTTATTTTTGGTTATTTAGCCGATCATAGACAAACAGTACGATAATAAGTACCGATACATACTGAAGTAAATAACCTATATAGTACCCATCCTCACTTGTGGTAACCAAGTGTACGAGCACACTGAAAGTGTGTGTAAGCGCAAGAAGTCGGCAGTGTGTGTATGTGTGATGTGCTGACGCTACTCGTCTTCACCCGCACATTCACAGCTGTCGTTTTACTATAGGTTACCACAAGTAAAGCGTGCGTCGCTTCGTGAAATAAAAATACTGTACCTAGAGTTGAAGGTTTTTATATTGATTTGGCAAATAAAGTTGTTTTTTTTTTACACAAGACAGTACAGTGACATACAACCATGTAACAATCGTGCATGATGATATGGCCGCCTAACCATATGCACCAACCAGCACTATCCCCCACAGAGGACGGGCCGGACCCGCAACCCCCGGACGGGCCCGCGTCGCTGCCAGCCTCCGAACACAACATGTACAGACCGCACTCCTGGCCAGAACAGCCCTGGAGTGGGGACAAGACTGATGCGCTCTGCCAGGATGATCCGCAGGTGAGGTTATCAGCATATCCTAAATACATAGGGTCAGCCTGGACCGACAGAGTGGTAGCTAAGAGGAGTTTATTGGCACACGGAGGCATCGTGAGGAAACCGGCATGACACAGGCCTCTTCTCTCAGAGAGGGAGTGGGCCATAATCCACCACGCGGACCCAGTGTGGGTTGGTAAGATGTCACATGTCTTCGAATTTTTGGTTCTGGACATGCCGGTTCTCACGATGTTAGTCTTCACCGTTTTGAGAGCAGTTGTGATGAAATAAATTATACTTAGTAAAATGCCTGTCGGGATTCGAATCTACGACATAGGACACTGTAAGTCGCTGCCGTTACCACTGAGCCTGCTCTGCCACTGCTCTCCAATGATGTTCAAATGCTAGCGACCTGCCCCTGCCTGGTATGGTCTTTACGACTTGAATAAACATCGAGATTTCTATGTTATTTTAATATTAATTCACTGTACCTTCCGGAATAAATTCTCTAATTGATGGCGAAACCCGCATCAAAATCCGTTGCGTAGTTAAGATGAACATCGCGGTCGCGGCAGACTCTAAAAGCTACTTTAATCATTATTATGTATTCATTCATTCATTCAGCCAGCCGAAAGACGTCCACCGCTGGACATGGCCTCCCCCAAACGCCGCCACTTCGACCGGCTCTGCGCTTCCCGCATCCAGCATATTCCTGCGGCATTCACCAGGTCATCGGTCCACCTTTTGGGACGCCATCCAATACTACATATTCGGCTACGCGCTCGCCACTCCAGAACCTTTCGCCCCATCGGCCATCTGTTCTACGAGCAATGTATTATTGTTTTTTTTTTATTTACTTACTAGCCTTCGCTGTCCCACTCCTGGGCAAGGCCTCTCTCCACTCCTTCTATCTTTCGCGAGCCCGCGAGTCCTCGTTCCAGTTTTGACGGAACCTACCCAGCTCGTCCCGCCATCTCCTACGTGGTCTGCCGCGACCCGCCGCACTGTCTCAGGGCACCAGTTCTGTGCTATTTGGGCCCACAGTTTGTCCGGCATGCGGCAGACATGTACTGCCCAGTTCAGTTTAAGTTGGGTAGTTATTATCTATAGATAATATTATTAGTATGTGTTGTAGGATTGGTATGGGGCGGAGGTGGAACCCGGGAGCATGACGGCGGAGCTCGCGTGTGACCAGTGCGACGGACAACACAGCCTGTGGACGCCAGGTAATATTACATTTCGTTTTGTCGTCTACATAAAATTACTAGCTTCTGCCCGCAACTTCGTCCGCGTGAAATTTCTAGTTCCCCGACCCACCCCGTCGCATCGCATCGCATGCCCGCGCTATTCGTTTTCGTTCCTTCTGACTTTTTTCTGTTTGCTCGGCTCGTAAGGGTCCTACCGTGATGTTAGGTAGCCCGTAGGATACCTCTAAAATTGGGCTATCAAATGCAAAAATATTTTTATAAATTCGACTGGTAGTTCCAGATTGACTGGAATTGCAAACATACCTGCTGGGGGCCTAGACTCAACACAACCAGAGGACGTGAGCTGAAAAAGAGTGTTGAAACCCACAGACAAACCTTGCTGTCGACTGGCGAACCAACTTACTGGCCAACTGATACCAATAGAACACCTGACCTTCTGGACTTCTTTATTGTCAAGGGACTGTCAGATATCAACTGTAGCGTGGAATCTGACCACTCCCCAGCTATTGCTACATTTAGTGTTACAGAAATCCAGAGAGAGCCAAAACTAACCCTATGTAATCGAAAAACTGACTGGGACTCATTTGCGGATTACCTAGAAGAGGAAGGTAATCTTAAAGTTAAACTGAAAACTGAAGAAGACATAGATTCTGTCAAATTCTACGTAACTATAGCATATGTTATACAAATAGCAGCATGGTGTGCTACTCCTACGCCAGACACTTCAGTCTGTCAAAATAATATACCCTTACAGATAAGGCATAAACTGGAGGCTAAACGAAGATTGCGAAGGCAGCTGCATTTGACTAGATCGGAAGAGGACAGAAGGGAATTTAATAAAGCTGCAAGAGAACTGAAGGAGCTCATTAATGATAACCAAAATACCTTGTTCCAAAAAAAAACTAAAAACTGTCAGCTCGAAAACACGACCACATTTATTAAACTGGTCACGCCGAAAGAACTCACAAGGACAATAAGAAATCTGGAGAACAATAAAAGCCCTGGGTATGATCTCATCACAGGTAACATACTTAAGCACCTACCTAGAAAAATTATCGTCTTTCTAACAATTTTGATCAATGCACGGATATGTATGATAGCGAAGCCGGGAAAACCACCAACCGAACCAAGCTCATACAGACCCATAAGCCTCCTTCCAATTATAACGAAGGTTTTTGAGAAGATATTCCTACGTAGATTAAAACCAGTCCTTGACGATAATGTGGTAATACCAGATCATCAATTTGGATTCCGTAAAAAGCACGCAACTGTAGAATAAGTGCATAGAGTGGGCCATAAAATCAGACAGTCGTTGGAAAATAAACAATACTGTTCTGCGGTGTTCTTGGATATCCAACAGGCATTTGACAGGGTCTGGCACACGGGACTTTTATATAAATTGAAATCTCTTCTACCTAACTCTTTTTATATGATTTTAAAATCTTACTTAGACTAAAGAAAATTTCAAGTTAAGTATGAGGATGAACTGTCTAATCTTTATGAAATGAAAGCCTCAGTCCCACAAGGCTCTGTGCTCGGGCCTGTACTCTACTCGATCTTTACTGCAGATTTGCTTAATACCGATGACGTGTTAACGGCGACCCATGCAGATGACACTGCATGCCTTGCGAGTGACAAAGACCCAACGCAGGCATCTCAGAAATTACAAGTCCAGTTGAATAAAATTGCATCTTTGGCTGAAAAAATGGAGAATTCACCTGAACCTAGTATAATTAAATCAGTTCAAGTGATTTTCACTCTTCGGAAGGGAAACTGTGCCTCAGTGTACAGTGGCCTCCAAAAGTCCATAGGCATTCTCACAAAGTAATAGCTTGACGTTAAGTTTGACTTACGACCTTCTATTTTCAAGAATAGTTACATGTGTCATCATTGTCGTCAACAAGTGATTGTACTTCATAATTTCAACATAACAACACAAGTCAAGATTATGTCTGGACTTTAAAAGAGACTGTGACCTCTGAGTTTGTTTCGGCCTTTCTTCTCAGAGTAGTCAGATAGGAAACGCCGACCTCATCTAGTTTAAAAAAATATGATTGACATGTAAAAGTGTTTGTACAAACCTACTTACAGAAAATAAATCATTTATCATTTATCATTTATCTAGCGGCTAAGCACCTGCAGATACTTGCGTGAATCAGTGAGCCGTGAGTTCGAATCTTACGCCGACTATACGTTTTGTAAGTTTTTACTCGATTGGAAGAAATGGGACAGAAATATATTATTCTTTACCTTGTTCGCTTTGTTCACACATTTCGTAAAATTAAAAAGGTAGATCGCAAAAAACTAAATAAAGAATTTAGATGTCTGTGAGGTAGACGTGAGTTTAATGAATGAAATAGATTGGAATTAACGTTTTCGTTTGGTTGTAGTTGTTGGTTAGTGACGTGTGGTTTAATAGATAGCGGTATTGATTATTGTCAAAATGCAGGCAAATATTAATATTGAGGCGAGTGCGACGATTATTGGGCTGCATAAAAGTGGTCTTAATAGAACACAAATATCTAATGAAACCGGACTAAATGTGAGTATTATATTATCGAATTGTAACTTAAACTTTTATTTGAAATTTATACCTAAGATTATTTGGTGACAATGGATAATTCTTTTTATTGATTTTTAAGCCCAGCATGAGGCGTTAAAGATAAATCATTAGTGTTTATTATTGGATTTATAACTGCAAAGTTTTAATATTTTAATATTATATTAAGTAAATAAATATGTATTATTATATTATATTAAAATTAAGTCACTTTAGTAAGTATTTTGTTATAGCTGCCTAATATCACTTTTTGTTTGTTTTAGGGGAATACTGTAAGTCTCTGGATCAAAGGATACGAGGAAGAGGGTAGCCTTGCTAGTCGGCAACGAAGTGGAAGGCCGGCGCTTATTAGCGAGGCACAGCGACGACATATGTTGGGCGAGTATGAATTTAATGGGTTCACACCAACGAGACACTTTGCCGAACTATTCGACACCTCATCGAAAATTGTTCGCCGTGCCCTCCACGCTGAAGGCTTGCATCACAGAAGACCAGCTATGAAGCCCTTGTTGACAGAAATAGATAAGGAAGAACGATTACGTTTCGCACGGGATTATTTAGATTTCGACTGGAATACTACCATATTTTCAAATGAAAAGACATTTAAATCCAGTCAAAACGGTAGGCTTCATTTATGGCGCAAGGATAACACTCGCTGGTGTGATAATCGAATTACGATTAACATGTGGGGATGGACGAGTGCAGCAGGGCCACGAAAACTGGCTTTTATGTATGGTCTATGCGCATACGTCTACTTGACTGTATAGACAATAATGAAGGTTATACAAAATATTAATACCTAGGTAAATGTTTTGGTTTTTATAATTAGACGGTGCAACTAAACATTTAGTAATATTAACATATCCGTAATTATTTAATGACCTTAAATAATTGAGGTTTAGTTTCAATCTTCTTTTCGTCAAGAAAATGAACACTTAAGCTATTACCTCAATACATTTATTGTGACGTTACATTAAAAAAAACATGTTCATAAAGTATAAATCCTATAAGTATTACTTTTCAATAAACTTTACTGAATACCGATACCTATAATAAGTGGGTATCAACAATTATATTTGTGTTATTAGAACATCCTTTCCTTGTTTCGTTATACTTATTATGAATTGACTAAGTGGGTATACAAAAAAAAAAATCTTATGAACGGTTACCAAGAGAACTTCTTTTATCTAAATAGAAATGTGACGTCACAATTCTTATCATCAAAATTGTTAATTTTATAAATAAATAAAACGAATAAACATTTTTGTTATCATTAAGAATGACTATTTTATTTCCACCCTCCAAAACCGAAAAAATAAATTTAAAATCACATAAATACTTATATGATCACTTAAATAATAATACAATAACTAATATTTGCTTGGTATAAAAAATGATGTTAAGCAATAAATAAACATAAACCGAATAAGTTTTTACTTAACATTATTATGGTTTCAAAGAAACAAAAAACAGCTAACAATTAATTAAGATTCGAACTCAGACCTTATTGATCGTAAACCTGTTGTTAGCGCAAATAGCTAGCAGCACATATTAGATTATCGCGAATTTTAGCACTGCTATAGTAAGAACAGACGCGTATTGTAAATGCAACAGAAATATCATGCTATTTCGCGTATTGCGACGACAGTTCATTAGTGTGTATTATCTGTGGAATGTTGAGACATCACTCGCACACACACTGACTGTATCGCGCTCGTACTGTTCATGGCAATGTGAGCTTTAGCGTGCTTAAGGACTTCTGAGCGCTCACTGTACATGGAAAGTAAACCACTGCCAAACAGTAACACAGTAAAATACCTGGGGCTACATTTAGACAAAAGGCTCCCATAACAACATTTTTTTAAATAGCCTGTCTAGTGTCTCACTGCAAGGTGAAGGCCTCCTCTTCCAAATCTCTCTGTTTTGTGTGACTTCTGGCCATGTTGGTCCCGCAAACATGATCAGATCGTCACGCCATCTTCGCCGCGGTCTACCTCGACGGCGATGTATTAACAGTAGTAACTAATTTGAAAACATTTTAAAAGCCAATTATTTAAAAAAAAGTGTAACCGTGGAGTTTCTGGCCGACTCTTCTCCGTAGGAAACGACCAATTGGAACCGTGCACCTAGCTTCTGACGTTTCATAAATACCCATGTATTATAGGGTTGTGAAATAAAATATTTTGAATACTTTTACGACATTTTCGAGTATGGCCCGGTAACATTTTTATTGCAGAAAATGTATTTAATTATTATATTAATATTTTTACAAGTGTGTCCGGTAGACTGAATGCGGAAGGTGGGGGACAGGTTGTTGTGGCGCAGCATAGGAGAGGCCTGTCCTGCAGTGGACTGCGATATGCTGAGTTGATTGATGTCCGGAAGTATTTGTGTTAACACTGGCAATACTTGCCTGTCCTACTGTGTGTGCGTTACATTGCACGCTACAATAAACAGCGTGCAATGTAACGCACACCAAAAATAAAAGTCGTTTTCCAGCAATATCTTTTGCTCACTGTTACTTAGTTTGCGTAGATAACGGATATGTGATGGCTATTTTTACACCCTGTATGTGTCCCAGCCTCCCACATGGAACTAAGGCCTGCAGCAGATGCCCTGGACCAGCTTCTGCAGTCGACCGAAGACTGGATGCAGCGGCGCGGCTACCCACTGCGGAAGGAGTGTGCGGCCAGGAATGACGAGTACGGGGTACGTACCACACAGTTTACAAACAGAAAAATTGTGCGCCTTGGTAAACTTCATCTATATTCGGAAATACGAACGTGCGATTACCCAGCGTCCCACTTCAAGTTGAAGCTTGCAGTAGTACCTGCAAGAGTACCTGACTCCTGCACTTATGAACCAAAACGGCTTGAAAAGAGTAATACCCTTTACTATGTATACTGCAGATGGAGGACGAAATCGCCGACTTTATGCGCGGCGCTCACGAGGCTTCGCACTCCTCAGAGATGGACCTCAGCGTCACTCCTGGTAACTATTATTTATTTAAAAACATTTTAGTTCACCCACTCACCTTTATTCTCAATTCGTGTCTCCAAAATGGAATTTTCCCTGAATCGTTAAAGAAGTCCCTATGCATAAAAGTGTAAACAGAGATTCCATCACCAATTAAAGGCCAATATCCATACTCCCATCTATTTCAACGCTCCTGGAGAGAATCATCAATAAAAGACTTACTAGATACCTTGACAATAATAACTTGCTCTCATCCAATCAGTACAGCTTTCGAATTGGTAAATCTACTGAAAAAACGGTAAACAATCTTTTAGGTTATATCAGTGATAATTTGTATAGTAAAAAGAAGTGCCTGGCCATATTTTTAGATCTAGCAAAGCCCTTTGACACAATCTCTGTTTCAGTCCTCTTGGCCAAGCTAGAAAGGCTGGGAATCAAAGGCACGCAGTTGAAACTCTTCGAAAGCTACCGAAAGCGAGTGGGAAACTTACCAAAACTGACCGCCTATTCACACACGGGGCTCCACAGGGTAGCATATTAGGGCCAACCACAGAACTATATATAATAGAACGCTAGTCTTCGTCCATTCGTACGGGAACCGAGCGTGTAACATTTTTCGTAGGTACTTTGACGTCACGGCCGTAATTTAGTGATGGGATCGCAAGCCGCGCGAAATCGATCGCCGGCGGCGCGGCGTCGCGCGCGCCGGTCGTCAGTTCAGCTTCTAGTATTTAACTCATCGAATGCCGTAATTAGAGACACAATAGAAAGACAATTGCTTATGTCGAACTGTATAACTTACTGTGTGACATTCAAAAGGTTAAAGAGGGAGGCCGCGCTGCTTTTTGTAGGAAACCATTTTTGCAACAATTTTTTTCCTTATTTTTAATATAAGGATCTTTCGGAAACCTGAAAAAAGTGCATTTAAGAAGTAACCATTAGCTGTTCGTTTATAATATTTGCATTTCACTACCTACATTACGTAGTTACGTTTTAATTTAAAAATATAATTATCCTATTATATTTCCTCTGCTTTCAAAATCGATTATAACTGAGTACGAAATCGGCATCGAAAATTGCAGTGTACAACACTAATGACTACTTTTGACAGAGGAAATGAGAAATTGACCTTGAACGGATTTGTATAAACACTGCTGAATTTAATTTATATGTTAAAAATTACTCTAAAATATTTAAAACAGTCTGTAGTATAGCCAAGTCACGTTATTTGAGTTCAAAAATTAAAAATAGTAGTAACATTATTGAAATGACTTGGAATGTCATTAATAGCGATCTTATGAAACATAGTAAAATCATGCCATTGTTTAAATCGGGTAGTACATCAGACCCTACTAATTATAGACCTATTTCAGTACTACCTACCTTTAGTAAAATTTTTGAAAAGCTTATTTTAAACCAAATGCAAAGATTTTTTAACAAAAATAATTTACTGCATAACAAACAGTTCGTTTTTACAAGGGGTCGTTCAACTACTGATGCCGGAGTTGAACTTTTAGGACATATTTATAATGCATGGGAGGACAAATGCGATGCTTTGGGCATCTTTTGCGATTTGTCCAAGGCATTCGATTGTGTTCTTCATGAAACCTTAATCAGGAAACTTCACTACTACGGAATTCGGAACGCCTCTCTGGATCTTCTTACTTCTTACTTGAGTGATAGGATTCAGAGAGTTGATGTTAACGGAAAAAGGTCACCCGGATCTGTAGTAAAAATGGGGGTCACCCAGGGCTCAATTCTTGGCCCATTTTTATTTCTTATTTATATAAATGACTTGCCTTACCTCATAAGGGACGAACATGATATAGTGTTGTTTGCAGATGACACTTCACTTTTATTTAAACTCAAACGTCAGCGGTTACTGACAATATAAATAGTGCCCTCGCAAAAGTAGTTAACTGGTTTAATGTTAATAACCTACTTCTTAACGAAAAAAAAAACGAAATGTATTAAGTTTACGATACCAAATGTTAGACAAGTAGAAACTAGTGTTCTTATAAAGGGTGATGAGTTAAAACCCGAAAATACCACAGTATTCTTAGGCATAACTTTGGATGCCAAGCTTCAATCGGGCCCCCATATAGATAAATTGTCAAAAAAGCTTAGCTCTGCAGCATACGCCGTTAGGAAAATTCGTGACTTAACTGATTTAGAGACAGCCCGTTTAGTTTACTTTAGTTATTTTCATAGTGTGATGTCATACGGTATTCTGTTATGGGGAAATGCCTCCGATATTCAGACAATTTTTATTTTACAAAAAAGGGCAATTCGTTCGATTTATAAATTAAGTCCCAGACACTCCCTCAGAGACAAATTTAAAGGGATTAATATAATGACTGTGCCTTCTCAGTACATTTATGATAATCTTTTGTATGCACATAAAAATATTAATCTGTTTAAAAAATACAGTGATATCCATAATATTAATACTAGGAACAAACACAAATATGTTGTTCCTACAACAAGGCTTAAGAAAATAGGTGGCTCGTTTAGATGCCAATGTATACATTTTTATAATAAACTTCCTAGCCACATTCAAGAACTAAGCATTAATAAATTCAAATCTTTTATAAAGCTAAAACTATGCCAGAAAGCCTATTATACTGTAAAAGACTATATTGAGGACAAAAAAGCTTGGGATTGAGCTGCTCCAATAGGTCTAGACAGTGAATGTTGTTTATTTTTTATTTTGCTGATTTACACTTTGGTTTTTTTTTTTCTTTCTTTCTAAATATCTATTTATATACAGAATGACATGAACATTTACTGTTTAAAGTCTTATATTATTTTAATTATTGTGAATGTGAGGACTATGTGGGTCATTGTTTCCGTTTTAATCATGGTCTGGCAGTTTGAGTGGTGTATGCGGTCTACACAAATGTCCTGTCCCTGGTATTGCTCGTCGAATCGTTGAGCTCCTTAAGTTCTGAGTTGAGCTGCATGGTTACTGACGAATGCGTGCACTGACTGCACAGGTCCACTCAGTGTGGTTCTTTCCTCAAAAGACCACTTCAGACACCAATCTACATGGTCCTCAAAGATTATATCCGGATTTTTATATACACATTGACATTGATGAATTTTATATAAACAATGACATGGATATTTACTTTGTAAAGTATCTTATTTTTATTATTATTACTGTGAGTGTGAAGACTATGTGGGTCATTTCTTTTTTTCGGTTTTCCTTCTTAGTTAGTTTTAATCATGATCTGGCAGTTTGAGTCATTTATGCGGCCTACCCAAATGTCCTTTCATTGGTATTGTTCGTCGAATCGTAAGGCTCCTCAAGTTCTGAGTTGAGCTGCACGATTTTTGACAAATGCGTGCACTGACTGGACAGGTCCGCTCAATCTGTGTGGTTCTTTACTCAAAAGACCATTTCAGACACTAATCTACATGGTCTTCACATTATCTGACCAAGATTATGTCTGGACTTTAAAAGAGACTGTGACCTCTGAGTTTGTTTCGGCCTTTCTTCTCAGAGTAGTCAGATAGGAAACGCCGACCTCATCTAGTTTAAAAAAATATGATTGACATGTAAAAGTGTTTGTACAAACCTACTTACAGAAAATAAATCATTTATCATTTATTAGATCGCTTATGTTTACATTGCTGGTTTTCAATGCACGACAAGGCTGGCGCGTTAAATTAAAGCCGCAATGAAAAAATATTTGGCTACACTACTGTTTGGATGAAAATAACAAAATAAATTGTTTTATAAATAACAACAGATTATTTTAAGACAAATAGTACTTACGGATGATAAGAAATACCTCGATTACCAGCTCCAACTTCATGGGTGGAATTAGAACAATTAAGTATCGCACAACTAGGCATTTTGTTTTTATCACCTGACGTCACACGCGGAAAACGGTCGGAGGCATCTGGAAGACTGAAGTTCGCCGCTAGCAATGGTGTCGCACGGCACCATTTCTCCACGCGATGTGTGAGGAGTGTAGGTACAGTTATGCAATCTATTATAATCTATATCTGTGGGGCCAACCTTATTTCTTGTATACAACGTGTAACGTTAAATGCGCAAAACCTGAAAATAGTTTGATCAGAATAACGAGCAGAATTAATTGAACCACTTTTTAATATAGGTCACATTTTTCAAAAAAATCTTCATTAAAAACGTTGCCGTGTCTATTTATTAATAGGTCAAGCAACCCAATGTCAGCACGGCGCAGCGGCCCGGTGACAACTCCTCCCTCAATAAAGCCTCGTCGCAGACGCAAGAAACGATCAGAATGGCCAGTAAAACTAAAACAGCACATAAAACCTATACAATTTTTTTAATGACTTATTTTCTCTCTGAAATATGTCAATTGAATTAAAAATCAGTTGGGGTGTCTGAGGTTTTGCGCATTTAACGTTACACGTTGTATATTACCGACCTTACCAACATAATAATTTCCCAGGGCGAAATCATCTCTTTTGCGAATGATAAAAAATCTGCGACACATCGCTGATCCTCATCTTGAAACCAATATACTTTGCTCTGCCAGTCACTCATAATACACTCGCAAGCAACCAAATTCACTCAAGCTTTCACTGTGCACGTATACAGCAATTTTACAAAAACTACACGTGGTATTAAAATTTAAGCTTTCAATGAGTATCAATACCTTTTAAAAAAAATAAGCCCCTAATTTATTTACGCAATTAAATTGGGCGATACAGTAAACTTGCTCCATAAGCTACCTTCGACTTGCGCTACTTACCAACAACTACTTAAAAGTTAAGAATAGTTGGTCGCCCTGATTAACTCAAGACAATGTTTATGTTCTTTCTCCAGAATTAGATTACAGATAGGTTATATGAGTTCATTGTACAATTGTTTTTTTATTGGGCTGTATAAGTCAAATCAGTTTAATTTAATTTTAATTTTATTATTGACATAATCAACCCATTGCAATGTTTTCTAATGAGTTGATTGCAATATGTGGTTAGCTAGTGACCTCGACAATTGATCATATTATTCTTACCTGAGCAACCGGCAGCAAGTTCGTCATGCTCCCTTAGATGTCACTGCTTGCGGTAGCGTCGGGGGTCGGGTTGTCTCCTTCCCTCAAATATGGCGAGGGGGGTAATGGCTGACCTTTGCGTTATGCTCGTGAACGGGCGCTGCTTGTGGTGACTGGTCGTCTTGCTGACCATGGTTTTATCATTGTTATCATTATTAATAACTTGTTTATTTAGTTTCCTTATGGTCCTAGTTTATCATTTGTGACTTCAAGCGACAGCTATGTAAACTGAACCCAGCATTGCATAAATATGTTAGCGGTCACGCCCTTTATACCTGGAGGCTTTTATTTAATTTCCATTTATTAATTTTTGCTTGAGTACGTATTGTTTTTTATTGTATTTCTTGGTATATTGGCGTTGCTAGCTGACATATGGCAAATAATTTAATTTAGCGTTCTGTGTCTTGTAATGTTAATTGATTTGCATACCTTGTATTGTATTCAGTCAAGTATATTTTCTAACTGAACAGACAGCTGTGCTGCTGGGGAGTTTGTTGCGCCACTTCTTCTTCCCAGCGAAAGCACTAGGAAGTGGTGAAGGGCGGGCGTTTTGGGGGACTGTCTTTTGTAATTTTGACGTTCGAAAAGTGCTGATTCTCAGCCTAGTTTGAATAAATGACTTTTGATTTTGATTTTGATTTTTTTGATTTTTACCCCGCTATAACCCCCCCCCCCCCCCACACACACACAACCGGCTACCCTTATCAGTCGTTTATCGCAAGTTGACCGGTACACATCTCTGTAAATTGCATTCATTGTTATTGTGAAAATATGGACACCACACCTGAAGAAGCCGCTCATGCTGTTGCCCTGTTTCAACAAGGGCTAAGTCAGCGAGCAGTCGCTGCCCAGCTTCACTTGAGCCAGTTTGCTGTATCCAGAGTATACAGACGATTTTGAGAGACTGGTGCCTTCGATCGGAGACCAAGGACCAGCCGCCACCGGTGCACTTCCGAAAGAGACGACCGTGTCAGTCTCAACCTCGTTGCACAATCGGCATCTAACGGTTGTTGATGTGCAGCAAGAACTGAGACGTATACGAGGGATAGCTGTAAGCGAATGGACAATACGAAGACGCCTAAAGGAAGCTAACCTAACTCCAAAAAGGCCTGCGAAGGGCCCTAAATTGACTGCAGGCCACCGACAAGCGCGCCTCCAGTTTGCTCGAGAGCATCTCGATTGGGGCATTGCGCAATGGCGGTCGGTTCTGTTCACTGACGAGTGCAGAATGTGTCTGCATGGCAGTGACAGGAGAGGCCGGGTCTACAGGCGTCCAGGTGAACGATCTGCACAGTGCTGTTTCGCTGAAACAGTTGATTACGGCGGAGGTTCTTGCATGATGTGGGCTGGGATCTCCTTAGAGGGAAAGACCGAGCTTGTTTTTGTGCCTGATGTGATTGATATCACCGACATACTGTTGGAACATGTTGTTCCCTACGTAGGGTTTGCTGGCGAAGACTTCATGTTAATGCACGATAACGCCCATTGTCCCACGTCACGTATCACTCGGCAGTTTCTTAATGAAGTTGAAATATGCCCAATGGACTGGCCTGCGCTCATTCCAGACATGAATCCCATTGAGCACTTATGGGTCTAGTCCCTTCGAGCGTAGAAGAGCTGAAGACAGCGTTATTAGAGGAGTGGGACGGCATTCCTCAAGAGACCGTCAAAAAGTTAATAAGATCGACGAAAAACCGACTACAAGCTGTAATTAGAGTTGTGGGGGGGGGGGGATGCCAAGTATTGAATTAATATTTATTTATTTATTTAAACTTTTCGCACAAAAGGTACAAAGGCGGACTTAATGCCTTAGGCATTCTCTACCATTCAACCAAGGGTGGTGAAGAGATTAGATGAACACATGAAGTGTTCACTCATAAAAATCACAAGCGCACGAGCTCACAAAGACACAACCTCTCACACTCATCCACCATATCACATAACACAAAGAGAGCGAGAGACTATTATTATTCCTTTGTTTTGTAAAATGCTAGCATATAAGAACTCTAATCTAATGTAACTCGAGGGGATTGGCGCTGTTGGCCGAAATACAGCTTCCTCCTAGTTCGGGATTCAGATGCTAAAACTTTTGTGTACTTTTGTTTTATTAAATTGACTGGCGAAGCTTCACAGGTGACATTTGTATTTTTATTTATACCATTTTTTATTCATTAGTAGATTGTCCGTGCACACACGACGGCTTGCTGTACATGATGTCTGAGCGTCAGTTAGCACGCGCCGTGCAGCGACACCACTGCGCGCTCGTACATCTGCTCGGCGAACAAGCGCTGAGAGAGAGACCGGTGAGCATTACCCACACACACACACACGCACACCCATAACTATTGTGCCCTACCCTAACATTAAGCAATAGACAATATTGTTATACTTTTCTTATTGTCAAATACTAGGCTTTTGGCTACATGTGTGCCTTATTTGTGTAGAATCAACCATTTTTCTTTAATTTCTAATAAAAGTGTCGTCCACAGTACGCCCACTCCCACTCCCACCTACACCTCCCGATTCCCTTCGAGGACTGCCCGACCCGCGACACAGACCCGTTCCGGCCGGAAGTCGTACTGTCGGGCTCACACGCCTTGTCCGGGACGCACGCCGTGCTCAGCTCACACGGTGCTGTGTCCGGGTCGCCGCTAGCGCCGGACACCGGACGGGGCCGCGGACGCCTGCATCAGACACACAGAGTCATCGGCATAGGCATGGGCAGGCCTTACCGGCTATAACTACTAGTAAGGAAAAGAAACGACACTTGGGATACAATACGTCTGTTAAACAAACAAATTGCTTGGCGAAACTTCATAGACATGTTCTGAATAGCAATAAAACACCCTCGCCCCCTATTAAAAAATAACTGGCGAAACGTGAGTTTACTATACGTACACATCTGTCGAACCCTGCGGGGCTAATAAGCGTGATGATATGTGTCTGTAAGAATGAACAGTTACCTACCTATAAGTACAGTGGGGCTGACCACGAGCTCGACGTCCCCGAGCCGCGGAGTTACTTGAGCTTTACATTTTATATAAGAGTAGAGTTTGCCCGCGATCTCGTGTGCGATCTAGGGTGAAGTAGCCAAAGTCAAAGCATTTATATACATAATAAGCACATAAAAGGCCAATTTGAAAGTCAAATATTACAATAAAATAGAATTGATTCTAGTCGCCCCTTCCAAAAGATAGTGTTCGTATGGAGAAGAATGGGCAAGAGACTCCACCGTTACTCTTCTAAAATTATTCACAATATTTTGCATACATTAATTATATAATAATATGTGAAGACGATGCACCTAAAATAAAATTACTGTACCACTATACGTAAAAGAATTAAAATGGATTAATGAAACCATGACCTATAAAGTAATCATGTGATAGATACATGGTACTCACATTTTTACAAACATTGTAAAATTAGACGATTTTCATTAAAAAAAAAATAACAAGTAATAAGCAGTGATCGGATAATAGGGCGCTTATATACCTAAACTTCTTTCCACGAAAGAATAATATGGACATTCCTTTCTGAATAAATAAGTAACCCCGGGCTCCCGGGATTTAAAAATTAACAACTATAACAAACTTAATGAAATTATAGCAGTGGTTATTTTGATTTAGTATCTTTATTTTATTAAAAACGAATGGAATATCAATAAAAAATGATAATGTGCACAATGTAGTCAAGTAGTAGAAATTGATTTATCTATCTAACATATTAGTCATCGAATCGGTTCCACTGTACCACTTAACCCGGTCGTACGAAACTTCACAGTTTAAATAGCGTATAATTGTTATTATGTAAAACACTATCACAAAATCCCAAACTCAGCAAACGCATAGTTTTTGAGAAACACAATATAGTTTTTGAGAAAAACTATTATAAAGACAGAAAATTCAACATATTTACATTATAAAGCTGACATTTTACCACAGATAATGTACGAGTTTCACTCCTAGGTTGTTCCGTTTTACGTTCAGACAAAGTGACAGCGGATTTTAATGGTTTTTACTCTAAATTCCGTAATATGCAGGTAACATTTTTAGCAATCTGAGGAATTTCAAACGATTCCGGGATTCGGGATACTGAAAGGCATGCCCGTATTGATTTTGTCTAGCCTGTGTCCTTGTCTAGGTAATGGTTTATCTGTGTGCCAAATGTCATCCAAGTCCGTTCAGCTGTTTTAGAGTGAAAGCGTAACAAAGAAACTTACTTTCGCATTTATCATATAAGTTAGGATTTTCAGTTTTTTTTTATTTGTTTATAATTCTACCCAGCAGACCTGTGAAGTTTCGCTAATTAATTAAAAATGTGCCATATACAGCTATGAAAAATAAATGAAATATTTTTTTTAATTAGACATGGTTGAGCCATTGAGGTGATTAAATTATGGGTTTTTGCATATCTGCAAACATTTTGCGAGATTTACAGTGCAGTTTTCTTAATTTAGAAAATAAATAATGCCCCACTGGGAATTTGATTTTAAGAAAATTTGTCTTACTTACTTCTAAGAAACTTTGGCTAAGGAATATGCACATTAAATATATGTATAAGTTAACCTTATATACATATATTTAATGTGCATATTCCTATAAGCAAATGTGATCAAGCGTTTCATACAAATATGAACATTAAACTTATACAAATGAGGTTCATTTTCGTATGAAACGCTAATTTAATTAAGTAGCTGGAGAAAAGTCAGTTTTCGATGCTTGTGTTCAAGTTTTATGTCACACTCTAAAAATATACGTCGGTTTCAACAGTAGTTTAGTCTGAACCACTGATGACCAGGGGTGTAAGAGGAAAGCGTTAAAGTAGGGTTACTTTAACGCTTTCCACTTACACCCCTGTGCGAAATTCAAATTTTCTTACGTTTTTTCCAATTTGCAAGTCAGTGTCAGGCTGTATGTTGATCTAAATATGATTTGCGGCGTAACAAATGTGTTTTTACATAATTATAATCATTAGAATCATCAATACATTAGAATTGACCTCAAATGTCATGATGTCATGAAATAGTCATTTATTTATAAGAGCCTTGTGTTGATGATTTTAATTAATATATTTCGGTCAGTTCGTATTTGCTACGGTCGCAACAGATATGTTGACCCCTTAGGATGGCGCGAGGAAGGCGAGCGCTCGTCGCCTTGCACCTCCTGTTTATACACTTTAGTAAGTTTTCAAAATCCGTTATATACTTTAGTCTAAAGTGATGTAGGAAGACTTTTGTAATGCCCGCCCTAATGTGCGCCAGCCTTTACCGGTAGCTTGAGCAACAGCACGTAGAATATTGTTGACTAGTGTTGGCGTTATATGACTACTGAGCTAGTCGTGGTTCGATGCCCAGGTCGGGCAAAGATTTATAAGGGGTGCTACACATAAGTTCGGGTCGGCGCATTCGATTCCGCAGTATTTGTCAAACAACAAAGCCGAAGGCTTTTATTCTGCCCGTGCTGGTCGGCGAACTTGGCATTTACCCTCGCTGAATCATGTCGAATCAGCTCGGTACCATTAGAACTAAGTTCAGCAGCTTTCCCGAGTGTATTTTCGACTAGGTTTTGCCCGCGCCGTCGTCCGCGTGAAAATTCTTGTTTTAACATATAATAATATCCCATGACACGCAATTATGTAACTGTCCATCAGTGAAAGAATTTTCGGAATCGGATCAGTAGTTTCGAAGATTATCCCCCTACGTGTGCCCGTACGTACAAACAACTAACAGAACTTTATAATATTACTACAGATTTTGCCGCCCGGCTGTGCCGAATCATACCGACCCGAATGAGTGTTTAGAACGCCTAAAAAAAAAATAGTAAAAATATGTGCTTATTAAACCTTTAAAGGTACACTTTTGTAATGAACAATATCAGCCTTATTATTGTTCCTCTGCAGGGCAAAGGCCTCTTCTCATACAGAGAAGGAAACTTTTGTAATATAAACATTATATTAAAATTGTGTAAGATATAACCTAAAATAAAACTTTTTAGTAATATTTTTAACTTTTTTTTTTTATAAAAGAAGCGGGTTAGGTATTACTTTATTTTAAAACTCAAAAAAAAAGTTGAAAACATACGACATTTAGTGAGTTAGTGTGCGGCCGACGAGAGAATGCGTTCATGACACCTGTCATTTTCGTACAAACGAATACGTGTTTAGCAAAGAACATCATTCAAGTGTTCATTTCACACTCAAAAATGAAAGTGTTGGCCAGAAAAAAAAGTACTATTTTCTTATGGGAAATGACAATTGAGCAACGAAAGTCTAAAAGTCATATTTGCCAAAAATCATATTTTTATCAGAAGTGTTTTAAGCAGAACATTGACAAAATACCATCTTTTGATTGAATTTAATATCCTGAGCATGTTTTAACTATAAACTTGTAATTCAAATATGATTTTTGGCATTTGCAATCTCAAATAGCAGCCGGGGGGCTAGTGATAGACTTTCGCTGTAATAGTAAACAATACTCAGGAGGTCATTTCCCATAAGTCAGCAGGAAATACTTTTTGTCTGGCTTGAATTGTTGGATACGAAATGAATGATGTCCTTTGATGTTTATTAGTTACTATCTAGAATTATCGCATTAACAGATGTCATCAGCGCATTCTCTCGACGGCCAGACTGAATTACTCGTACTTTGTATGAGACTGATCTGATTTGTTAGTTCCTACTACATTTAACTGTTGAACAAAGCTAGTGTGTACATTCCTTCTTCTTGTCGTTACTAAATTGATGATTTTTGTCAAATATGTCTGTTAAATATGTATGTTTTGTCAAATGTGATATTATTAATATATAATAATATTATCCTTAACAGATTAAGGCCAAATTAAATTCCTTAGCAAAACTTCACAGTCGTGATGATGATGATGATCTAATAATACCATACAGAGAAGGCACGAGCATTGATCATCACACTTGCACAAAACGGTTTGGCAATTTCAGACTTATATTACCTATAAGTCCAGGTTTCCTCGCGATGCTTCCTTCACCGTTGTCAGTAATGTCCAAGATAACTATTATAAAGACAAAACAAATAAAAAAGGCGTTAATAGCCGCTCGTACTGTTACTTGAAATTATGTTAAAATTATTTGTGAAGTTTTGCCAGCTAACTTAATTTGACCCTGTAGTGTTGTTGTGTCATTACATTGCACTCTTGTGAAGTTTACTGTATGAATAGTCTGTCTGTATTTTTCCTAAAATAAAACATGTGATTTGTAAATGTTTCAATTAATCTTGGTTCTATCTCCCTGTAATAATAATAACCCCACCGCCGTATCTCTACGTTGACGTCGTGGTGGGGCTCGCGCGCTCCGAACTCTGAGCCTGTGCCGGTAGAGATTACATGATAGAACTTATGACTCACCCTCTGTAGCTTCTGCAATTTACCGGTGAATGACGTTACTGAAACGTTATTTATGAAAGTAAGTTGGTGTTTTCCCGTATAGTCAATCCCCGCTGTCATCGTTCTCATGACGGTCATTATGTGGCGGCCACCGCTCTTCTAGGAAATCGTAGCTTTACTGTGTACACCGATTACGTTGGTGTGGCTCAGGGGGGCCAGCTAGACTAGATAGAAACGCATTACGACGTCTGGGATAATTGAATAAATTAAAACACAAACCAAGAAACAAACATTCGTATTTATTACTTACAAATATTTACCTTTATGTACAAACTTGTATATAGGCCATTAATTAAACAACTTGTGAATTCTCAAACGCCACTTTAACCACACACATAAAGAATCTACTCTTCTCACCCTCTTAACGGAGACTTAAAACAGTTGCGTTTGAGAATACGGCCGTAAAACACATGAAACTATACTATATTTCTTAAAACTTTAGAACAAAGTTAACACTTACATACAATAAAATGCAGGTCCCAAACAATAACCTAATTCCTTTCTCTGGCCCTGTAGCTTGGAACCTATTCCCGTTACCGGTGAGCTACCTACTTGTTTAAAATCTTTTGCATTCAAATATTTAAAATAGTACAAAGGGGTTAAATTATAATTACACGAAAGAATCAGCATGTTTTTGTCTATCTCTTCCTGATACTTGGAGCCATCTGACACTCGCACTTATTTGCAAGCGCTTTAAAGTACGAATGGACTTCTCGCTCTGGCGAATTCCTTTTCTAAATGTCAGAAAGGGTCAGTGATACGGGACAATGATGGTGTGTGCGTGTCAAACTCAAGTATAAAGCATTTATATCAGAACAATTTTCAGGCACTTGAATTGTCAAGAAATCGGTCAGTTGGGATGAAGATGAAGCTAGTTGCTCATTCCAAAGCGTAGTAAATACCCATGGAGAAGAACGGGCAAGAAACTTCATGGACACTTTGAAATCGAAGTATAGTGTTAAAAAAATGTTGGTTACAATCATGATTCGTTGTATTACAACGCGTGGAAAACTCATAACCAAGAATAAAAACATTAACTGAAAATAATAATTCTTTTCTTTTATCGATTTTTTGTTATTTTTTATTTTTTTTAATCGGCAGGAACATGAAATTTTGTAACTTTTTAGTAGGTATATTGCTTTTCCGTAAAGGGGATTGAAGATTTTTATACCAATACCTACTGTCACAAAGTAAAGCGCCTGCCTGGGTTCGAACCTACGACCTTCAACTCGTAAGTCGCGGCCGTCACCACTGGGCCACCACTGCTCTACTGGGCCACGACTGCTATTGCACCACTGGTATTATATTACAACTCGTAAGTCACGGCCGTCACTACTGGGGCACCACTGCTCTACTGGGCCACGACTGCTATTGCACCACTGGTATTATATTACAACTCGTCAGTCGCGGCAGTCACCACTGGGCCACCGCTGCTCTACTGGGCCACGACTGCTATTGCACCACTGGTATTATATTACAACTCGTAAGTCGCGATCGTCACCACTGGGCCACCACTGGTCTACTAGGCCACGACTGCTATTGCACCACTGGTATTATATTACAACTCGTAAGTCGCGGCAGTCAACACTGGGCCACCACTGCTCTACTGTGCCACGACTGCTATTGCACCACTGGTGTTATATTAAATTACAGAAAAAGAAAATGTGATTATTTCATCACCACTGTTCTCAAAACGGTGACTGACTCAAAATCGTGAGGAAACCTACATGTCCTAGAACTAAAAATTTGAAGACATGTGACCTCTTCCACCCCGCACTGGGCCCGCGTGGTGTCGCCACTCCCTCTCGATGAGAGGAGGCCAGTGTCTCAGCAGTGGGAACATTATAGGCTGATAATGATACCTACTGTCGAGCCAATTTAATATAATATTTTTTTTTCAAAATGGCGGACATTCCTGACACCTATATTAACACGATATTAACGTTCAAAGTTGATCACGTGGCATCCATATTTTTTAAACTACTTTGAACGTTAATATCTCGGAAACGTGACACTTTACGGGCTTTGGGTCATTTAATGTTTTCTGTTTGCAATTTTGCATTGATGTCAGCTATATAGGTTTCATATGTGGCCACCATTTTGAAAAAATATCAGAATGGCGGAAAGGGTAAGTATGTATGCCACGGATCTTCAAAGCCCTTTGCTGTCTGATATTAAATCTACCATGAAATGGGTGCTTTTTTTAGATATTTCACCAATTTCTTGATTTTTATTATATTAGACAAAAAATAGAGAAATAGCTTATTCTTCCAATATCAATCTCTGAGAAAAACATCTTTAAAAAAAATCTTTCACGTAGTTATACAATACGCAATTCTTACAAGCGGTGACCGAATTGATAACTTGTGAAACTCTTATAAGGTGCTTCCTTTAAGGTAACCCACGACATGCCAAAATTATTTGTATTTTATTTTATTAAAACTTTATGCACATGCAAAAAAAGTACTGTACAAAGGCGGACTTGCTGCCTGACGCATTTTCTGCCAGTCAACCTTAGGGTGATGCAGAGACAATATATGGCAGGTGCAACATGCGGGATAAATTTATTTACAGTAAAAACTTTTTTACAAAAGAAAAAAAAAAACAAACGACTTCCAAACACTACAAAGGAAAAATAACTTTAATTTCAGAAGTCGGTGTCGTTGGTTCCGCATTTCGTTTTTTGACACCGACTTCCGAACCCCACAAAAATTCATATAACACTACTTGCTATGTAAATATCAGTGACAAGAAGATTCAATATAAACTACGTGGAAAAAAATTGTATTATTGAAGTGAACTCAAAAACTACTTAAGTAAAGTTAATAAAATTTGGGACCACCCCTGAGGCATACCTTATCCATTAAAAAAATAACTGCTAATCCGTCTAAATGACAAATGAAAAAAAAAAGGTTCAAATTGAAAACCTCCTTTTTTGAAGTCGGTTAAAAAAACGTAAGAATTTATTTGCAATCTTGCGGGCTAAATTGAAGTCACCTTGAGTAATACTTCAAACTCAACGAAACTTCAAATTCTCAATTCAGAAACCGGGTGTTAGTTTATTATTATATTTTTGACAAATCATACACAGCACAGTTAGAAAGTTAAAAAGTAAACAAAGAGGAACATGTCGAGTAATAACTAATTATATAACTTTACAATTAACAACTTTTCACTATTACTACATAATAATTTGCAATCATTTGGCCCCCGTACTTACACCTATGTTGTTATTATTATTATATTTGACCGTCAATCCGATCGTAGGTAATAACGAAGATAAACAAATTACAGTTATTTTTTACTAAAATTGGACGAGAATTGAGAGTGAAATTTCAAGGACGCGTCACGTTTAGGCACATTTCTTTACATGAGAGAGAAGAAAGATCTCTCTCTCTTTCTGTCTCTCACACCTCTCTTACTCTTTGGTTTTTAGGATGTTTCACTTCAATCTTATATATATATATTAAATCAGTTGTTTAACATTGATGTGAAAGCAATACTCATTGAATCGTCGATATTACAAAAGAATGGATAAAATAATAATAATAATAGTTATCTGGTAACTGGAAATGATGCTACTATTTACTTTATTTTTTTTTTTCAATATATTATTTAAAATTAACAAAATAACGACCGGAGTGAAGCAACTATTGTAAATTATTAAAATAAAATCAATTTTACAGTTGAAAAACCGTATTCTGTAAGGAAACAGACACATTTGCTGTCAGATTGTCAAACTCATGTCAAGTGATTTGATCGAGTGTCGTTATGTTTGTCAGGCGAGGACAGCAGTTGCCATGTGCTTGAAAATCTTACAGTTAAGGCCTGATTTACACGGTCCGGTTAACTTGAAGCAACATTCAAGTTGCAAATTGTATGTTTTTTATTATTTTGATTGAACTTTCAGAACCTGAGCGTAGTCAATATAAATGAATATTATTTAATTCTTCTACATACAATTATACAACACGACGCCGCAATTTGGCGCGTTTTAACAATACAGAAGAGGACGGAGTCTTTATATTACTTAACATTTTACTATGCTATGTGATTGAGCGTCCCAAATAAACACCTAATGACCCATATTAATACGTCTCAAGTGAAAGATTGATAACTCTTAAAAATTTTCTCTGCCCTTGTTCGGGTCGGCACCATTCCGCACAGTCGGACGACAAAATAAAATGTAACACACTATGTTCGGGAAAAAGTTGCTCGGCTCAACTCGAATTGTGCCGAGCCGACCCGAACATGATCCAGCGAGGGTAGATGTCAATCGGGACGAGCCGAATGATACGTGTAGTATTTGGTGCCTCAAAGAGACTCGAGGCATTATTAAATCGGGCCGCACTAATTATGTCAATATATTACACCGTTCTCAAGCTAGAGATCAATAAACATTGAGCGATATGATATGTCATTAATTTAAAATATAATATGTAAACGCGAAAAGTGAAAATAAATTAAAATACTTTGCTGACACCAGAACGGCAATATGACACATCGAGCTTTAGAACGAGACTGCCACACAGGTATGAGTGACAGAGAAGTTGTGAGACAAAGCCGAAAAACTATTTCACTAATATTAAAAAGAGGTAAAATCCTTTGTTTGTATGTAGGGGGTAATCTCTGGAACGACCACTCGGATTTGAAAAACTATTTTTGAATTTGATAGTCCAATGCCGAGCAAAAAAAACTTGTGTTAAAAGTGATAGTGCGGGCAGGCTATGGATGCGATGCAGTGGGTCGGGAACCAGAAATTTCACGCAGACGAAGTCGCCGGCAGAAGCTAGTGTATCGCTATTTCAATATTGTCAACGTTATTGTAACATTTCGCGTTTACAAGTGCCTTATACTATACATTCTAGCGTCTCTAAAGTTATAAAAATAATACAATGCTGTCAACATCGACAGTGGACGGATTCTTGTCATTATTTAAGATAAATGCAAGTTTTTATTACAAACATCGGAATGAACCCGATCGTTTCTGGGCTTAGCACCCGAATACACGATTTAAATATAATTTTATAGGTTTTATATATATCATACAAAGTCAAATTAAATTAGGTGGCGAAACTTCACACACGTGGTGAGACGATATCCAATAATAAAAAATAAAGTTTATTATTTCAGTCTATTTAAAATCCAGAAAACCAAACAAAGGATTCTTCTAAACCTACAATTTAAGTAATTACAGCTGGTTATGGGGTCTACATCCGCGGGTAGTGTAGTTACTAGTACATACATAAAATCATTGTTTCTTCTTTATCGTTATTAGACATCGATACAGATCACGTCTGTAAAGTTTAGCTAGCTAATTTAATTTGGCTTTGTATTTTAAATAAAAAATATATTATTAGGTGCCTAAATATGCAGATAAATCTATGCAGGAAGGAGGCTACAATTTTAAGTATTATGCATATTATGACCTAATTGTTTTTTTATTTTTTATTATACGGTCAGGGAAATGAAATGTTTATCAAATTGACACACTACGTCAACGCGCCATGTTATAACCGTTTCAACTGTCAAAAATTATCGGTTGACATACGGACTACTAAATTTGATAAACGATTAATTTCCCAGACTTTACTTCCCAATTTCATATTCAAATAAAAAAAATATTATACATAGTCCGTGTTATGCACGGACTGTATGTATGGATGTAGATATTGGACTTAACGCTAAGGGAATAGTTTATTTTTGCCCAAACCAACTTCTGTGTGTTAATATGTCTAGTTCGTTCAATCTCCGCTGCTGTCAGATGAGCTGTCAGAACGCGAGGCGCTGTGCTGGCTCGAGTGCGAGTGCGGATGTGAGCTTTGTGACGGCGTGGGCACGTGGGGCTCCGCCGGAGCGCTTTCGGGCTGGCGAGCTGTGTCGTTGCTGCTGTTCGTCGGGATCGCTAGCTCGCCGAGAAAATCGTTACTGTAATTCAGGGAAAGTATTTGTTGGTGAGTTTGACAAACTAAGGGAAACGCCCATTCTTGGCCATGTTTTGCCCATCAATGTGATAAATGCACAAAAATGCTCATTTAGTAACTAAAATATTGCTATTACTTATTTTTAATGAAATCTCCGGAATTAAAAGCCGATTTTATCAAGAAACTCAATCGTTTATTGCCTTGTTTACCACTTCCGGTCGTTGGTCAATCCTGTCAAAGTAGGGATGACAGCTTTTACTGAAAAAAAATCGATACACTAAAACCGGTTACGTACCAAAAATCAATTTTTGGAAAATCAATTTTTATTACGGATTGTTTCGCTTTTGTTATTTTCTTTAGAGACAAAACAATGTTTATCCATATCCGGGCTTATAATGAATACGATCCATTTAACAGATTCCGTGTTTCCACTTTTTTTAAATATCAGTTTTTTGATAAATCGATCTTTTTATTTAAGTGCTTTTTTAATTTGTTAATTTGTTCTGCTAACAGCTAGCTATTCTGTATAGTAATCTGTGGATAACGTCTTGAAACTTATAATAAAAGTAACAAATAGACTACTATTTGTTACTTTTATTATATGTTTCTATATTGTGTACCTAGAATAGAATAGAATAGAATACTCTTTATTATGTGCTCTTTATCTCCTACTATGTAATATACTGATGTTTGTTATTCCTATCAAATAAAATAAAATAAAATAACGAAAAACAAATCAAATATCTTGACTTAGCACACGAAGTTGTTGACATGTGGAATGTGCTCGACTGTCATTGTGCCGATTGTCTTAACGGCAAATAGTCCGATGGCCAAAAGTCTCGATTAGCACCTATCCTATCGAGCTTCTGATTCAGAAGGCAGTACGAGTACTCCTCGATACGGCTCGCATTGTAAGGAGGTTCCTGTCTCTGGAGCCCTAACCACCGGTAGCTTGGACCCTGCTCCCGATACCGGCGGATCACTGTTTTTTTATATTTTAAATGTTTTTTTTATACGTATTGTGTTCCCCAGTAACTGTGCTGTGGAGGTCAGATAGGCAGTCGCTCCATGTTACATACTGGTATTCAGGTGCATCCGGTTCGACTGGAAGCCTACCGCAACACAGTTGGGAACAGACTGATATTGACCTACTTGTAGGTACTCACACGAGATCATTGGTGGTTCTGTTCTTCCACGAAAAGAACTCGTCGTCGAGGTTGAAGGTCAGGTTGCTCCTCATCACGACCTTGACGGGCGCGACCTCGCCAGAAGACTTCCAGAGGTCTCGGCGCAGCTAGAACGATACAGGGTAAGAAGGTCAAGCACAAATGTTACATACGACACCGCACTTTTTATTTTCTCGAATTTGTCGAATCGCTTTTGGCTCGTTAGTATTATTGTGTATATTTAATGGATTATACAGGGTGTATCAGAAAGGTGAGGTGAAATTTAAGGGTGTAGTACAGACTGTCAAAGTGAGTGAACAACTTTCTCCATGGGAGCAACATTGTAATCGATAAAACATAATCTGCGCGGAGAAAGTTGTTCAGTCTAACGATCTGTACCACACCAGGCCCATTAAGATAGTGTTTTTTAACCCAAATTCTGAAATAAATACTATCAATAGTTCGATTTCGATTCTCAAAAAACAGACTAATCAAAATCAATAAAAATACTTTCTTTTTAAATCGCGTGAAGCAAAAAAAAACTAACACAACACACACTTTTTCATCCTTAGTATATTCAATGTCCTTCGGTCGCTCGCCGGACAAGTCACTCGCCCGCACACTGGCTTTCTGGCTCCGGCGCTGTCCCTGCGAGTCAACTGCTCCACTCTCCCAATGCGCGTGCGAGGCCAGTGCTGCACTCTCCCGATGTCCATGAGTGGCGAGCTCCGCCTCACTCAAGTTGATGTCGTTGTCGTTCCGAGGCAGCGGTTCGTCTTGTGACTTGCGACGGAATCGCGACTCACCTGATTGGAGGTATTGTGTTATTAGTATTTGAATACAGAAACTAGTCATAAGATACAGCCGGGATACAGCCGGAAGCTGTCGTCAGAAGCACGAAAGTCTGACAACCAGTCTTACCAAGGGGTATCGTGCTACCAGGAACTGGGTTGTAGAGGTCGGACAGGCCGACAGGTCAGGTGTGTACTGGTATTCAGCTGCATCCTGTTAGACTTGAAGCCGACCCCAACACGGTTGGTAAAAGGAAGATGTTGATGATATTTCGATTCAGAAACTAGTAATATACAAGGTCAATTTAAATTAACTTTTTAATTTGTAAACATAGCAGGAGCTGGGCAGTGGTTACATTTCGTACTGTTAGCCTGTTACAGTATTTTACACTTTTACTACAGTATTTTTATCTCACGAAGCTACGCGCGCTTTACTTGTGATTACCAAGTGTACAATCACGCTGAGAATGTGTGTGTAAGCGCGCGAGCTCTTGGCACCGTCCGAAACAATGGCGAAGTCGGCATTGTGTTTGTGATGTGTGCTGACGTTACTCGTCTTTACGCACACATTCACAGCATGTTTCTACACTTGGTTACAATCTTCTTTCTTCTTGGTTTGTCTGAGATTTTGAACTATAATATTATTGAAGTATAGCAACTTACCGATGGCCCAGTCCTCCTGGCCGGCGGAGCGGTCCATACTGTCATCTAACAGGTGTTCCGTAGACTCCATGCCACGTTTGTCACCATCATTTATGTCGCCTCCATCTATCTTGCCATCGTCTGTGTTGCCTCCATCCGTGTCGCCACCATGTGTGTTGCCTCCATCCGTGTGGCCGCTATATTTGTGTTCCACTATCCCTTCGCGCGACTCAGGCGGTGCCGACCTATAGAGTAATGATATAATAGTGAAATTCAAACTTAAAGCATTTATAACAATAAAACAATTTTAAGGCACTTTTGAAATGTCAAGGAACAGTGTCGGTCAGTAAGATACATGAAGCTACTTGCTCGTTTTAAAGCGTAAAGGTTCCCATGGAGAAGAACGGCCAACAAACTCCGTGGACATTCTTTTAAATCAAAATAATGTTACAAAATATTATTTATATCATCCATCTATTCAGAATGTAATCATTTCATTATTTCAGAGTTGCCCTTAAATTTAAAGCGTGTAGGCTAGTGGGAGAAAAATAATGTGTGCAAAATGTTACTGCTCGACATAGCTAATTTATTTAATTTTGCACACTTTGTTCAAAGTGTCGTGCAGACTGTCCACAAACAGAAAATAATATGTGCTCACCCGGTGTCCTCTCCCAGCTTATCGGAGAGTTGCTTCTGCAGCACTTCGCGCGCGTAGCCGAGGCGCTGCCTCGCGGGCGGCGCGCGCGGCCGCTGCCTGCGCAGGCGCTGCGAGGCCGACGTAGCATTAATTGTACTCACATTACCGGAAGCTAGCTCAATTTATTCAGCAACCAGTAGCACGAAATATAAACAATATCTGTGAAGACCATGTCAAACCCTGCTGAGGCCCACTCGCGCTTCTTGTCGGGTTCAATTAATTTCCAAGAATTTTTTTTAATTTCCAAGAAATTTCCAGACGCAAGCTAGCATCCGATGACACCATTCGCGGACGACAGTGCAATAACGATAGCGTGTAATCAAAGAGATTTTTATAAAGATGACATAAATAATACATTAAAAGAAACTATAGAATGGTTAGAAGACAATAATAATTCAAACATTAATTTAAGAAAAACTGTAACCATGTTAAAGTTTTATTTATTGTATGTATATTATTTCTGTGCATTTTAGCCCGCTAAAAACTGGTTCGAACGCATGCAAAAGTGTATTAAATATCGCGGAGAATTCTTTGAAAAACGATAAATGGTAGGTAATAATGTATTAGATCGTCTATACTTATTTCAAACGACACAACTTAAAAGGCAGCCCTCGTACGTAATACTTTCTTCGCTTTGAATTTAATGAACTTATAATGCCAAGAAAATGCCTAGTCACGTGATGCGAAGCCGCAGGCACAGCTAGTTTGTAATACGTAAAGATAAATATAGAAATGGGATACCAACCTCAGTCTCCTTAGCAGGCACCGGTACACTAGTACCTTTCGCCTTCACGAAGTCTTCCACGATGATCTCCTTCTTGCTGCCCGCGCGACCCTCGCGGGCCCCTCGCCCGCCGTGCTCTAGCACGAGCTCGGGGCCCGCGGGGCCCGCAGGCGGCACGATAGCGTTGCTACTGATCATTGATGAAGAGGTCGGTTTCTTGTTCTTAATGCGTTGTTTTGATGACTGTGGAAGAATTTGTTTTTTTGCACTTAAGGATTTGGTTGAAGCTGTAGTAAGATGGATTACTACGAAACCGCAATACACTTAATTAATTGTGAATCCTACTGCAAGTTACTTTATGATGGATAGACTGGCCGCTACAATAAAAACTGGCACAATTCGGAGAAGAAAAGCGGTCGAGCGCGAGTCGGACTCACACACAAAGGGTACTTCCGTACAATATTAGATAAGATAAGATAAATCTTTACATGGTACAAAGTTGTTACAGTCAGACATTAACCTAAAGTCCGCATGTTTAGCTATAATCGTACAGGATATCAATTGCATGCACAATAATAATTATTTAGTAAATTTTAAAGTTCAATGTCACAGATACAAAGTCAATACAATAATAGTTTTCCCTCAGCACTGTCTGCAATTAAAAAAGTCCAGAAATTTTTAGTTTATTGTTGAGAAAATCTTTAATGTCATAAAACATGTGTTCTTTCAACCATTTCAGTAATCTGTTTTTAAATAAGTTGATATTAAATAACAATTTTATTTCTTTGGGAATGTTGTTACAAATGCGTG
Organism: Eremobia ochroleuca; assembly: GCA_949629135.1. Lineage (NCBI taxonomy): Eukaryota > Metazoa > Arthropoda > Insecta > Lepidoptera > Noctuidae > Eremobia > Eremobia ochroleuca. The sequence continues at coordinate 257,633 of OX451411.1, read as the reverse complement.
TACACATGACTAGGAAACTTTTCGCATACTTGGCTGATTTAGGAGTATCCTGCAATGCAAGTCTGCATGGATCTCTATTTCGAGAGTTCAATTGATAGGCTTTTTTGAACAATCCCTTATAATCATAATTACAAATTTCAAAAATGTACAGTGACGGAAGTGGTAATATACCTAGCTTTTTAAAGAACGGTTTACATGACTCGTCAGGCCGGATACCACAAATGGCTCTGATGCATTTCTTTTGCGAAATAAATGCTCAGTTGAACACTATTTTTTTTTTTTAAACAGTAATAGGCGCACTCTGTGAAAATTTCAAATGTCTACCTATTACTGTTCAAAATATACAGCCCCGTGACAGACAGACAGACGAACGGACAGACGGACAGCGGAGGCTTAGTAGTATAGTAGTAGGGTCCGTGGACACCCTTTGGGTATGAAACCCTAAAAATTACCTCGAATAATTTAAAATGTTTAGACTTATATGGGATTTTATTTTCGATTTCTGACCCTTAAAGCAGCCAGTATATCTACACTAATATTATAAAGGGGAAAACTTTGTTTGTATGTTTGTTTGATTGTAATGAATAGGCTCAAAAACTACTGGACCGTTTTTAAAAATTATTTCACCATTCGAAAGCTACATTATTCACGAGTAACATAGGCTAAATTTTATTGTGGAAAAAAATAGGGTTCCGTAAGATATTTGGGTTTTTCGGACACAAGGTGTGAAAAATCAACCAGAAAAGTTACTTATTTTGCGTACGCTGCCTAAAATATAAAAGATAGAACTATAAAATGTTCTAATTAATTATAGATCTTATAAATATCTACAAAAAAGTCCGCGACACACTATACCTATCTATGTCGAGTGAGGCACAACAACCATTTTTTTATTTAAAAATCTTGAATTTTTTGGACTACATTTAAACGCATTTATTTTACTCATGCTATTAATCGTTATCAAAATAAATTATTTCATCACTAAGTACAGTTTATGTAGATAATATTTGGTCTTTGAATGATTAAAATTGGACGTTTGGTTTTGAAATTATGGCGAAATTAAAATATTACGATTTCTGCTGCACGGCCCGTTGCGAAGTGAGAGTCACCTAGGCGTGGGTGCGCGTGGAGGGGAGTTTAGATCTATGAGTAAGGTACCCGCGCGGCTCAGACGCGAGATCTAGGATAGATGATGCTATATATCCTGACATCGAAAACTTACATCAAAATGATTTTCGTTGGCTGTGTTGTAGAGAAATAGTTTCTCCCAGGAATGAAACAGTCAACGAAATAAACAATTTAATTATGCAGAAAGTACCGGGTGAAGTTAAGTGCTGTAAATCCATAGACACCGTCACTAACATCGAGGACGCAGTGCACTACCCCCAGGAATTTTTAAATTCTCTGAACCCCGCTGGGCTACCACCCCATGAACTGTCGTTAAAAGTTGGCACGCCGATAATGCTACTCAGAAATTTAAGTCCCCCCCAACATGTGTAATGGCACGAGACTTCTTATAAAGGAGCTAAAAGATAATTTAATAGTAGCGAAGATTATCACCGGCCCTGCAACTGGTGAATTAGCTAATATACCAAGAATACCCATGATTAATACTGATTTGCCTATAACATTCAAAAGGCTCCAATTTCCAGTAAAAATTTCTTTCGCACTAACGATAAACAAATCCCAGGGCCAAACATTCAAATTAGTAGGAATTGATTTACGAAAAGAATGTTTTACGCATGGGCAACTTTACGTTGCCCTATCACGGGTCGGGGCTCCCGACCATCAGCATATTTTGTTACCTGAAAATAATTTAACGTCAAATGTTGTTTATAGAGAAGCTCTACAATAATCGCTTTAGTTATCTATCCTAAAACAACGGGTTGCACTCCGGGACTGCCGGCAGAAGTGAAAACTTAGTATTAATTACATTTAAATATTTTCATCATTAACAACTTTAACATCCTCATAAAGACAATCTATGCAGCCTGCGGATAATGACTGCGTCGTCGATGTTAGTGTCGGTGTCTGTGAACTGACCTGGGAATAATTTTGCTGACCGTGTCTTTCCTGGGTAGGCTTTTTGCAGCGGTAACCGACATCCACGCGGGCGGAGCCGCGGGCGACCGCTAGTCTATCATATAAAGTAAGTTGCGAGTCTCGTTTCCTGCGAAATGCATGGGAAAAGTTTTTTGTGATTTCTGACTTTTCTAGTACTCAAACCTTTGTTGGTCCTTTAAGTTTTTTGATCCTTATAAGAAACGGGATCGTTTGGCATTTCAAAAGTGTTTATGAAAATTGCTTACTTATTTTTTACTTGTTTTTTTTTTCAAAATTTGTGAAATACAGATCAAAATGTCTCAAAAAAGTTAAGGATAGTCTCCTAAGCACACTTCCCTGTAGCTACAACGGTTAAGGGATTGGCCCTTAGTGCCCCGTCTCATAAATCAACCTGTATAACGCGCGGATAACTTTCCTTGCGCGATGGGGATTTGCGTGACGTCCGGTTCTTGATGCGTAGTTTGCATGCGGCGATGTAGATGGCGCCACTTGTGAAATGTCACTTGAGATATAGTTCCGATTTTGGCCACGCGCCAAACGAGCTAGTAGCGTAGAAGTAGTTCTCACCCCCTCCCTGATACTGGGCTTGGTCCTGGCGCCTCGGGGGAATTTGGGAGTTTTCGGGCGCTCGATGTCCATCTTGTTGAGCACGCGCTGCGGCGAGTGCATGTCTAGCTCCGTAACTTTGTTGCGCTCGAACATGCGCCCGTTGTTGATCACCTGGGGGGGGGGGGAGTTAACCTATGGGTAGGATTATTAAGTGTAATATTTGAAGAGCGCGTAAATCCATACGAATATTATTTAAATTAGAAAATAACTGCGAAAACGCTGTTACATTTTTACGATTAAGTATACAGAGCCTAAAGAAACTAACTGAACCCCACGACACAGGGAGTCCTAGTGTGGGGTCCTGGACATTTGTTAAAATTTAGATCTATCTAAGGCTCCTATGTAATCTGTTCTAGTTTTTCTCAAATACTTTACCGTGTTTTTTCTGAACTGAATAAAGTTTTTATATATTTATTAACTAGCAACGGTTCACAGATGAAGAACATCTGAAGATTTGCCATTTTTTTGTGCTTGATCGAACTTTTCTTGACCAGGACCTCGTCTGATGGAAAGCGATGTTTTTACTTGTTTTTATAGCGACGAGTTTACCTTAACATTCTTATCATTTAGGATGGTGACGAGGTCCCTGACGAAGGTGTTGTTGGGGAGCAGCTGCTTGTGCTCGCAGTGTATGTCCACCTCCAGGTGCTCCTCGGTGCCGTTCATGAGCGTCCGCAGCAACTTGAGGATGAACTTGTTCTTGATCCTCTTCTTGTTCGAGTGCGAGCGCTTGCGGCCGTGACGTTTGTGGTGCTGTCTCTGTGTAGGACATAACATCACGCGTGTGTAAAGAACAGCGCATATTACAGCCGCGTCGGGCCACAGCGTATCGAAAAATCGTGCAGGTCGCCTTATCCACTTCTCCGTAATTTCTATTCAATTTTGGTATTTCTATTCGACTGATGTGACTTCTTGTGTTGCCGAGAATAGGGATGATAACTTTTTTTTTTTATTTTGAACTCAAAAATATTGTTTGCAAATAGTGCAAACAATATTAATTAATGTGTATATGCATAAAAAATTGCCAAGTTCAAAACGTTGGTATTGCTGCTAGAGAGAGACGGCACTGTCATAGAAGTGACGTCACGACTGTGTAACTTCATACTAGCGCCATACATTGTCCGTGCTGCGCGACAAGGACGGGAATCCCTTCAACATCTTTTGAACCGTGTAGCTTATTCACATTTCCATCGATTTTACAGGTTTTACGATACATTACTTGAAATTACATTATTTGTATGAACATTTCCGATCTTAGTCATCATCCCTATTGCTAATGAAAGTGCATATTTAGAATGATAGGTAGAATACTGTCTGTATAAACAATTAGCGAGGGCAGGAGAGTATGACTACGTTAGCTGAACGTACCTTGTGCGCGTGTCGCCTCTGGGTCCCGTTGGCGCCGCGTCCGGCCGGCTCCGCGTACGCCAGCAGCGAGCGGGAGACACGACTGGACAACAACATTACCATATACATCACCAGCTCTGCAGGGCTCGAGGCTACTCGCACGGGTCGATCGAATGTGAGGCGTGCTCCACTTTTTTAAAATTGCTCTTGACCTCAATCACGCCTGATAGAATAGCTTAGAGATGAATTACAAATTCACTTAGAGCAACATATATAACTTAAAATGTAAATGTTAATGCAATGCAATGCAAGTAGCATAGCGCAGCAGTGCAGCGCTCTGGCGCAGTACTAGTGCAATGCTGTTGCCACGTTATCTGCCAGTAAGCGTAGGTAACAAACGAAAACAAATATATGTATCTTAAAACTAACATTACTATTAAGACACACACAGAATCATTGTTTTATGTTATTATTATTATTACTATTATGTCACGTGATCAACTTTGCACGCTAATATCTCGGAAACGTGACGCTTTACGGGGTTTGGTCTTATTATCAGTCGTTTTGGCGTGAAAAGGTAACAGACAGTTAATAGCACAGAACTGGTGCCCTGAGACAGTGCGGCGGGTCGCGGCAGACCACGTAGGAGATGGCGGGACGAGCTGGGTAGGTTCCGTCAAAACTGGGGGACGCGCGGGCTCGCGAGAGATGGAAGGAGTGGAGGGAGGCCTTGCCCAGGAGTGGGCAGCGTAGGCTAGTAAAACAAATAAAAGTAGTCAAAAACACACCTGCCGTGTCTTAAAGTAAGCCTGAAACGGGAAAACAAGTTGATAGGGAACAAGGTATAACGGAATTCTAGTAAATGTAGTTAGTTATGTAAAGTGTCTCACACATACACATTCTCTCACACACACACACCTAAACTTACACATAGTCCACATTGCGCTCAAAATATTTCTTAATATTTTAAATTTCACTGTTGTAAATCTAGACAATGTTTAATTACTTTAAAATAGTAACGCTTGTTCATGTGCCTTTCGACTGTGATAATCCATCAGTACATGTAATGCGCATTTTCACTATACATGTATTAGGTTGTCTCATAAATTATTGCCAGTTAAAAAACAATTTATTATTAATATTTTATTATGAATAAAAATACATTTAATCAATTATATAGTCTCCCTCGTTATCAACAACAGTCAGACATCTACTGGGCAAAATTTGAATACCCTTCTCCCAAAATGAGGCAGGCTGGGACTCGAAAAAATCTTCAAGTTCAATTTTAACACTTCCTGAATTTTCGATTTTTTTTTCCTAGTAAATGAAATTTAAGAGCTCGAAATAAATGAAAGTCTGAAGGCGCAAGATCCGGGCTATACGGTGGACGTGGAACAGTCAGCCATCCTAGCTCCTCCAGCTGTTTATGTGTTAACTTGGCGCAATGAGGTCGTGCGTTGTCATGCAAAAGTTGGACTCCAAGTCGTTTTGGCCGCTTAATTTTTAACATCTCTGTTAGTTTGCGAAGCTGCTGCGTATACAGATTGGCGTTAATAGTCTGATGAGATTCGAGGAGTTCCCAGAAAATCATTCCTTGCCAATCCCAGAAAACAGACAACATAATCTTACGACCGTGTTCATTAAGTTTAGGCTGGGCGGGTGGGTTTTCCCCGCGAGGAATCCAATAGGCATGACGCGTGTTAGTTTCATAATGTATCCAGCTCTCGTCACACGTAATAATGTTCTTGAGAAAGTCTCGTCTGTGCGGACGAAGTAACAAACTTTGACAAATGGCCACACGAACGGCCCGGTCATGGTCCGTTAACGCATGAGGTGTCCAACGTGACATCACTTTGCGATATCCCATCGATTTGAGATAACGATCTATAGTCGCGTGGGATTGTCCAAGCGCCTTCTCTAAATCGCGCGTACTATAGTCTGGATGTAGCTCAAGTTCGTGACGCAAAGCATCTTCATCGAAGCTGGTGGGTCGGCCTGGGCGAGGTTGATCTTCGCAGCTTATATCACCGGTGTCAAAACGCTTGTACCAGAAACGAACAGTCCGATCGCTAGTAGTACCCGGTCCAAATGCAGTGTTAATCTTTTTAGCCGTTTCTGTTGAAGATACTTTAAGTCGATGCTCATATAGCATAATAGCTCGCAGTTGACGCTGATCCATTTTCACTAAAGACTAATTATTGCGTTGCGTCCGCGCCTATTTATACCCTCACCATAAAAGATATATACTTATATAAAGATCTAGAACTTTCTTGAATTCGCTTTAGTTTAAATACGAGAAAATTCGAGAAAAATAAAATATGGCAAGAACTTATGAGACAACCTAATATATGGTAATACCACCCATGGTCTCCGCGGACAGGCACGACCTAGTGTGGAGTTCATAAGCAAAATACTTCCTTTGCGACTTATATAAGGTCTATATATTCATAAACGAGAACTCTTAGGGGGTCTTTGTACTCATCATTATGAACAACTTTTACTATAGGACAAAAGGTGAAATCGCAAAAAAACAAATCAGCTGTTCCATACATTTTGACGAGTTATGCGAACATAAATGTAGGGAACTGATGATTTATTTTTGGCGATTTCCTTTTCGGTCCCGTAGTAAAAGTTGTTCGTAATGATGAATACAATGACCAAGAGGTTTCGTGTATGAATAGATAGACCTTATTTAGATATTTTTTTTTATGTAAACCTAAAGTACCTGTCACGAGAAGCTATAAATTTTGTAAACACACATACAGGGGTTCGCAACCTATGGATCACAAAAAAAAACAGTTTTGCAATGATTTTTATTTTTAATAAACAATGCCTCAGGCGGATTTAATGGCTCAGGCGTTAAGTCCGCCTTTGTAGATTATATTTTTTACTGGTGCATATTGTTTTAATAAATAAACAACCAATATAACATAATCCGCGAAAACAACCCAAACAAACTAAAAATTTTCTCAATTTGGATGTTTATATATATTTTTTACTTGCACCTTCTCATTTTTCAAGTAAATGTTACATACCGTTGTCCTCGCAATCTGTTCAGTCTCTGCTCTCGTTCAGCGCTGAACTTTAAGTCGCCTGTGGACAAGACGTCGGCGTTATTACACAAATATGCATATATTATAGTAAATAATATGTATGTATATTATAGGTTTTTAATCTATTTATGTATTTTTGTCTACGTTTTTTATTTATAATTCAATCATTTTAATATTTTTATATTTTTAATCATTGCTCGGCTCAACCAAAGCACCTGCCATCTAATCTCTTCACCACCCTTGGTTGACTGGTAGAGAACGCCTAAGGCATGAACACTGTGACAGCGGGGCGTGTTATTGCGCCGCTACCCCTAGTGCGCGGACGTTTTTCGGCATATTTGTATCAGCTATAAAAATAACCTAAATGACTATTCAAATAATTCTTTTGAAATCTAATAGATCTATTTTTGTATATTATGAAAAATAAACGTAAAAAACGTAATTATATTGTATTTAGTATATTAATAAATCGTTTCCTTTGAGCATTCGAGTATTCTTCGATTGTCTCCTTCACCGCCGAATGAAATTGACATTTTAATTACTTCAGCAAAGAATTGTATGTGTGCATAGCTAAACTAAACTACAAGCACAATAACTCCGACTCACGCCCTGAGTGCATGATTTTTAAATAAACAGTATGAAAGTTGATCACGGCCCCAGGCCGTGCTTCGCGAGTTAGAGAAATTTAAGGAGCACGGACCGAGTTCGTGGGTGCTGTCATAGTGTTAAGGAGCACGGACCGTGTTCGTGGGTGCTGTCATAGTGTTAAGGAGCACGGACCGAGTTCGTGGGTGCTGTCATAGTGTTAAGGAGCACGGACCGAGTTCGTGGCTGCTGTCATAGTGTTAAGGAGCACGGACCGAGTTCGTGGGTGCTGTTATAGTGTTAAGGAGCACGGACCGAGTTCGTGGGTGCTGCCATAGTGTTAAGGAGCACGGACCGAGTTCGTGGGTGCTGTCATAGTGTTAAGGAGCACGGACCGAGTTTGTGGGTGCTGTCATAGTGTTAAGGAGCACGGACCGAGTTCGTGGGTGCTGTCATAGTGTTAAGGAGCACGGACCGAGTTCGTGGGTGCTGTCATAGTGTTAAGGAGCACGGACCGAGTTCGTGGGTGCTGTCATAGTGTTAAGGAGCACGGACCGAGTTCGTGGCTGCTGTCATAGTGTTAAGGAGCACGGACCGAGTTCGTGGCTGCTGTCATAGTGTTAAGGAACACGGACCGAGTTCGTGGGTGCTGTCATAGTGTTAAAAAGCACGGACCGAGTTCGTGGGTGCTGTCATAGTGTTAAGGAGCACGGACCGAGTTCGTGGCTGCTGTCATAGTGTTAAGGAGCACGGACCGAGTTCGTGGGTGCTGTCATAGTGTTAAGGAGCACGGACCGAGTTCGTGGCTGCTGTCATAGTGTTAAGGAGCACGGACCGAGTTCGTGGGTGCTGTCATAGTGTTAAGGAGCACGGACCGAGTTCGTGGGTGCTGTCATAGTGTTAAGGAGCACGGACCGAGTTCGTGGGTGCTGTCATAGTGTTAAGGAGCACGGACCGAGTTCGTGGGTGCTGTCATAGTGTTAAGGAGCACGGACCGAGTTCGTGGGTGCTGTCATAGTGTTAAGGAGCACGGACCGTGTTCGTGGGTGCTGTCATAGTGTTAAGGAGCACGGACCGAGTTCGTGGGTGCTGTCATAGTGTTAAGGAGCACGGACCGAGTTCGTGGGTGCTGTCATAGTGTTAAGGAGTACGGACCGAGTTCGTGGCTGCTGTCATAGTGTTAAGGAGCACGGACCGAGTTCGTGGCTGCTGTCATAGTGTTAAGGAGCACGGACCGAGTTCGTGGCTGCTGTCATAGTGTTAAGGAGCACGGACCGAGTTCGTGGGTGCTGTCATAGTGTTAAGGAGCACGGACCGAGTTCGTGGGTGCTGTCATAGTGTTAAGGAGCACGGACCGAGTTCGTGGGTGCTGTCATAGTGTTAAGGAGCACGGACCGAGTTTGTGGGTGCTGTCATAGTGTTAAGGAGCACGGACCGAGTTCGTGGGTGCTGTCATAGTGTTAAGGAGCACGGACCGAGTTCGTGGATGCTGTCATAGTGTTAAGGAGCACGGACCGAGTTCGTGGGTGCTGTCATAGTGTTAAGGAGCACGGACCGAGTTCTTGGGTGCTGTCATAGTGTTAAGGAGCACGGACCGAGTTCGTGGGTGCTGTCATAGTGTTAAGGAGCACGGACCGAGTTCGTGGGTGCTGTCATAGTGTTAAGGAGCACGGACCGAGTTCGTGGGTGCTGTCATAGTGTTAAGGAGCACGGACCGAGTTCGTGGGTGCGGTCATAGTGTTAAGGAGCACGGACCGAGTTCGTGGGTGCTGTCATAGTGTTAAGGAGCACGGACCGAGTTCGTGGGTGCTGTCATAGTGTTAAGGAGCACGGACCGAGTTCGTGGGTGGCTATCATGGTGTTAAGTCCGCCTTTGTACCTTTTCGTGTGCCAAAAAATTAAATAAATAAATAAATATGTCACGTAATTACACGAATATGTCACGTCCCGAAAACTCGTATGATAACTCGGGAAAGGAAATAAAAACGACTAAAAGTGAAAAATGATTTTAGTGATTTTTGGCACCGATTTATTCTCTCTTGCTTTTGCAATGTAAAATTAAGAACAGCGTCAATATGAGCAAAAGGGATTATAGAACCTCGTAGGGAAGAGGGTAAAAACAAAAACTACTCAACCATCCTCATCAACATTATTTTTTTTGTTAACCCGGCGGTACTCGCTAGGTGTTTACATGCACGAATACTCGCTACCGGGTAAAAAATACCACATGATTTAAATGACATTATCTTGGAAAATAAGTTAGCTTTACAGACTTTAATGGCGTATTTAGTTTATCAATACTAATGTCTAATAAATAAAAGAAAATTGAAAGTTTGAATTATTATTTATTTCAAATTATAGCTTATCTTAAAAAAGAACGCAAAATTAAAAACAAAAATTCTTCATAGTCTTAGAAAAATCAACAAAAAAATTTTTTTCTTAGGTATCACGTAAAATTGAGATCAAAAATTATAAATCGACAGTGCTAGTGTAGTTGTACTCTGTGGTATTTTTTACCCAGTAGCGAGTGCCGCCGGGTTAAGTGTGCGGTTGGGGGATTTCCGTCAGGAACTCGTACTTTACGCGATACTCGCACGCAAACACACTCTTATATAATAGAAAGAGAGAGAGAGAAATATAGAAAGTGATCATTCTCTCTCACACTCTATCATTCTCTCTCGAGAATGATATAGATTGTGAGAGAGAACGATAGAGTGAGAGAGAGAAAGTCGCATGGAGGGGGCATAAAGGTTTTTCCTTACGTGTGATTTGTACCAGTCAACTCCTACCGCAAGTTGCGTTAAAGAACTTCGTTCCTAAATCAGCTCTTCCCAACATTTTGTCAAGTTATGGGAAGATTCGTATACACATGGAGCAGAAGATATGAATATTTTGTACAACACTTACTAGCAAGAAAAGAAGTGAAAATGATAACGTTACGGTTGACAGGAGAGAATGGAAGAAGAAATCGTGTTGCGCCGACCTCAAGTAACATGGTACAAGGGCAGCAAGATGATGACTTACTAGCGTGAAAGTTATTATCCTCCGTGTAGTCAATGGTCCAGTACTGCGTGCGCAGGTCCGGGCGGCAGGGCGCGGCGCGCACGTCGCCGACGTCCGGCGCCGCGGTGAGGCACAGGCCGCTCGCCGCGTGCTGCAGCCGGCCGCTGCTGAGGCGGCGCCACTTCTGCTCGCGCCCGTTGCCGTGGCACGGCGTCATCACGACTACCTTGGAGTCCGTCGAGTGGTCGTCTGGGGCAGTCCTATTAATGAGGAGATTACAAGTATTACTTTTGCTTTTGCTCTCGAACGTGTTCTAAAAAAAAAGTTCTTGACAGACAAACAAACGAGCAGATAGACGGAAACGAAATGATTCTGTAAGAGTTCTGATATCGTTTTGGGGTAGGGAACCCTAAAAACTGTAAGTATTTCGTTGTCCAATAAGCAGACACACCCACTGTTGGACATGAATGCTGTTTTATTCGCGCAACCGATGCGCCTCCATCATACGCACGCGCTGCTGTAGAATCCCGACAATATTGATGATGACAAATATTAAAAATGTTCAAACAAATAATGTTGTTTCAAAGAAGGCATAGTAAAATGAGATAATTGAAAAATTCTGTAAAATCGATGGAACTATGGAGCTCGCCTTTAAAAGATTTTCAAAGGGATTATTCCCGTCCCTGTCGCACGGTACAGACAATCTATGGCGCTAGTATGAAGTTAGATAGCCGTGACGTCACTTCTGTGATGGTGCCGTCTCTGTCTAGTAGTTATTTTAAAACGTTTATAACTTGGCAGTTTTTTAAGCTTTTACGAGGGCTGTCTTTTAAGTTGTGTCGTTTGTAATAAGTATAGACGATCTAATAGATTATTACCATTTATTGTTTTTCAAAGAATTCTCTTTTGCATGCGTTCGAACCAGTTTTTAAAACATTTATTCCACTCCGAAGTGGGGGTAGTCAAAATGGCCGATTTGTATGCGTCAACAGCTTCGTCGGGTGAGCTGAAACGTTGACCACGAAGTCTTTGCTTAATTTTGGGGAACTTAAAAAATCTTTAGGGCTCAAGTCAGGGCTGTAAGGCGGTTGATCTAAAATTTCAACATTTTGGGTGCTCAAAAACATCTTTGTATCGCGGGCGGTGTGCGAACTTGCATAGTCATGGTGCAGTATCATACAACGTCTTGAATTGTTTTTTCGAAACTCTGTGATGACTTGTGGCAAACAAACAGTCGTATACCAGTCAGCGTTAACCGACTTGCGATCTTCTAGTAAAATAGTGGCCACGTGACCACCCTTTGTCACAAACGAGGCAAACATTTTTTTTTTAAGTGCTCCGTGAGCGTATGACTTTGGTCGGTTTTGGCTCATCTTGGAAGACCCAGACAGTTGACTGCTGCTTGGAATCTGATTCGTAGGCATATATCCAAGACTCGTCGCCACTAACCATATCATAAACGTGTTTTGACTCTCGTCGGTTGAATCACTGCAGAGTTTTGCGACACCATCTAACACGGGCTGCTTTTTGGTTGTCGCTAAGCAAATGTGGTATCCAACGAGAGATCAACTTTCTTACGCCGAGATCTTCGTGCAGGATTTTTTGGATAGTAGTCCCTGAAATGCCCACGGCTGCCTCTATTTCACGGTATGTCACATGACGATCTTCGACGATTAGCTGCCGCACGGCGTCGATATTCTCTTGCGTCATGGCGGTTTTCGGACGACCTTCACGTGGCTTGTCACTGAAGCTAGAGTGCCCACGTTGAAATTCTAAATACCAGCGTTCTACAGTCCTACAGTCCTAAGACATGGTGCTGCATCACTAAACACAGAAGTGATCTCCTCAAAGCACTGAAGTCGCGTTAATCCCTTTGAAAGGACATTGTCCACTTAGTATGGGACTTTGGCTCGGCGTGAACAGACACTTTAAGTATAAATATAATACAGGTCTAATAGCTAATTCCAGTAGGGAAGAGAATATTGTAATAAGATTGTATCATAATGCTTGTAAGAATTGTTTTGCTTACTTGTTTTTTTTTTAAATAAACACCTTTTTATTCATACATTTTATTATTATTTTGACCCATATGTTAGTAATATGTTGTCTAGGAACTGGGCAGGTGGATATAATTATCTTGTTACCTTGCCCAGCTTGAAAACCAAATCATAGTCATCACATGAGCGCAGCAACCCACTGTTCTTCGGTCCACTATACAATTGCAGCAATAGGTACTGCTTGATTGAATTTCGTCCCTGACTGTGTTATTTTCGTGTAATATATACACGCATGCGGTATCAGTGTCCATTTTTCAAAGCCAAAACAATACTTGCAAACAATTAAGAGTAAAACGAGCAAAACAATATTCGCGATGCCAAGAAACAAAGTCAATGACATGACAAGTGACTTGAAGTGACAACTGACATTATGTCAATGTCAGTTGTCACTTCAAGTCTTTTTTTTCAATAATCGATTTATATTAGATTAAAAATCGAAATTAATGACCAACTACGATACTTTTGTTTTCCAATTAAATGGATAAAACATGTTTGAGTGAATGTACGTGATTACAAATAACAGCTTTAATTGACTGTAAACTCTAGACTCTTATAAGAATGAGGACTTAGTAAAACTTAAAAAATAACAATTAGAATCGATTTATAAATAATTATTTTACAAATGGCAACACTGTGGAGGTCGAGTACTGTCAATATGTCGAAGAATAAAACAATTTCAGTACTTTTTAAGTACACTATTCGTGGGCGCAACTTGATACAAAAAGTTTACAATAAATAAGCGTCTAAAAACAAAACATGATTTTTGATTAATTTGTTTTTTTTCGAGCATCGTGTCCACGCCAAGCCGAGAATGGACAATTTCTTTTGTAGAAAATTATCGCACGCATATTTTCCTTTGATATTTCCTTTTTTACAACCGATTGTCACCTTTGAATGACGCTACAATAAAACGATTCGACCGATCAAAAAAAATATTTTGTTTTCGAATTCTAAATTCAAAAAGATGAAAACCCATATTTATGTCTTTTTTTTTAATAATTGCGGCTGGTTTGCAAACGACACGCCTTAAAAGGCAGCCCTCGTACCTTGTTTTCTGTACTCCGTGGCTTTTACACTTTAACCCCCTTACCAATAAACGTTGTATAGCGTCTGTATATGTACACAACGTGTTGTCTTCTTCTTTCGAAAGTCAAATTACTGACGACTGAAAGAGAGAAATCGGAGTGCAACTATTCATCTGCTATAATATGTTTATTAGTAAGGAGGTTATAGTATAGTTAAACAAATGTTTTTTAGAGTTAAAATAGTCATCATCCCTAATGAAGCAGTCAGCGGCAGCGGCGGCAGCCCCACGCTGGGCCACCGGCTGCGCCTACATACCGCTGCAGCGAACTAATAAATAGTTTGTGTTATTTCTCTAGTAGTTCTCTCTAGTAGTGTATGTAAGTATAACACTAGTTTGTAAGCCCCCGTTCGCACGGGCGAAAAAATATCGCGGCGGGGTTTTATCGCGCACTGGATTTTCAACTCTCGGTGTTGAGCCGAGCATTGAGAATCCAACAGAGTGCATACGAGCGCGTCGAAAAGCACACAGTAGGATTTTCAACTCTCGGTGTTGAGCCGAGCATTGAGAATCCAACAGAGTGCATACGAGCGCGTCGAAAAGCACACAGTAGGATTTTCAACTCTCGGTGTTGAGCCGAGCATTGAGAATCCAACAGAGTGCATACGAGCGCGTCGAAAAGCACACAGTAGGATTTTCAACTCTCGGTGTTGAGCCGAGCATTGAGAATCCAACAGAGTGCATACGAGCGCGTCGAAAAGCACACAGTAGGATTTTCAACTCTCGGTCACACAGTAGGATTTTCAACTCTTGGCGCTGAGCAGTGCGTCTTGCGAGAGCTGAGTTTTGCGTCTGAAATAAAACATTTTTATTTTGGCTCGAGGCTAAATAATAACAGTCGCACGGGTCGATCGACGGTTTCCAAGGTTAGTTCGTGGCCATCCATTTCATACCGAGACCCTCCGTGGCTCGGGAAGCACGGTAAACCGTTGATCCCGGCTGTCATTTGTAGAGCTTTGACAGTCGTAGTGAGAAGCCGGAAAGTCTGACAATCAGTATCCAAGGGGTATCGTATTACCCAGTAACTGGATTATGCAGGTCAGATAGGCAGTCGCTTCATGTAAAATACTGGTATGCACTTGCATCCGGTCAGACTGGTCCCAACCACAACATAGTTGTGAAAAAGCAGGCAGATGATGAATCAAGATCCAAGATGGCGGACACATTACCTGGAGGACTGAACGGTGGCGCAGCTGAACTCGTCGCGCAGCTCGCCGGCCAGCGAGAAGGAGAAGTACTGCGTGGCCTGCAGCTCGGCGTGGCACGGGTAGCAGCCCAGCGGCGCCGCGTCGTGCTCGCGCTGCAGCGTGTCCAGGCACATCGACGTCTCGGCGTTCTTAAACCTGAGGAGGGATAATGTTTTATGATTGGGAGGGATTAAAACATGATTCACAACCGTAACAAATAAGGCTTTACAGAATTATAATCATTTAAATCACCAATACAACCCAAATGACTATTTCATGTTATATCAATCGATAGGATAACTTAGAGGGTTGAATTGATGATTTTAATTATTACAATTCTGTAAGTACATACATGTTACGGTCGAATCATGTGTTGTTCAACACACCACCTGATACGGACCTGCAAATTGCAAAAAACGTAAGAAAATTACAAGGTCTAACTAGCTTCGGCCCGCAGCTTCGTCCGCATGGGTGTAGGAAAATATATCACGGGAACATACTACTGGGATTAAAAGTACCTAGCCTATGTGGTAATCCAGGTTATAAACTATCTATGTGCCAAATTTCAGCCAAATCCTTTGAGTAGTTTTTGTGCCAATCCGGAACATACATCCAAACAAAGAGACAAACGGGCAAAAATTCATGCGGAATTAAATCCGGAACATATAGACAACAATTCATGCGGAATTCAATCCGGAACATATAGACAACAATTCATGCGGAATTCAATCCGGAACATATAGACAACAATTCTTCGTTACCATTTTATCTTACATATGTATAGATGATATAGAATCTATCGTTTTGAAAATTCGACGAATATATGCACAGAATAAGTACAAGGCGCCCGATAGTGAATAGACAACCTTGAAAATAAATAACGGTTAAAAAAAAAATCTCACTGTTTGTCTTATTTCTTTTTAGCATTTTCAAGTATTTATGTATATTTATTTGTGCTTATATTTACATATAATTAGGTATATTATATTACATTTATAGTTTTAATAGGTTTATGCGCATCTTTATATTTAAAGTATCTATTCCTCAATTTTCATGATTGCACCTACTACTGTTTGTCTCTGCATCACTCAAAGGTTGACTGGTAGAAGCTGCCTATGGTATTGAACCCGCCTCTGTACATTTATGTGCTTGAAGTATTAAATAAATAAGTAAAAACCTCTCTGCTCTCACCGCCATGTGGTATGCCGGCCGCCCACATAAATTCAATATAAAATGCAGCAAGCTGTTGTTGATTTGTGAGTTTGTTTCGGCAGGCCATGTGGGAGGCCGGCGCCTCACGAACTTGGCGACTACTACATTTTTCAATAAATGCTACGCAGAAATTCATGTAAAATAATATTTTTGTTTGCTGTATCCACTGTTTGATTCTTTTTAATGTAAGCAGATTTCATTTCTCTGAGTAAAATATTAATCAATGTCTTCTTTGGAAACTAGTTTTTTCTTAATTAATTACCAACTGAACGCTCATGGCAATAGTCTGATTTTCTTCATTTTTTTGTTTCATAGGTAGGTTTTTGAACACACTATTCGATACAGTTGTTTTTGACTCCATACCGAGCAAGCCAAAGCCAAAAAATCTATATGAATTCGTCGGGTCACAGCTGACCACACGGTCTGCTGATAAAGTTTTCTTATATTAAGCGTGGCGAGTTGCGAAAGAAATGGAACGGGCGGCGCGCGACCACATGGCCTGCTGCTTTGGAAAACTGATATACGTGGCGGCGAGTGTTAAAAATTACTCTACCGCCTTGAAATAAAGTTTAAGTTCTGCTGCACCTTAATAATTTATTTATTTATTTAATTAAGGTTCACCAACGGTTGTTACAGATAATGTAGAGATAGGAACATACAAGCAATTGTGTCTCAAATCTAACTGCACAACCAATTACAGGCAAACACCACATGCAAAAAGCTCTTTGTAATTATACATTTAATTTTAGAGAAATATAATACTAACACTAATTACGTTTGACAAACGTCAATATTGAGTCCGCGTGGACGTCAACCAGGTCGCTGCGCTCGTTTATGAGTTTGCACATGCGGGGTATAGGCGAATTAGCACCAGACACTGTACGGCGAAAAGGTGGAGCCAAGGGTGTTATAGGTTTGCGAGGTGGTCTAGGGGGTACTCTGAAATTAAACTTACATACCAATTGTGGGCAGTCAGTGGAGTTATTGAGCAGTTTATATGCGAATCTCAAATCTAGGAGCTCCCTTCGAGCTTCCAGGGCATGTTGTAGCAGCTCATGTTGTAGCAGCCTAGTTTACCAAGGTAGGAGAGATATTTAAATTGCCTTCCCTTTGAGTACCCTAGGTATCGGATAAATCTTTTTTGGACTCGTTCTATCCGCAGCGAGTGGGTTGCGTAGTGAGGGCTCCATACCACACTGCAGTATTCCAGGATGCTTCTTATAAGGCTATTGTAGAGAACTAATTTAGTATGTGGCCGATTGGCGTGGAATTTCAAGAACTTTTCACCGGTCACTCTGAAATCAACTCAATTCACTCCCATATTTGTCCTCACCTGCCGTATCCGTAGACGTCGCGCACCGGTACGAACTTCTCTTTGTAGATGTTGTCGAGGTACCACTGGAAGCTCTTGCACTTCAGCTTCTCGCGCAGGATCTTGCGGTGTGTGACGTCACCTATCTTTGGGTTGTTCTGGAACGAAGATTTTACAAATACTTATCATTTATTTGCTTGCATCGAAATCGAACCACAAATAATTACCATTTAGATTTAAAAGTACCATTTTGATTTGAAAATATTCATGGACACTGAACACTTTTAACCTTTTGAACGCCAATCACTTGTGTAATACGAACTTGTATACAAGTGATTGGCGTTCAAAAGGTTAATAAAATGAATGTGCCTCTTCTTGTAAACCTCTAAAAATCCTATTGTGGTGTCCTAAATATACTACTAGTAACTGTGACAAACATGGATGTAGCGTTTCTGACCTAACCGTCAGGGTGCGTCGGGGTGCACTAGCTTAGTTGTTGACTGCAAGCGACTTTGAGATAATATGGTTAAATACATGAGGAGATTACTTAGTAATATGTATAAGAAATGTTCTTTACACCATGTCCTACCTTTATAGGTGTGCAATATCTATTTTATTGTAATTAAAATATTTATTAGATTAAGCATTTCATATATTTAAAAAAAAGAATTAAATAAAAAACCTGCCTGCAGCTAAAAAGTGGCAGTTATTTTAGTTTAATCTAAGATTTGATGATTTTTTTTTTCAACTCAGGGCTGATTTTTCCATCGCCAGATAACTTTTATTCAAGTAATAAAATTGACGTTTGACAGTTTTTGTATAAAATAACTGTCAAAGAAAAGAAAGGGAAAAGAAGAAAAATATCAAAATAAAGGGGCTTGCTTTTACTACAGTTTAATTATTGACGTCCAAAGTCCGCCATTAGTCAGTCAGCTGGGAGGAGGCGGCAGCTGATAATGAATAGTCTATGTTATGAATGCTAAATGTTGTTGGCCCAAAACTTCGCCACTTCCACGGCATCGTCGGGACAGCTTTGAGGTCACTTAGGCTGCATTTTTGGGGTACAGAGAGCAGAATAGGAGGTATGACATAGTTTGCGCCACAGAAGTTTTGGGCCAACAAAACGCAATTCACTGTCGTGCCACCGAAACAGCAAAGAAAGAAGAAAAGAAAGAAAAAAAGTAAAGAAAGAAAGAAAAATGCGTTTATTGGCATTACTGCAAAAAAAAGTACGAAGAAGAAGTTACGACTGTTATCTGTACAGTGGGGAACGAAAGGTTAAGCGATTGTGATATACATTCGTTTCCCGCATTGCATATGAGGATAAACTGAAACTAACCATTTCTGGCCGTAAAAAAAAGTGCATGTCACAGTCAAAACTCTCAACCTCTGGCCAAACTGAAGCGAATCCTGTGCAGGATTTTTTTAAGCGACTATCTAAGATTCTGAATTCAAGTAACATACAAGTAGGAAGTATTCTGGACACTCACCCTCAAGTCAGGCCGGTGCAGGTAGAACAGCTCGGCGTACTCGTCCATCCACACCTCCGCCATGCGCGCCGTGTTTATACCTGAGAACCAAACAGTTTACTGAAATATGCCATTGAAACAAATAATACACATGAAAGAATCTTGATGTATAGTTACCTATATCTTTTGAAGCTGACTGTACAACCCTGAAAGTATCATGGTGTACTCACTACTACCGCAATCAATTCGGATAAATCAAAGACTTGTGGGACAAACTTATTATTATTTTGATTGATAAAGATATTATTATTTTGTTTGCAATTTTTAATATTTTTACATTTTTATAACTTTTACAATTTGACAATTTTATATTTAACATTTTACTTTTTTTTTATACGATTCTGACATTTTAATATTTTTTTTGTTGATAATTTTAATTATTATTATTATTTTTATAATGAGTTTGTTGAATATTTAGTTAGTTAATCACAATTTATTTTGAGTTTTTATCTGAGTAGAATTTAACCCTTAAACAGGCCTAGCCATTTTTTTTCTTTTGAATACTGATTTTGGTAGATTATAGGGTTATAACAAATATAATTTCTAGTTTTTTTTTTTTTCTGTTTTTGAAAAAAAAACCCCTGTGGTCTCTATATGACCACTGCCTGCTGCCATGCAGACATGTGGTCTGTATGTGGCCACTGTCCTACATGTTATAATGACATTTTGGAAATAATTTACATTTTGTGGTTCCTATACGACATCGGCTCGTCACAAAAAAATAAAAATCCATGTGGTCGCTATGTGACCACTGCCTGGCTAAGGGTTAAAATAGTTTATTTTAAATGCCAATGAGTGTAAAACTATGAACTAGATTTATGTCTGAAATAAAATAAATGAATGAATGAAAAGGCGGAATGATGTGATTAAACGTGTGACACTTTATCACTTTGAATTAGTTAGCCCTCGTACACACGGGTGATTTTTTTTTCGCGCAGTGGATTTTCAAGGCGCTTTGCGCCGAGAGTTGAAAATCCAACAGTGTGTTTTATGCGCAGGGTTGCACTCTGTTGGATTCTTAACACTTTCAGCCGTATTACAAAACAAGGTTTATCTTTAGACCCAGGTTTAAACAATCGAGTTATTTTTGAACTCGAACTATAATCCGACAAATTTTAAAGTTCTTATTACAAAAACTGAAGATATACTGTCGGAATAACGTTCAAAATACAGTAACTGGCTGGAAGGTTTAGGCTGGGTCTAAAGTTACAACTTTTTTTTTGTAATAAGACGGGCTTAGGATCGTAACCGATAAGATCCTGAAGTTATCACGGTGTACTTACCGTGCGTATCCATGTGTGCGGGCATGCCGTACGGATGGAAGCTCCTGAACACGTGGCCGACGCGCGAGCAAGGGATTGTCTCCAACGTGCCTCCGCCTGCAGACATACGCGTAGAGCATACAACATAATTTTTAAGTATACTAACATAAAATCAATATGGATCACTGTGTCTGATTTAAATAAATTATTATTATTATTAATACGGTACAGACAGGATGCAGAAGGCGGAGGACAGGTGTTGGATAGGCTGAGTTGATTGATTGACTTAGCTTTGTTAGGCTGAAAATATCAGTTTAAACTAAAGTATACTGACACTGCCAGATCCTGAAGCTCATCTCGAGGTTCTCGCCGCCCCAGCCGCCCATCTGCTCGTCGTAAGCGCCGAGCTCCCAGAAGTACGAGCGACTGATCGCGAACAGACCGCCCGCCATCGTCGGCGACCTGCGAAGAAGGTTCATTTGTCACGTACGTTAGCGCAATGGCGAAGCAACCTCTCAAATTAGTTCCGCGTAGATGGCGCCACGTATGTGGCCGTTTCATCCTCTTGGAACCTTTAATGACAAATGATTTTATTTCTGTAAGTAGGTTTGTACAAACACTTTTAAACTTTTTTAGATGAGGTCGGCTTTTCCTATCTGACTACTCTGAGAAGAAAGGCCGAAACAAACTCAGAAGTCATAGTCTCTTTTAAAGTCCAGACATAACCTTGGTCAGATCATGTGAAGACCATGTAAATTAGTGTGGTTATTGGCTTTATGTAACATCGTCATCACAAAGTAAAGTCTTCGTCGCAAGATGGCACTAAGTGTCTTGTCTTCTCGCCGATTGGTCGCTTTTCGTTCATGATTACTTTGATAAGTACTCAGCGCTCTCTTGCAGCGAATCTTGCAGGAAACAACCCGGTTCTGCGAATTGTGGTGAACTATGACGTCGCAGCAACACCGAGCTTTACTGAGAATTCTACCTAAAAATCATTATTTGAGGAATTTTAGAAATAATACATTTTTGGCATCGCTTAAGACGTTGGCGAATCTAAAACTTTAATGAATACTAACCAAGTAGGCGCTATATCCGAGCCTCGCCTCAACTTCTCTCGTTCAGGCACATCAGTCCACGTGAAATGTCCCATGAAAGAGAACCCCCCAACCTGCGCGAAAGCATACATTAGTATCAAACCAAGTATTGGACGAAAGAGGTTGGTCGCGAAGACACTAGCGCCTCTAGCGATGAACAGGCGTAACTAGGATGACAGAGCGGGCGTTACATACAGACGCCAGCACATCAAGCTACCCGAAACTGTCGATTTTTTCCAATCAACTTTTAACCTTATACTTTAGGGATAAAGTTGAAAATCTATTAAAGAGATTTGGCAGATTGTAGCAGCCTAATGTGCTGGCGTCTGTACATCGAGCTTGAGAGTGAGTCTGTCACACAGGCACGAGTCAGACAACGCTCTATAAGCCGAAGTACCATATTAAAGGTCACGCACAGTTTTCTGGTTAATTTTTTTTTTCAACAAGCCCCAGAATTGTTGCAATACTAAAAAGTACAGCAGCAGATTCCCGAAAAGCATTTGAAGCAAATTTCAAGAACCCATGTTGAATAATGAAACTAAAATAGAAAATAGCAAAGACTTAGATTACTGTGATATTTTAAGAATAATAGAAGGGAAAAAAAAGACGTAGTTCGTAAGATAAATTGTAATCATCGTAGTTACCCCTTTATTACAAGAAATTTATTTTGTAACTGTACTTTTATTAAAATTCGACCAATAATTTTGTTTTTAAATATTGCAAACTCGTTAGTTCTTACTTATTATTTAATATCCAATTGACTTAACTTAGCACTTCTTATGCCATCATAATTTACATATATCAAAAAGGTTTTAAGACCAAGGTAGCCCACGAAATTCAAATTTTCTTACGTTTTTTGCAATTTGCAAGTCAGTGTCAGGTTGTAAGTTGAACAACTTTTTAAGGGGAATGACTATATCAATCAATAAGGTCATAATATGAACTTGGAGTTGTATTAATGATTTTTATGATTATAATTCTATAAATTAATATTTGTTACGCTCGCGAATCATATTTAGATCAACTTACAACCTGACGCTGACCTGCCAATTGCAAAAAACGTAAGAAAATTTGACTTTCGCGGCACTTTCACATTAACCTGAAGCACCACTACGGCCTGAGCTGTTCTTAGCTTCTGCCGATGCGACGTAAGAAGAATTGCTAAGTTTAGCCAATAGGGTAATAATAAGTAAGTACAGTAGGGAAATGAAAGGTTAAACATCTTCAGGGAAAATTTACTAACACTCAAAGACTTATTTTTCCGACTTTGTGCTGCCAACATTATGCACGAAAAACATTGCTTAACCTTTAAATTCCTCGACTGCTTTACGTCTAAATAAGTGGTGAGCCGTGAATCAACAACGGTTAGTGATTACGAACGTTAGTCTTTACATACAACACCATCACCCGACTCTTGTCTACATTCCCAACTCAAACGTGTCACAGTTATTTGCTATACTGATCTTTTTAGAGATATCAAGTTTATTCAGGATTTTCAATAGATGATGAAAATACCTACAATAGAAGAAAAAGTTTTACCTACATACATATTTTAATTATTAATAGAATAACAGCGAATTAATTCTCGGTATGTAAGTATAAATGAACGAACAGTAATGATGGATACTAGAAATCAAAATACAGTAAGTATTTGGATATTTTTGAATTAACTCATAAAGGAATCTTGTTTTTGTTCTCTAAAATTATGGCTAAAGTTTGACTACGGACACGCCTAGCGTGTGCACATGTTTATAAAGAGCACAAACCCCGGTGCTAGTCCTTATCCATATTGGACTGGAGCTGTACGAATATTTGGTAATAAGTTGAAACCATCACCGAGGGTTATTGGCCATCCTGATTTGTTGGTTAAATGCGATGCCGGGAGAAAATATGTCTGTATATCTGGTAAACTACGATACGACCACTGTGTACGGCTGCCGACGACTGTCAACAACTGCCGACGATTCTCAACCACAGCCGAAGATTTTCGATTCTTGTAATATTGACATTGAACCGACAAACAAAAAGGATGTGCCATTTGTTACAGCTTGCATGTTTTATATTTCCGCATCCAAATTATTATTATTTATTATTTCATTCGTTATTTTATCAAGCATTTGTTATGCGTTACACTGCATTCATCAATATTAGTTGTAAGTATTACTGCATCCTTCTGTTTCCGCAAGCATATTATTCTTATTGTCTTCAGTTCGGTCAGTTTCTGATCCAAGCATTTTGGTTTTACTATCATTTTCGGCACAAGCATTCATTATTTGAACCTAAGCCAGTATTTATGAAGTATTAATGCCATCATAATTTCAGTCTGAAAAAGGGATGGTGCTATCGGTCGTGTATAGCTAGGTACGTCTCTCACCATCTGCCTGCCTTTTCCCCACTTTGTTGTGATCGGCTTCCAGTCTTATCAGAATGCAGCTGAATACCAGTATTTTACATGGAGCGACTGCCTATTTGACCACTGGGTAACACGACATCACTTCGTAAAACCGGCTGTTTGACATTCCGCCTTCTATCTCTCTTTCGCACTGGAATCATGATGACATTAAAACACCATAATACGGCACCTGAAAAGTATCGGGTGCTTCAAACTCGAAGGTGCTCTGGTGGATAACGTCGATGATGGGAGTGATCACGGCGTCTCTCTTGTGCTTGACGCGCTCGAGCAGAGGCCGCATCCAGTCCGTGCCACTCTCGCAGTGAGCGTCGAGGAAGATGAGCACGTCCCCGCGAGCAACGCGCGCGCCTTTCAGACGAGCGAGCATCAGACCCTGCCTGTAAGATGATGTTACTGGATGGCAAAAAAGACCGGTACGTTGTCACCGTCACTTATTGACATCTGTAATTATTCACGTTATAGAGACTTGCAAGTCGCATGTGCCTCGAACTACACCGGCACACACACCCTTCACACAATGCAGCTTGTCGGTGGATATACATATATGGTGGTAATAATTCCAGGACGAGCTCCGTTACAAAGACCTCTACTACCACGGCCAGTTGGACAATAAAGGATGTAGATTTCAAAACTGGATTAATGATTACGTCACAAAAAACAGATTCGTCGAGAAGAATATTCCTAAAAGTAGTGACTCTTTTTATACACAGCTACTGTATGAAAAGATACATCTTTTAGCAATATTTTTCAAAGATCTTTTGGCGCTCGAATGACATTGACAGGGGGCGCTGTTGTGTGTTGTTATAAACATTTGTGAAATAGTTTTGTGAAATGTATGGAAAAAACTAAATGGCGGTGTTACTTCCGACTTTGGCCACGTACCAAAAGATCTTTAAACAGCTATAGTTATGTTACTTTAATTCTTCCGTTGAGTTATAAACTGCTTGCTAGTCTATGATGAATGATCACTTTACGCGAAAATAAAACATACCTATGCGCGCCATATAGTGCCAAATAGGCAAGCGATATTAGCCTTTATAATAATCAAGTTATCATTATAGGTACTTCGTATCCGTTTCATTAATTAAATAATAATTGCAATTTCACAAGATTAGCGTTAATAGCGTACCATTATCAAAACATCGAGAACGTTTCTGCATTTCATTGGGAATGTACACATCTATGTTAGGTCTATCTATTCATACACGTTATGAAGATGTCATTGTACTCATCATTACGAACAACTTTTACTATGGGACCAAACCAGAAATCTCGAAAAAAATCTGCTGTTCTCTACATTTATGTTCGCATAACTCGTCAAAATGTAGGAAACAGCTGATTTTTTTTCGCGATTTCAGGTTTGGTCTCATAGTAAAAGTTGTTCGTAATGATGAATACAATGACCCCTTAAAACATTTTGTGTATGAATAGATTGACCTTATATAATAAACCCCTCAGGTGTATATAAAATCTTAATTTACATAATGGTGTACCCAACACACCACGCAAACAAGGTACACACACGCAACAACATATTATATACATGACACACCAAACAGAAACAATCAATGGAACATAATTGTACACATAATTCAAAAGAAAATTAACATAGGCGTCAAGGCTGATCATACCTAATTTAAAAAAATAATAGAAATATTCCATCGATGCAACCTTGGATAATGAAGAGAAAATGTAAGTAGAAAAAGTCCTAGGAATCAAACGGAGAATTTTCCTTCACTGAGCCGATGATATATTATTATATGTATTATTATTATATGTATTAACTATTGCACCGTTTGTAAGAAAATATAATTTTAAATCAATATCAAAGAGAACCATGAAGAATTCGATGTCTTAGAAAACCTAAACGAGGAGAGAAATAAAAACCGATCGAACGTTACCCATATTTTTGATGTCTAAGTAAATGTGCTTCAGGAATGTAATTTGTGTGCCGCAAAAACTCGTGAATTTTTCGCCTTGTCTTGTGCAAACCGAAAAGGCAACAGCCGGTCTATTCTGTAAAAATCTTACCGTGAAAACTTAGGTCAAGTGAGCTTGAATTGAGCTACCGATAGTGTCAACACCTAAGCATCAGGAGGAATGAGATTTTACAGAATACATAGGCGAGAGCATTGAAAGCATCTAAAAGCAAGCCTCGTTTATTTACGAGAGCATCAGAACCATCAAGCGACATTGTGATAAAAAGAAGCAAAAACATTTCTTGAGATCTATATCCCCATATATGTATAACCCTAAATCTAAACAGAATAAAAAGATCATGTTCCTATCTCTATCTACCTAGCACTTGTAGTTTGACATTTGTGCGGCAGTGATAGGAATAACGCTAACGAAAGTACGTGATTTCCAAACTAGACGCGTGCCAACGAAACTATTGTCGAACAAAACAGCCAAAGTAAATATCAACAATCACTACCAGGATATTATGAACTGCTGGAATGATCTAATATTGTTTTCTGAAAAATTCAAGACATGTCCGCGTGGTGGATTACAGTCTAATACCTCCCACAGAGAACAGGCCTAAGTCCCACCAACATTAAAGGCTGATTATGTTAACATTTTTTTTTATTGCCCAAGTTTACAATAATATCATAGTACTCGTACGACAACGATTTTTTCCCTCTAGCCAGATGTATTTTTGTTCGCGCAAGTAACGCCCGTTTTTCACTAACACTAGGCGACACCTCAAATGAATGTCTAAATAGAAGCGCGCTGTTGGAATTTCAATTTTCGGCGCTGAGCCGAAAGTCGTTCCAGTCATATTTGCATTGGGTAAATATGTGCTTCTTCTTTTAATAAAACACGAAAATATCAATCAGACTAACCAGATTTTCGATTAGGTAATCAACAGTAATCCTACCTATGAGACTCGCAAGGACCAGGAAAGCATGGCACAAAAGGGAGGATGCCTATACTCAGTAGTGGGTGGAACAAGACTGCCGATGCAAACACGCAAATTAATTCCAAAACACTTCAGAAAAGTTTAAAAAGCTTGAAAAGAGTTAGGCTGCGGAAGACTGCTTTGGAAATAAGATACTTGTAACAAAATTAGCTGCTACGATGACATTTCAGAAAAAACGAAGATGTCAGGTCCCCCTTTTATAAAATAAAAACCAGAAACGCAACTCAAAGAAAGGTAATTTGATAATGTTGGCGCGAAAGGTAAAGTGCAGATAACAGCAACACGCGTGCAAACATAAGCATATCGCGCGAATACGGGTATGATGTGGCAAACATTGGACTGCCGGGTGTGTGGCAAGTATTTGGCTAGCGCATGTTGGTAACAAATGTTTTGGTTGTACAAGGCCAGATAATTCATACAGCAGCGGATAGGAGAATCACCCAGAATTTCTACAGCGCCCAAACGGTTAAATTGCCAATATAATATATGAATTTGTTTTGCAAAATTAATCACCAGTACTCGTATTTATGAACGGAACCACAGTTGATGTGAGTTAATCATCCTCCAAAAACAACCTTATCCACAAAAAAAAAACATTCGTCATCCACAAAAAAAAACATTACATTCCTATCAATATTCCAGCAAAAGTTTATTTATTTATTGAGGATCTCCAACAAAGGATACACATAAACAATAGAAATTTACAATAATAAAAAGGTTCTTTTACGTGTGCTCCTTCAATTACAGGAGACCACAGCATGCACATATAACTAGGTGTAACACGATAAAAACAGAGAAAATAAATTATGAATACAAATGATAAAATTAGAAGGGAAAAAAAAAATTGAAAAACCTTGGGTTATACGATGGACGAAAACGATATGAATCGATGTTTTAATTTATTTATCGCTTCTTTACCTTTGAAGCCAATAACAATTACGTTCACTTACAATGAACAAAGTACTGTGATTGCCATGAGGCTCAGTTAATTTATTTTAAGCACAATTTTATGCATGCTACCCCGTGTGTCGTAACTAACGAAACACCCACGGACTAGCTAGTCCGTGGAAACACCATAAATTTTCAGCTGTCACTCGAAATATTTTAAATTTTGACGACCATGATGACGTATAAGTTCCTGAACATACCAATATTTGCCACAACGCCCTTAAAATTAACCTGAAAAATGCTGGGGTCGAGCACGCTGTAGTAGAAATTGTTGGCTTCGATGACGTCAATGATGGGGACGACGACGGCGTGGGGGTAGTCCTTGATGGTCTGGAGGAGGGGGCGCATCCAGTCAGGCTGGGCCTCACAGTGCGAGTCCAGGAACACGACCACGTCGCCCACGGCGTATCGCGCACCCGCCAGCCGCGCTCGCGTGAGCCCCACGCTGTAGTGACGACACAAGTCAATGGCATCGGTGTCGCGCCAACCGAGTTACAGGGGAAGTAGATATCAGCGTCGGAATTTTAATTATTCCAACAAAATGATACATTATTACCGAATAGGTCTGATAACATGTTTAGATTATATCGGGCGAATATGATACATACCTGGATAAGGTTAATTTTAGTCATTTGGGATACCAAATTATTGAGATTTAAGTAACTAATGGCTATTAAAGACAGTATCAAAATCTTTGCGTAATAAGTAGGTATATAAAAAAAAACTTGTGTTTCGTGACACATCCGGAGAACAGGAAGAACAATAATTGTTATATCACGAAGAAACATCTATTACTTTTAACAATACGATACCAAATACTATTTAGAATTTCAAGCGAAACGATCACATTACAAACATCTCCACATTAGATTCTCAACTTAATCACAATAGGCATAAAGTCTAAACACCTATTCCTACCTCATCGCTTTCAAAGCTCAGAGCAAACAAGAAGTTTTCTTGGAAGATTACATCAATGGCTGGGACGACTACAGCATCTCTTTTGTCCTGAACTCGTTGGAGGAGTGGCCTGAGCCAATCAGCGACAGCCTCCGTGTGTGAGTCGAGGAAGACCAGGACATCGCCAGTGGCGACCGCGGCGCCTTCCAGCCGAGCTCGGATAAGACCTGTTCTGATAGAACAACTTAATAGGTAGAGTCTTGGAGATATAACATCCGGTCGGCACAAGAGTAATGAGACACTTGGTTCACGTTTTATATTTTTTATTATTATTGCAATACAAAAAGCTTATTCAATGATGTAATCACCATTAGCATCTAAGACTTCTTGCCAACGACTCGGCAAAGTTTGGACGCCTTTCGCCGATAACTCTGATGGCTGTGCCTCGAAAAAGTTGTTCAACTCCGCCTCTACATCAGAGAAATCACTAAATTGTTTACCCCACAAATGTTGTTTCAGGGCTCTAAACAAATGATAGTCTGATGGGGCGAGGTCTGGGGAATAAGGTGGGTGAGGTATCGTCTCCCAACCCAAGTTCTGTAACTGTTGGTGAATGGCAGATGCGACGTGAGGTCGAGCGTTATTGTGTAGTAAAACTACATTGACTCGTCTTCGTCGTTTTTTCTTGATAGTAGCAGATAGTTTGGTAAGCTGGGTTGAATATTTGTCACCGTTTATAGTATCATTGCGTAATACTTCATAAAACAGCATGCCTTGCGCGTCCCAGAAACAGCATATCAGAACTTTTAAGCGGTTCTTTTGACTCAGCTTCGGTTGAGTTGGTGGCGTTTCTTATCGACGAGGCAGCTAAAAAGCACGACGTGTATCGTACTCGTAATAAATCCATGATTCATCTCCAGTAACCAGATCAGACAAAAACTCTTTACGTCGGAGTCGCAGCAAAAGTGATTGACAGATAGCGACACGGACTGCACGAATGGCGTCTGTAAGGATGTACGGTACCCACCGAGTCAAAACTTTTCGATACCCAAGCTCATGCAGATGGTATTCCACGGCATGGTAACTGCAGTTAAGTGCTTAGAATAGAATAGAATACAATACATTACTCTTTATTATGCACACCATATAAATTAGAGACATAAATATAGAAAGAGCATGGCGGGGTAAGCATGGAGTAGCGGCCCCAGCGGAAATTTCAACTGCCAATTTTTGTGTATGTTGGTCTTACTGAGTGTAACTAACCTGTAAAATATTACTTCAACATATGATATGATAACACAAGTCCAGTTGGAGTGTGCTCGTGCTATTGGAGTGATCACCATATTACATTTTCAACTTAATAAAATGAGGCATAAGGTACAGCCAGCGTCAGAGAAAACGAACCCCCCAAGACTTAAAGAATAATCGCTCAAGCGACGGCGGGCGCGTCACGTGACTGGCCCCGAGCAGCTCCCTCCCCGCCGCCCGCACCGCACCCATCTCTGCCCGAGCATCCACCGATCCGAGTCAAACATTATTTGCATGTTTTTAATAATTAGGTATTGTGGTATTTTTTTCGGCTTCTGGCCGAACCGTATACCAAGAATAACTTACAAAAAGACACAACGTGCCGTATAGGAGACGAACCCGCAACACCAGGCGCCAGACGATCATTAAGACCGTGCCTTATACCAATAGGCTATTGGCTCAGTTAGTAATCTCAACGAAAATTCGAATAGCATTACTCCTTTTATCGAACAAGTTTGATAACGGTCTAATCTTCTAGACATTAAGGTTTAAATTTCCACTTCCACCACGTGAGATACACCTACCGTCCACAACCTTGTTTTACAAAATGCAATACGTAACTCCTCAATTAACTAAAAGATAAGGTTGAAATTAGCATAGATTTCTTGTTTGGTTGAATAGAATGTGCTTGATTCCGATTGTTGCACTACCGTCATTTTACTTCAGAAACATAACTGTTGTATGAACTGCGAGTTAAGGTTGAATTTAGAATACTTCTTCGCCCTATTTACTAAACTGTGATTGAGGGTATAATTATTTTTCAAATCGTTTCGTTTTCGTGCCGATCAGCTTGTGTGTAATGTCTTCGTCGTAAAATTATCCAATTTACGAAGTTTTTGAACAGTTGATTCTATTAACCGATAGTATGGTTCGATTAACAACTTTTTGAAGGCTAAAATAATTGTTGTTCTCTGGGAACAGGAACAAAGCATATAGCACGAGAAATATGGGCCTAACATAACGGTCTTACCGTTATGTTAGGTTAAAAATCAGTTGGGGTGTCTGAGGTTTTGCGCATTTAACGTTACACGTTGCATTTATTGTTACAATCATGTTGCATTATTACTTACAAGGTGGATTTTTTATGTATTTCTAATATTATCGTTTTCATTACAGAGAAAAATAGTTCGTAGATGAATACAAAGGTATCAAGCGACGGGTGATGTGAAATGCGATCTCACCTAACTGCTTACACTAATGAATCGGAGCGACACCTTGGGACACACAAAACCTGGGAACTAATTCGAAATAGTGCTGCAAGCTTCAATATGGTTTCGGGCATGAAAAGTCTTCAAGAAGTGATAGACAGTGACTGCCATCGTCTGCGTTATTAATAGACAATTTACTCGGCAGATTGATTGTGTAACTTATCTGATAAAATTGTATTGGAACGTTTGAGCAAGTGTTAATAATTCCCAATATTTGTGGGATCATTATCTCGTAGTTAATCAAAAATAAACAACCTTTATTATTATCAATCCAGTTACTCTTGTTTACAAGTAGTCTTGTAATGTGTTAACGATGCACCATCTGACCTCACATACTTTTCTAATGCTGTGTTAAAAGGGTTATCAGAAAGTGTGATAAAAGAGAAAGATGTATATTGCTATACTGTTATAGTTTAGCATGTTGGTTCTTCCTCTGTAATTCACAGGCACAAATGACAACATTTCATTTTTTAACCAGGCTTTTTTCCCCATAAGATCATACAGATTATAAAAAAATAATGTTTTTACAACTTTGAATAAATAAATATTGTAGTTATGTTACTAAAAATATCTATAAACGAACCGTTATCTAATGTTAAACGTTCTACACCTCACCCAGGGTATATATTTTGTATTTAGTTAATATTTTAAGTAAATAACCCTAATTTAACACACATAGAAAACTGTATACTCGTAATAACTGTATATGTGGATTCCTAGAAATGTAATTAATGAATATTGTGTATGCAACATGCCTGGCTGTTCTTACAAACCCCATACTTAACATTTGTTTTCTTAAATATGGATGTTTTCTGAAATAAAGTTACGAAAATCACCTAATCAACTATTAAAGAAACTTAAAAAAGAAAAAAATAAATCTCATCCGCGGATCTGAACTCGTGACCATCGAATTGCTAAGCCGCAGTCCGAACCACTAGACCAACACGCCATTTACGTTACTTTACGAAAAACTTAAGCGTATGATATCACTAACAAAGGGGGGTTCGGTTTCTCTGAAGCTTACTGTACAAACTAAATCTTTACTCTACCTCATTGCTGGCAGAAGCTTGTGCAAATACGAAGGTCTGTTCGTTGATTGGGTCAATGTTTGGGACGATCACCGCATTCTTTTTGACTTTTATTCGATTGAGGAGCGGTCTCAGCCAATCTGTATCGCCCTCCGTGTGTGAGTCGAGGAAGACCAAGACATCGCCAATGGCGACCTTGGCGCCTTCCAGCCGAGCTCGGATCAGCCCTGTACTAGGTACCACAGGTTTATTGACGAACTCAAAGCAATTATTTATTTTTTAGAACATCATGAACTTGGTTCTTGTTCTATAATAGAAATATTTAGTATCTAATAAGAGATTGCAAGTCTATAGAAAGATGATCCTACACACTCACAAGAGCTATAAAGTGTACTTAGACTTAAGCTAAGTACAGCAGACGTTTCATACGATTATTATGATCCTTATTCGTAATGTTCACATTCGTATGAAATGTTTATTGTATTTAGCCAAAGTAACACAGTTACTGTACGTCGTTAAAATCTAAAGTACAGCCCTATAATTCTAAGCCTAATAATCGCCTAAGACTTGGTACAAAAATCTGTTTTTAGTGTCACAATATTGG
This sequence comes from Eremobia ochroleuca, assembly GCA_949629135.1. NCBI lineage: Eukaryota > Metazoa > Arthropoda > Insecta > Lepidoptera > Noctuidae > Eremobia > Eremobia ochroleuca. Next base: position 224,909 of record OX451411.1, on the reverse strand, counting down.
TCACTTTAGTTTTGCACAACAAAGTCAAAGTCAAGAAATAAAACTTTGACTTTGACTTTTAATACAGATCGATCTTTCAACCTACAGAATGCAAAGCTGTAACATTGCAGCTACCTCATCATTCTCACTAGTATCTTCAAGCATTAGGTTAGTATTCTCAATAGTCTCAATGTCAGGTATGACGACGGCGTTTGCCTTCTCCTTCACGCGCTGGAGGAGCGGTCGCAACCAGTCGGGGAGGGTCTCGCAGTGCGTCCAGAACGACTATGACGTCACGGGTGGCCACCTTGATGCCTTCACGCCGAGCTCGGATCAGGCCCGTCCTGGGTTTATTGACATAAGGCTGAGATCCATTCTGCGAATTTTTACTACTCAAGTTGTAGCGTTAGCGTAACCCAATTTCATTTCGTTTAATTAACTAATTATTCGTTTCGTTGTTTAGTTTAATGTCATTTGGGTTGGTGTAACCTTTATGTTGCACTATATTCAAAACAGCTTGCATATGTAGTGTGATACAATACGAGTCGTTTTAAGAGACAAGTGACATAAGTGAAGATAAAACAGACAATATAGATTACAATTTAACAAAAAGCATATAAGAGCCTACAAGTAACATCAATTGTTAAGGACCTAAGCGTTAATATGATACATTTATTTTTATCTCTCAAAGCGACGCGCGCTTTACTTGAGGTTATCAAGTGTACAACAGTGTGAACATGCTGTGAATGTGTGCGAGAAGACGAGTAGCGTCAGCACATAACACACACACTTCTGAATTTGCCATTGTCTCGGACGGTACCGAGAGCTCCTGTACTTACACACACATTCACAGCGTGTCTGTGGCAGCGTGATCGAACGATCACGAATTTACCAGCAATGCAAGTTCTAATGCAAGTTTGTTTACACGGCCGGCTGTACGCTATAAACATAATTGCTGATTAATAGCAGTGTTGCTTTTGTTCAGGTTTTTCAAGAATAAACACTGATTAGACTAGACTAGGCTGTAATACGAATCTTAAATGAAAGTTTGGAATTATGTGCACTCCTGTAAGTGCTGCGTAACGCGATTTGACCTAGTATGAATAGAACAGGACGATGGAATAATAGAACTAAAAGAGTCAAAAGCAGATATGAAATGCGGGCCCAGGTTAGGGCCAAAGTACAGCCAAAACACGTTTGGTAACGGCGATTTTGCGACTGGCATCAATTGGATGTTGCATTGGGTTTTGGCGACTGTCTATGTGCGATTGCTGTATCGAAATCGCGCGTTTTAGCGATTGCTCCGATGCTGCATCGTAGTTATTGCAGTTGTTTTTTTTTTTTTTCATTTGCTCTAAAATTGGAATACTGTGGAAAACTGAAAACATTAAGTACTACTATACTAAATATATAAGTACTACTATACTACTATAATAAAATAAACGATTTTATTATAGTAATAGCTTTAAAAACGTATTAAATGACTACCTAAATATAAATAAACTAACATTTATTTATTTATTCTTCAGAAAACTTAGTCTCTAATATCTACACAGGGGGACAGGGACATCAAACGCAAACGAATCATGGATTCAGCACATGAGTCCAGGGAGATCTAGAATCCTGAGCGGAATGCATGGTTAGCATAGAAATGTTTATTCGGCATCAACAAAAAAAAAACCCTTGTTTCATAGAAAAGTGCAATACCTCCAAGGTCAAAATGTATGGAACACCCATTTTTCTTTTTTTTTAATAACCGACAAAAAGTTTCAACGCATGGGGAATCATGTACTGAATCCATGGTAACAGGCTGCGCGTCGATGTGCCTGCCCCCTGTATAGGTATATATCAACCATTAGCTTATTATAATTAAAAAGAACACTCCCCGACCTAGTGAGTATACTTATCCTTACTTACAACAAGTTTACATGTTCAAGTTCAAATACAGTTATTTGTTTTTTTCTTTTTGCACAAGATTTAACATCAATATCAATAAAATAACGTGTAAATCTTATGCAAAATAAACGTAGAAACACATGAAATGTTAAAGGATGAATGAAGTCAGAACTACGTACAGGAGAATTTAGAAGTAGAACATAGCATCACGTCTGTAACCTACGAAGGTTTAAGCCAAGGTGTACATGTAGTACGCCACATGTCACCCGTTATGTTTAGGTCCCGTGTGCTGGGGGGCATGGCTACTGAAGAAGTAGAACAAATATGAATGAAAAAAAGATTGTTATAGTCATCAATGAAATGAATCGATTCAACGAATTCTACGGAGTTAATTATATCAGCATACTTACTATACTTTACTTTAAACACAAATACTGTACTGTGACTAGTATCTGCTAAATAAATTACATGATTGTCCCCAAAAACTACGATAAGTACTATCTTAGTTAATTCTGGAACTAACACACGTTCAAAATCTAAATTACTGTATTATACTTTCCACTGCGACTATCTACCGTGATTCATTTTGTTAATGCTATCTAAATGGCAATGGATACTGAACAACGCGTGACACTTCTGGCCACAAAAGGAGATGCAGGAGATCTCTTATCAACGGTCAGAATGAAAAAAGTTGATACTAGTTGCCCGCCCAAAGCGTAGTTTGCTATGGAGAAGAACGGCGGGGTAATTGCGTAACACACTTACGGTAGCAATAGCTTTCATTTTGACAGTTCAACAACATTAATTGTATTATGTACGTTGTTGACCAGAAAAATTTTTCGGACATATGAATGCAATGGATTAGCAAAATCTTTCAAAATGATTCAGACTGGTTGAAACGCAATTAAGGTGCGGACAAAAAACTCCATAGCTAAAAATGTTGGACTGGCCACAGTTATTATTCGTTTGATAAACATTTGTTCGTATTTGTCAGCTAAATCTGTATCTACTCAGCACCAATTGCGTAACACTCTGTCTATCACAATGCGAAGGATATTGAGGGAAATTCATATTTTTGAAAAATTCGTCGGTATGACGACAGAAATAACGCAATAATCTGTCTAAATTAATGGTATTAGGACTGCTAGTGTGTTACGCAATAACCTCGCTGAACTGTCAACGTTCTTATGTCGTACGCGCATTGTAAAAGATCTCCCGCACCTAATGCGTGCAGAATCACCTCGAATTCACTAATGTGTCCGGGTTGATACATAAGGTCGTCTTTCTCTATCACATCAATGAGAGGAGTGGCGACATGTTTCTTGTTTTGCTTGATTCGATGGAGGAGAGGACGCAGCCAGTCTTCCAAAGCTTCACAATGGGAATCCAAGAAGATCATGACGTCACCGACAGCATACCGGGCGCCTGCCATCCTGGCTTGGGTCAAACCTATCCTGGGTGTTGCAGGACGTTTTAGTGAAACGCGAATGACTGGACTTAGTGAGGGGATACTATCAGATGTCACTTGTTGGTTTATGTGATGATGGTAATGATGGCTTGGCTTCCTGCATTGTCCCGACTGCGCGGCGCAATGGAGGGTGATATGTTTATCCAGCATATCTATGTCATCATCTGCCTAGCCTTTTCCCAACCATGTTGGGGTCGGCTTCCAGTCTAACTGGATACAGCTGAATACCAGTTTAAGCAACTTTGGAGCAACTGCCTATCTGACCTTCACAACCCGGTTACTGAGTAATACGATACTCCTAGGTAAAACTGGTTAATAGACTTTCGGCCTTCTGGGCACCCGTAACAACTGTCAAAGATCCACGAATGACAGCCTGGACCAACGGCTTAACGTGCTTTCCGAGGCACGGAGGGGTCTTGATATGCAAAGATGGTCACCCATCGACGGAACAACAGCGGCAAGCATACCTTAACCTGATCCATCGACCCGAGCGGTTGTTATTACTTAGCCACAAGCCCCTCGAGATTTATCAGCCTATGTGGCGCTAAGAGACCAAACGAGTAGGCCGATTTTGATAATTAATCGATTTGTCTTAATCTTGTGAATGTCATTAGAGACAAAACAGAAATCAAAATTCATGATGGCGACGACCAGACGCCATATTGTGGAAAAGAAAACAAAAATAAGTCGACGAACTATGTCAAGATACCCCATCCCCCATCATCATTGAATAGGTTGTTGAAAATCATCTTTAGGTTTCTCTAACCATTTTTCATTTTAAATGACCATTTGTAACTACGGGATTCTATATTTGTATGGTGTGCATATGCTCATAGCTAAGATTTTCTGTCCATTCTTTCGTATCGTGCTATGCTCGTATAGTAATGTAACACAGTATTTCTCCTAACTTGATTATATTTGAATTAAGAATTTGAGATAATTTTCAAGTTATGGAACAACAAACTGATTGTCATACCTACTTAAAAAGTTCAAATTCCATTGCACCAAAAACTTATTAGGACCTTTTTGTTCCAAATGGTCACTCAAAAATTAACTTAGATACATTTCACTAAAGTAGATAATTGATTAAGTGGCGATGTTATCAAAATTATCTGAGATTATGAAGACTGCTATAGGTGTTATATTTGTTATACATTGATGTTTGAGTCGATACAGTCACGCGAGCATCACCTGACCATCGTCCACACTCCGCTGGGTCCTAACATGATACTCTAATTATGAAGCTTCCTGTATAATCAAGGACAAAAATATGTACTGTCACCAAAGGAGACAAGTAATCAGGGTCGCCGGATATAATTGAAGTTTAGTAAGAAACCGATGGATGGTTTCGCATAAAATTTAATTTAATGAAAAACCAAGCGGTTGGTCGGCTCTTCACGTGACCAGGGGACTGGCCTATTTCTTGGCAAAAGAATCAGCATCGCCAGACAACGTGGCAAAGCTACACGATGAGTAGCAAAGCGATGCGGACGAATTTTTTGATGCCCTATGTTTCTTTTGCTTCATTTTAGGGTTCAGTACCTCAAAAGGAAAAACGGAACCCTTATAAGATCACTTCGTTGTTCGTCTGTCTGACCGTCAGTCAAGACCCTTTTTCTCAGGAACGCATGGAGTTATCAACTTGAAATTAATATCAAATACTCAGGGCAATCTCTTGAAGCGATGAAAAATCAAACATCTAAGTGAACGCAATCCAAAGATACGGGCGTTTATGTTCCGAACTAAAAACCTATAGGGCACTTCCCGTTGACCTAGAATCACGAAATTTGCCAAGAAGCAATGTCATGTAACAAGTAAAGGAAAAAATCCGAAAACCGTAAATTTGTAGTTCATCATCTTTATCTGCCTAGCCTTTTCCCAACTATGTTGGTCGGCTTCTAGTCTAACCGGATGTAGCTGAATACCAGTATTTTATATGGAACGACTTGTTATCTGACCTCCACAACCCAGTTACTGAGTAATACGATACCCCTTGGTAAGACTGGTTGTCAGACTTTCGGGCTTCTGACTACGCGTAACGACTGACAAAGATCCACGAATGACTGCCGGGACCAACGGCTTAACGTGCTTTACGAGGCACGGACGGGTCTCGGTATGTAAAGATGGTCACCCATCCACAGACCAACCGCGGCAAGCGTAGATCCACCTGATCGATCGACCTGGGCGGCTGTTATTATTTAGCCACGGGCCCCTCTTTTGTAGTTACATAAAAAAAAAAAAAATTATTTACACTGGTACAAATTGTTACGGAGCCCTCAGTGCGCGAGTCCGACTCGCACTCGACCGGGTTTTTTCATTAATATATGTACATATTATTATTTTAAATCTGTTAGTTTAAATTATTTAATTGATAGAAAATAAACAGTTCATTTATCAAATTTAATTTCATTCGAAAACATCCATCGGTTTGTAAACTTCAACTATATCCGACGCCCCTGGTTACTTATCTCTTTTGCTGACTGTACACATCAAGTGAATTTCATAACCCTCTTTCTGCTTAATTGTCCATGAAAATTGTGCTACATTAAACATACTTATCCGCAAATACAACTAATAAGGCGAGCACAATATTTCAAAATATTTTAGCCCAGGTACGCACGGGCGTATTTTTATCGCAGCGATTTTTTTTTCGTGGTCTGGATTTTCAACGCTCTGCTTAGCGCCGAAAGTTGAAACTCCAGCAGTGTTTTTATTTATTTATTCTTGATGCGTTGTTGGATTTTCAATGTTTGGCTCAATACAGAGTTGAAACCGAATGCGCGAAAAAAAATCACCGCGATCAAACTAGGCCCGTGCGTACCCGGGCTTAGTCTAGTGTGGTGTACACATTTTTGCCCTTGACTGTGCAAATGTTTTATCACTAAGTCCCAGTGTCAAAAAGGAATTTGGTGTAGTAAAATAAATTAGTTGAAGTATGTGGATGAACAATGACTGAGTAGGTGGTAATAAAACCAATTTAACTGAACATCTAAATGGAGAAATGCTTAGTCCTAAGTAATTTGAATTTACAATTGATAAAAAAAAAACACATACAGAGGTTAACAACTCTACTGCAAAGTGAACGAAATTATCACCTCCCATTTTTTTAGCCTATTAAAATCAATCTGCCAGCCTTTTCCCAACTATGTTGGTGTCAGCTTCCAGTCTTACTGTATGCAGCTGAATACCAGTATTTTATATGGAGCGACTGCCTATGTAACATGATTCCCTTTGGTAAGACTGGTTGTAGACTTTTGAGCTTCTGACTTGGTGTAACGACTGTCAAAGATCTACGAAAGACAGCCGGGGCCATTTAAACCATAACATAATATGCCTTATAGAATATAAAGTGTCAAATTAAATTAGCTAGCGAAACTGCAGACGTGTTATCGATATCTAAACACGATAAAATTGACATTAAAAAAAAAGTTTTTTCTAAGGTATCAACGACCGCTGGTAGTTATTACTTGAAGTATGGGTTGAGAAAATGTGTTGTATCGTTTTGAGATATCTCGTCTGCGCAGTTTCGCTAAATTAATTAGACCCGGTATATTTGAACTACAGCATTTATGCTCCCTTTTCGAACTTTGAAGGAATCTTGTTTATTATTAAAAAGAGTTCGATTATTCAATCGGTACTTAAGGCGATATCAAAATAAATTGGGTGTTTTTTCGAATCCATTTATTTCACTATTACAGCATGTTTGGATTTGATTTTTAGTTATATGTTTATTGACTATTTGATTAAGACTCTGACTGAAGCAGAAACGCAATTGCTTCAAATTTCCTCGATAGAATTTAATTCCGAAAAGACGTCTACTTTTTTATATTTTCTTCTGTAATTCTAAAATCCTAATTAATTTCATTGCAAAATTGTATTCAAAATATGCGTAATAGGTAATTGAAAACTCTGGCTGAACAAATTGTTCATACAAAGCTTAATTTATTTTTAAACAATTTTTATTTGGTTTGGCGCTTACGTTGTTTTATTTTGGTTCCAGCGCATTGTTGCGATCTCTTTTTTCGCATGTGGAAGTAATTGACTCTGTCACTTTCTTATGCCCGCCCAGATCGCCTGCGGGCTTTGTCAGTAACGGACCTGTGTCGTTCCTCTCGCAATCGTGATTATATTTTTTATCTCGAATATGTAATTAATAAAAATAGGGGCAAGGATACAAACATATAAAATATCGGGTTGGTGCAAAAGTTATGACAAAAAAAAATACAACATCTTTTATTTCATAATGTTTTTCCATAAAGTTCTAAATGACACAATAGTATTGTACTCGTAGAATGTTATGTTAAGCCGGATCCACACGCTTGCCAAATCTCAACAAGCCGTCACAAATATAAGGTTGATAAAAAAGTTTTGTCGCAATAATTTCAGTAGAATTAATTTATTCATATATCTTATACACAAAATTTCTAATCAACAATATATTCGCCATCTAATTCTACACTGGACCATCTAGCAGGCAAGTCGTTTATTCCTTTTGCCCAAAACTACGGCGGCTGTGACTCGAAGAATATGAACACATCCTTCTTGAGACCGTCGATGTTTTTGAAAGTTTTGTTTCTCAAATATGCCTTTAAATGTTTCAACAAATGGTAGTCAGATGGCGCCATGTCGGGAGAGTATGGTGTATGAGAAACGGTATTCCAGTGAAGTTCGGTGATTGTTTTGTGGGTTGCCTTTGCGACATGGGGTCTCGCGTTGTCGTGGAGAAGGTGGACAGTTGCGCGTCTTGGCAGTTTTTCTCTTATAGCTTTTGCTAATTCCTGGAGATTCTCAATGTATTGTGTAGAGGAGATCGTGTGCCTGCAGGGAGAAAAATGTGAAACAGCATTCCCTTTGCGTCCCAGAAACAGCACAACAAAATGTTTTGTGGGTGAGGATCAATCGGATGCTGTGGCGGTTTTTCTCCGACTGGAAGCCAATAGCCTAGACGATTTCTGTTATCATACAAGATCCAGCTTTCAGCCCCCGTCACAAGATCCTCTAAAAACTCCTTGCGATGATGACGAAGTAGCAGAGACTGACAGATGGTCGCGCGGCAGTTCTTATTATCGTCGGTGAGACGGTGTGGTATCCATTGAGCTAGAACTGTCCTGTATCCCAAGTTGAGTAAGTAATTTACTATTGATGCTTGGGTGCAGCCAAGTTCTCTGGCTAGCTCGTGCGTACTTGCTTCCGGATTTGCTTTGATGCAGCAGACTAATGCATCGTCGTCGATGCTCAAGGGTCGTCCGGAACGTTCCTTACTTCAAAACTTGTGTCTCCAGATTTAAAACGATTGAACCAACGCTGGACTGTTCGATGAGAAACTACGTCCTCCCCGAATGCATCCTGTATATTTTTAGCAGTTGTGCTTGCGTTCGTGCCGCGCCGCCACACATAAAACATGATCGCCCGAAGTTGAACCTGCGAGACCGAAGCCAATTCTGTCCATTAGAACGCAAGCTCGCTCTTTTATACCCTGTCACGCGGAAGAGTAGAAAAAATTCTAGAATATCCTTTACATAGCTCGATGTCACATTGTGTCAATACTTAAAAAAACAACGTTGAAATTTTTGCAACAAAACTTTTTTATCAACCTTATACAAACGTGTGGATAGGTGTGGATCCGGCTTCAATGTATTCAAGCGGGGGCGCTCCCCGCGTCTTCGGTTAAGCCACACCCCTCGAGCGATGATTTATTTTTTACATATCACCTTAATAAGTGAAGTAATCGTTTGTCGTGCCGACTAAACTCGACAATGAGCAATTATACGAACTTTTGTATGTTGATATAATAAACCGAAACACAATGGACAGATATAAAACAATTGAAAAATATACGTATACAAGAGTGGTCGTCAGGAAATCGTCAAAAGATAAGGGCAGTGGACAATATTTCCTAGTCAGGTAGGTTACAGGAGAATATCCTGCAGTTTGTCGTATAGTATGTGGGTGTAGAGATAATCAACCTGCATCATAGTACGCAGGATTCAAACCCTGAGTATAGTTCGGAAGGAGTAGACCATCCTGTATACTCTGGAAGGATTACATCAACCTGTATAGTTCGGAAGGAGTAGATCATCCTGTATACTCTGGACGTCATCTTAAGTGTATGGAATAATATTAAAATAAGACATCAAATATGACAGTTATTTCATAATAATGATATGAGACTAAACGCATTTGAATAAAACGGCAAATTGAATGAGCTTTCACGAATAAACGTTCGTGAATAAAAAAATATACTTATATTATACCCCCTTACTAATAAACGTTGTATAGCGTCTGTATAGACTATAGATAGTTACACAAAGTTTTGTCTTCTTCTTTCTAAAGTCAAATTAGTGACGACTGAAAGAGATAAACCTTGCCCTGCGGTGGGACAAGCGGGGTGGGACAAGCGGGGTGGGACAAGCGGGGTGGGACAAGCGGGGTGGGACAATGCGGGAGAACAGAGGCTAAGAACAATAATAACTGTGAGACTCCGTTAATTGTTGCCTGTCTGTCTGCAATATTTTTAAAGTTACAACTTTTTTTACTGTTATAAGAAAAATCATACTTTTTTGGGTTCCGTACCCAAAGGGTAAAACGGGACCCTATTACTAAGACTCCGCTGTCCGTCCGTCTGTCCGTCCGTCTGTCACCAGGCTGTATATCATGAAACGTGATAGTTAGATACTTAAAATTTTCACACATGATGTATTTCTGTTGCCGCTATAACCACAAATACTAAAAATGAGATTTTTTTTTCAAATGTGTTTTTTTTGCCGTTTTTACAGATAATGGTACGGAACCCTTCGTGCGCGAATCCGACTCGCACTTGACCGGTTTTATTCAAGTTATTTATCCATGCAAATGCGTTCAGGCCCCATATTTCCCTACCAGCTAGAAATGGGCATAATAAATCCGGTAATCGGGTTTAATTTAAACCTTGGTAATTGCCCATCTCGACTACCAACACTATAGCTTACCGGTCAGGCAGGCGCAGTATCCGGATGAGGTCGGGGGGCAGGCGCGTGCGCACGTAGTGGCTGAGCTTGCCCTTCAGCTCGGGCAGCGTGGAGTTGTCGTCCACTAGGATGATCTCCTTCAGGTATACGAGGGACGAGCTAGGGTCCTGGCCGGGGTAGCCTATAGGAAAGAATTTCAGTCATTCCATGGGGACCTGCGGGGTAACTGAAATTGATTTCTATTCAAAATACAAGGTTCAAACTCACCCGCAGTAGTGACCCTTCCAGTCTGTCTGTCCACAAAGTTGGCATGCTTGTACCAGGGCTGGTCCCTTCTCGCGCTATTCACGACGCTCCAAATGGTCCTTACCACCACGGAATAGGGCTCATTGTGGAATATCAAGATGACGGAAGCTGAGGGCAATTCCGCGTCGTAGACGACTCGCTTGCATGCTGGGTTACGGAAGTCTGGGGAATTATAAGTTAGATTATTGTGAGTCACAAACATTTGGGTAACATGGTTGCGAGAATTTACTGGATGCGTGAAGAGCATGACCGGTCATTGTGGCGAACATAGGGGGAGGCCTGTGTCCAGCAGTGGACGGCTTTTCGTTGAAAGATATTGGAGGCAAGCCATAAACTGGGAATGGAATCACAGACAAAAGTCAATCGCAAATTCGCAATCGAAACTATCGGTAATGTTTGTAACCCAATGAAATATAAACAAAACACACATAATCAGGCCGCTAGTGGATGACATTCACACGGTGACAAACAGTAGCACTACCCACTAGGAATTATTTGAAACTAGTTTTTTCCCGCGGCTTCTCTTAGCTTTATGTCGGAAATTATCCTACAAATACGTACTACTGGGATAAAAAGTATCCTATGTCCTAACCTAGGTCATGGTTTTTTTTGTGCGTGCGTGGCTTTGAAGATCCGAGGCATACCTACCCTGCCCGCCGCGCCGTTTTGATTTTTTTTTTTTCAATATGGCGGCCACGCATTTTATAAATCGATAGCTGACATCAATGCAAACAAAAATTGATCACGTGACATTCATATTGTTTTAAACAACTTTAAATTATAAGATCTCGGAAACGTGACACTTTACGGGGATTAGTCTTTAAGATGTTTTCTGTTTGCATTTATGTCAGCTATTGATTTATATAGGTTCCATGCGTGGCCGCAATTCATAAAAAAAAAAAAAAATGTCGCGACAGTAGGTATGCCAGGCTCCTATGACAATCTTCAATCCCCTTTCATCCATATCCGTGCAGCCGTTTTAGCGTGAAAACGTAACAAACAAACAAACTTACTTTGAACGTTTTTAATTTTATTAACACTTAAATTAACATTTAAAGTGAACGGCTGTATTTTGAACGTTTTTAATTAAGTACGGGAATGGGCCTGCTGACCTCCACAACAGTTACTGGGTAATGCGATACCACAAAACAAAAAATTCGAAGACGTGACATCTACCGCGGTGGATTACAGCCCACTCCCTCTCGCCGAGAGGCTTGTGTGCCAGCAGTGGGAACATTATATGCTGATTATGCTAAAACTTTAACTTTTAATTGAGGTAGGTCCACGTTACCACCTCAGTCAATATGTATTCAGATTCAGACATAAGAAACAAGGTACCTATGATTGCCGTGGAAGCTAATTAAACCAATAAATTATAGGCAAATGTCACATTGACATTGTTACTAGTACCAGTTGTACAAACTTACATATTTGTATTTCTTCTTAATTGCTAATTACTTATACATTTTAAATATGTGACATTCAAGGGTGAACTTTTGCCCTTCCTTCATACAGGTAGAGTACTAGGTACACAGCGTACAGTGAACCGCAGGTCTGTGGGTACAATTTCACTTTGAGATCGCCTACATTTTGTAGCAATAATTGGAGATTAAACGAACTTACCTGAAGTGAAGTTCTATCCAAATTATACGAGTTGCTTCGTCCGAAGAGATTAAGATAACAATGTAGTAATACGTCTAGGGTATCGCCTTTCATCCACTAAGTTTGAATATTTTTTTTTTTTTTTTTTTTTTTTTGTCGGTACTTTGTCTTCCTGATAGTTATGCCTGTACCGCCACTCATTTAGTTGAAAGCCTGGAACCTTTTTTAATATTTCACTTTAGGTATGGGGTTCATAGGGTTGGGAGGGAACTAATCTCTTCGGACGAAGCAACTCGTATAATTTGGATAGAACTTCACTTCAGGTAAGTTCGTTTAATCTCCAATTATACTTCGTTGCTTCGTCCTTCGAGATTAAGATAACAATGTAGATTTTGAAAGATGGTGAAATATTAAAACACTGAATTTTTATGCTTAGGTACATGTATATTAATCAAACCTTACAAGTAATAAAGTAATTAAATTGTAGTTTTTCTTTAATTAGGGGTAGATAAATTTAAGTTATTAATTTTAAGTAATTAAATCTAACATCGATCAGAGGTTAGGATTGATAAGGCAAATTGATCAGTTTGTTCACATTGAATGTCTCTATGATAATATCTAGCGAAAACATTGGAGCTACCACTCCACCCAGCTGCTTTTCGTATCATGTCAATATTGACACCAGCTCTATGAGCAGCTGAGGTGGCTGCGTGTCTGGTGGAGTGGGCAGAAAATACTGAAGTGTCAATTCCGCTAATTGATAATATATCTTTTATCCACCGACTGATGGTATTTGTGGTTACTGATTTATGTGGTTTTTTAATACTTATAAAAAGGCTATTGGCATTGTTTCTCAAATGTTTTGTCCTATCAATATATTCTATAAGAGCCTCAGCGGGACATATTTCCGGTCGATCTTTGTAAAATGGAATATTTAAACAAGGTTGAGATAAACCAGGTCGAGATGTTTTTAACAAATCGTTTATCTTGATCAATATAAGATTATCAGTGACGTTCATATTTTCTAATTTGATTTTGCTAATGGTTTGCACCCTGTGTGCAGTTACAAGTATGAGCAAAGTTACGGCCTTTTTGGTTAAATGTTCGAAACTTAAATTATTATTTGGGTACCATTTTGATAAGAATTCTAAAACTATTGACGGGTCCCAAGTGATATTATATTTTGGGGCTGGAGGACGAAGTCTGTAAAAACCTTTGAATAGCCTAGCAACGCGATCATCAGACCCTACTCTCGATCCTAAGATCAAAGACAGAGCGGAGCGATGACTGTTTAAAGATCCGTATTGTAAGCCGGAATGAAATAACTCAGTGAGAAAATACATAATCATCGGAATTGACGCCTCATGTATTTTGATATTGTGAGTCTTACAAAAGTTTACCCAACGTCGAATGGCAACGTCATATTGTTTTATTGACCTTTCAGATAAAGAAGCTATCATAATATCTAAAGATGATGGTGGTACTCCTCTGTTTCGTAACGCCGTCCTGATAACTTCCCTGCAATCAACGTGAGCTTGGGGACACTGTTGGAAATAGACAATAACACTTTATCAGAGGGTCTAAACTGAACTAATTCTGAACAGAGAAGTTTTTGATAAAGTGGAAACCAGGGTTGCGTGGGCCAAAATGGAACCACAACAATACCCTCCGCCTGGTCGTATATAAGTTTTCTTAATACTTTTAATATAACCGCAAAAGGAGGAAATGCGTAGAAACAAAGATTTGACCAATTTAAAGTAAAAGCATTCACAGCGCATGCTCCTGGGTCTCTATTCCATGAGACGTACTTAACACATTTGTTATTCAACCTTGATGCGAAAAGATCAATTTTTGGTTGCCCAAAGGCTCTCACAATCTTTTCAAAAGCATGATCTTTAATCTCCCATTCGGTATCGGGGTGAGATTTTCTAGACTCAGCATCTGCTATTTCGTTATCTTCCGAGCTTATGTATGAAGCGAATACAAATATACCACGAGCTTCACACCACTGCCACAAAGATTTTGTGATTTCAGTTAAATGTGGAAATCTTACTCCACCCATACGGTTGATATACGAAATAGCAGTTGTGTTGTCAACGCGTAGTAACACCTGACAATTTTTTAATCCTTTTGCGAATGTTTGTAAGCCCAAGAAAGCAGCCAGGAGTTCTAGACAGTTAATATGTTTGTTAGACTCTGTGTTACTCCACTGGCCACTGGCGGTCTCCGCACCGCATGCTGCCCCCCACCCTTTTTTGCTAGCGTCTGAAAATATGTCTAGACAGTAGCTGTCCCGTCTAATAGGATTCACTGCGGTATCAATAGATTTTAACCACCAGGAAAAATCGTCCTGCAAATACTGTGGTAAAGACATGTGGCTATCATAATTACTCGTTTTACACAATGCAAGGTATTTGCATCTTTCCATCTGCTTGGTGTAAAGCCAACCGTACTGAATCGCGGGGCAGGACGAAGTGAGGAGGCCTACCAAGCGAGCAAACTGTCTTATTTTACAACGAGATTTCAATTGAAACGATTGTAACTCTTGTTTAATTAGATTTCGTTTTTCCTTAGGAAGGCTAACATGAAATTCTTTTGTATCTATCACAAAACCAAGGTATTTGCAAATATTACTCGGAATCATACAACTTTTTTTTTTTTAATGTTAATTATGAATCCTAAGGACTCTAAAATATGTTTTGTCTGTAAAATATTATCTAAGCAATCTTGATAATTATTAGACATGATACAAATGTCATCTAAGTAGATAGATGACAGATAACCTAATGATCTCAGTAAACAAATTACCGGTTTTAATAGCTTTGTGAACACAAATGGAGCTGTGTTTAAACCAAACGGCAAAACATTGAATTGGTAAATTTGACCCTCGTACCTAAATCGTAGGTACTTTCTATACGTCGGGTGTATAGGTACTAGAAAATACGCATCCTTTAAATCAAAGGTGGCCATGAAACTGTTTCTTGATACTAATTTTAATGTTGTTCTTAGATCTTCAATTTTGAAATGTTCTGTTACGATGTACTTGTTTAGAGACTTTAAGTTTAAAATAAATCTGTTTTTGCCATTGGGTTTTTTAATCAGGAAATAACTAGAAAGAAACTGTCCTTCACATGGTTCACAATGTGAAATAGCACCACTGTTTAGAAGGTCAGTGATGGCCACCTTGTATTTAAAGGACTCACATGAAGTTAATGCAGGTAAACTTGGTTCGTGTAACTGATAGACAGGTTTAGTAAACGGTATCTTGTAACCTCTTATCCACGATAATACAACGAGGTCATTAGTTATCAATTGCCATTGATCATAAAAGTAGGATAACCGACCTGCAAAACGTACCAGGTCTAGCGCCGCGGGGCTTGGCGCTGCTGCAAGCGCGGCTGCTGTCGCGGCTGCTGCTGCACCGGTCGCGGGCGCGGCGCCGGCGCTGTTCTCCTCGCTGTTCCCGCTTGCCGCGCTGTCGGGAACGGAGGCGTCTGGTTTAAAGTCTGGACAGGGGCCTGTCTCGGTCTCTGCGCTGGTGCAGGTCTTCGAACCTGTGTGTTTATTTTAATCTCAGCGCCTGATTTTGATATAGCTTTTGCAGCTTTTAGAGTATCGGTCAGATGTTCGCCAAATAGAAACTTATCGATTTCTGTATTGAACAGTTGATCTTTTATATCTTTCTTGATTGTAGAACATATAAAACTGCGCCGTGTCATGGACTCGCTGTGTTGTGAGTCACACATCAGTCGACCGGCTTCGATCAGTAATTTTATTACCGACTGATCTTTATAACCTGCAGAAAAGAGTATGCTTAGGGCTTCACTTATACAAGATATACTTGCTGCGACCTGCACCTGCTTATTCTCTAAAGCTTTGTCTTTTTTTTTTTTATTAGCATCTCCGATAAGGCGGCCTTTATCTCTGGGTTTAACTTGGGTGCATCAATCTTTGTGCAGTTTTTTGGAACCAGATGCTTATCAAGCAGCTCCTTTCTGGCATCCTTGGTCAAGCCTGTTGTTGCGATGTGTTCCCAGCGAGCAGATAACTCGCATCTAATGTCTGGTCCATATTTTTTATTCTTTGATGGAGTTTCGCCCAAGAGATTCAGAATCTCTTCGTCCAGCTCAGGAAGCGTTACTTCAACAGGTAGTTCCGATTCCCCTGCCTGTACTGCTTCTGTAGCAGGAACATCATGTATCGTCGAGGTGGACGTACCCGGTTGTGGCTCATCTGAGTCAATAATCGGAGATGACGCGACATCACCTTGAACTTCCATTTCAGCTGGAATAGAAAATGTACCAAATGTAGGTATCGGATAGAAAATAGCGCGGTGATAGTCCTCAAAACTATCCACAACACCAAGTTTATAATCCATACCGATATTCAGAATTACGAAATCGAGTGATAACATTTTGTTATGTAGGTACGTGGATATGATCACAACTACCAATGTTCCTAGTATACAACTAGTGGTTTTAGAGCGGCGATAGTCCTTAAAACTACCCACAACACTATGTTTTAGTCCGTACGGATATAAAATGCAATTATTATTAAGTAGGTCATTAACTAAAGTGAAGGCAACATTCCTTTCAAATGTACACAATCACTAGTAGTATATACCCAATGAATTGGGAATCCAAAATTATGTGAAGGTAACATCCCCATAAGATGTACACAACACTATTTAAGATAATATGACATCATGTCAGATTATGATACGGATATAGTCCGAAAAACTATTCACAATATCTTCCGTTTGTAAAAATAACACTTCAGCTTACCTTCATGGTCCGATAGTACCGGCGACATAATAATATTCGTCGACGAGCTACTACTCTCGGAACAACCTCGAACACGCGACCTTCTGTCGCGTTTATTAAGTTTCCTTTCGAGTTTTCGAATCTTCTTTCTTAAATAATCACTGTCGTCGTTTTTGTGACTACGTTTTGGCATCTTTTTGCACAATTCAAATGAAACGAAGAAAATAACGTGGTGATCGGCGACGCACTAAAACGCGAATGAGTGGCGGTACAGGCATAACTATCAGGAAGACAAAGTACCGACAAAAAAAAAAAAAAAAAAAAAAAAAAAAAAAAAAAAAAAAATATTCAAACTTAGTGGATGAAAGGCGATACCCTAGACGTATTACTACATTGTTATCTTAATCTCGAAGGACGAAGCAACGAAGTATAATGGCGGTTTTTGCTACTCAATCAATCTGCCTAGCCTTTCCCAACTATGTTGGGACGGCTTCCAATCGAACCGGATGCAATTGAGTACCAATACATTACATGGAGCGACTGCCTATCGGACCCCTACAAACCAGGTAACATGATGCCCTTTGGTAAGACTAGTTGTCGGACTTATGGGCTTCTAACTCCCTGTAACGACTGTTTAGCTCTACGAATAAATATCTACGAATGATAGCCGGGCTCAACGGCTTATCGTGCTTTCCGAGGCATGCAGGGGACTGTATATGTAATAGATTGTCACCCATCTACGAACCGACCGCAGCAAGTGTAGCTTAACCTTCAATCGACCCATGCGCCTGTTATCGTTCAAGTTACGCTTATTACTTCAAGTACTACTGCTGACAAACATTTGACCATTTGAAACGTTTATTTTTCCGATCTAAAAGCAAGCGAAAGCGGGAAACAGCTAATAGGTACCGATACCGAATACCTCACTAGTCTAGTGCTCGAAGGAGCAACTGCTGAACGTGAGGTCTAGAGTTCGACCGTAGATTGAAGAAAGTGTTTTTAGGTTTTCCTGTTAGTTACCTGATGATAATGTGGTCGGTCTATTACGTAGGTCTTCAAAATAACTGGCCAAATGTGGAAAGGCAGAGGTGGAAGTATTGGTGCACCCGACTGCACCCATAAACTCAAAACTCAAACTAAATGGGTTTATTTCGAATAAAGATAAACCAATTACAGACACATTTTGAATTGTCAAGCAGTCCTAGGAGAATATATCGCATGATACTCGGGAATACTGTAGATAGCTGTCCATTAATTAAAGAATTTGAGGAATTGGATCAGTAGTTCCGAAGACTACCCCCTACATACAAACACACAAATTATACCTCTTTATAATATTAATTTAAAACATAGATGGGTTCCTTAAACCGGTTAATTCTGCACAGCAAGTAAAAAACTCAGATTCCCTAACTGAAGAGAACAAATATTTAAGTATGTTTGATTTCCTCGACTCAGTCTGTTATCAGGTTGTTATAAGGTGCATTATAATTATACACGCCGATTAAATCGCACGCTGATAGTGTATAATTAACCACACACTACCTTCAATGGCATACTCCCAATAACTACCAAACTATTTTATAACATAACACATGACATGACACCTGTAACCCCTGAAGGGTTACCCAGAGCACTTCAACCAGGCACAAATTCAGACTCTAATAATAATACTAATATTCGGTTTTATATTGAGAATTTCTCACTAGCAGCCCAGTCTGAATTTGTGCCTGATTGAGGCCAAGAGCATAATCAAAATCGAAATCAAAAGTCATTTCACCCAAAATACAGACATTCCTTGCCTAGTTTGGGGTTCTAAGGTCTCAACTAAACACAATTACCCATAGATTAGAATACATAACAATTTTGTACACAAGTTTTTTGTTCATGGCTTTACTATGTACAGTGGCCTCCAAAAGTCCATAGGCATTCTCACAAAGCATTAGCTTGACGTTTAGTTTGACTTACGACCTTCTATTTTCAAGAATAGACACATGTATCATCATTGTCGTCAACAAGTGATTGTACTTCATAATTTCAACGCTATAACACAAGTCAAGGTGGTCTAGCGGCTAAGTGCCTGCAGATAGATGCGCGAATCAGTGAGCCGTGAGTTCGAATCTCACGCCGAATATGTAGACTTTTTGCAAATTTTTACTCGATTGGAAGAAATGGGACAGAAATATAATATTCTTTATCTTGTTCGCTTTGTTCACACATTTTGTAAAGTTAAGAAGGTAGATCGTAAAAAACTTAATAAAGAATTTAGATTTCTGTGAGGTAGACATGAGTTTTATGAATATTTAACCGTTGTCGTTTTAGTTGTAGTTGTTGGTTAGTGACGTGTGGTATAGATAGCGGTATTGATTATTCTCAAAATGCAGGCAAATATTAGGTAATATTGAGGCGGGGGCGACGATTATTGGGCTGCATAAAAGTGGTCTTAATAGAACACAAATATCTAATGAAACCGGACTGAATGTGAGTATTTAATATTAATGAATTGTAACTTAAACTTTTATTTGAAAATACCTATTATTTGTTGACAATGGATGATTCTTTTTATTGATTATTAAGTCCATCATGAGGCCTAAAAGATAAATAATTAGTGTTTATTATTGGATTTATAAATGCAAAGTTGTAATATTTGAATAGGTATTATATTAAATAAATATTATTATATTATATTAAAATCTTTCACTTTAGTATTTTGTTACAGCTGCCTAATTTCACTTTTTTTTTTGTTTTAGAGGAATATTGTAAGTCTCTGGATCAAAAGATACGAGGCAGAGAAAGGCCGAAGTGGAAGGCCGGCGCTTATTAGCGAGGCACAGCGACGACATATGGTGGGCGAGCATGAATTTAATGGATTCACACCAACGAGACACTTTGCTGAACTATTCGACACCTCATCGTAAACTCTTCGCCGTGCCCTCCACGCTGAAGGCTTGCACAGAAGACCATCTAAGAAGCCCTTGTTGACAGAACGACATAAACAAGAACGATTACGTTTCGCACGGGATTATTTAGATTTTGACTGGAATACTACCATATTTTCAGATCAAAAGACATTTAAATTTATGGCGTATTTATGGCAATATGTGGGGATGGATGAGTGCAGCAGGGCCAGGAGAACTAGCTTTTATGTAGTTATACAAAATATTAATATCTAAATGTTTTGTTTTTTATAATTAGACGGTGTAACTAAATATTTAGTAATATTAGCATATCCGTATTATTTAATGACCTTAAACAATTGAGGTTTAGTTTCAATCTTCTTTTCGTCAAGAAAATGAAAAATTAAGCTATTATATATACCTCAATACATTTATTGTGACGTTACATTAAAAAAAACATGTTTATAAAGTCTAAATCATATATTACTTTTCAATAAACTTTACTGAATACCGATACCTCTAATAAGTGGGTATCAACAATTATATTTGTGTTATTAGAACATCCTTTCCTTGTTATGTTATTATGAATTGACTAAGTGGGTATACAACAAAAAATCTTATGAACGGTTACAAGAGAACTTCTTTTTATCTAAGTAGGAATGTGACGTCACAATTATTGTCATCAAAATTGTTAATTTTATAAATAAATAAAACGAATAAACATTTTTGTTATGATTTAGCACGACTATTTTAGTTCCACCTTCCAAAACCGAAAAAATAAATTAAATATCACATAAATACTTAAATAAAAATACACATTGACATTGATGAATTTTATATAAACAATGACATGGATATTTACTTTGTATAGTATCTTATTTTTTATTATTATTATTGTGAGTGTGAAGACTATGTGGGTCATTTCTTTTTTCTTTTTTCCTTCTTAGTTAGTTTTAATCATGGTCTGGCAGTTTGAGTAATTTATGCGGCCTACCCAAATGTCCTTTCATTGGTATTGTTCGTCGAATCGTAAGGCTCCTCAAGTTCTGAGTAGAGCTACACAATTTTTGACAAATGCGTGCACTGACTGGACAGGTCCGCTCAATCTGTGTGGTTCTTTACTCAAAAGACCATTTCAGACACCAATCTGCATGGTCTTCACATGATCTGACCAAGATTATGTCTGGACTTTAAAAGAGACTGTGACCTCTGAGTTTGTTTCGGCCTTTCTTCTCAGAGTAGTCAGATAAGAAACGCCGACCTCATCTAGTTTAAAAAATATGATTGACATGTAAAAGTGTTTGTACAAACCTACTTACAGAAAATAAATCATTTATCATTTATCATTTATCAATAACTAATATTTGCTTCTTATAAAAATGATAATAAGCATGAATACATTATAAATAAACATAAACCTAATAAGTTTTTACTTAACATTATTATGGTTTCAAAGAAACAAAAAAACGGCTAACAATAATAATTCAGATTCGAACTCAGACCTCATTGATCGTGACCCTGTTGCTTAGCGCAAATAGCTAGCAGCACATATTAGAAGCTTGCGAATTTTAGCAATGCTATGGTAAGAACAGACGCGTATTGTAAATGCAACAGAAATATCATGCTATTTCGTCTATTACGACGACAGTTTATTAGTGTGTGTTATCTGCGGAATGTTGAGACATCACTCGCACACGCACTGACTGTATCGCGCTCGTACTGTTCATGGCAATGTGAACTTTAGCGTGCTTATGGACTTCTGAGCGTTTACTGTACCTATAATTCCTAGTTTGTTTAGCTCTTGTGTGTAGTTTGATATTTTTGTATCAATAAACATTATTATTATTATTTATTAAAAACTAGGCTGAGAATCAGCACTTTTTGAACATCAAAATTACATAAGACAGTCCCCAGGAACGGCTGCCCTTCACCACTTCCTTGTAATTTAGCTGGGAAGAAGAGGCATAACAAACTGTCCAGCAGCATAGCTGTCTGTTATGTGTGTTAAATCAGCCCACAACATTCCCACTGCTGGGACACCAGCCTCTCTATAAGAGGGACGGGGCCATAATCCACTACATGGATCCAGTGTGGGTCGATGGCAATATGTTGGCATCTTACTATGTGGGAGTTAAGCATAACTGAATGAACATGGGTATATTATTACCTTACATCTTTGAATAAGTATTTTTATTTAAGCATTTTAACTATATTATTGTATGATTTAAATACAAAAGTAAATGGAAGAGGTATAGAATAAAAACTCATGAGTAATGTTACGTTTAATTAAGAGAGATCGCTGATTAAAGTGAATTCCCTTTCTTTGAAATACGTAATTCAAGAGAACGGTGGACATATCTATGAGCAAAGTATGTAGGTACAAAAAATTAGTTAAGAAAAGTGAGTGAAAATGTTATTATTCTGAATCAGTTTATTTCGCTGATATTCTAAATTGTAATATTTAATTTGCTGCATCGGTTTTTATCATATATAGTTTAGCAATAGTATTTAGAGTTTAATAAACATAACACAACATATTAACATCTCGCCTGCTAATCCCTGTAGTGTTGGGCAGAGTTGTACCTGTACCACAGAGACCTGTACCCACATTTTAGAATTTTTTTAAATACTTAATTATGTATTAAAAACTAATAATACTAAAATAAAAGTTATCATTGCATTAGTTAATAATGTTTGCATTTCAATCTATCTATTTTTAATACCTCACACTCCGTTGTAATCTGACCTATGTTTACAAATAAATTATTCTGATTCTGAAATGTTAAACTCTACTTGGAACAATAAAAAATAGTAAAACATTACATACCTGTATATATTACCTGCATTCCTTCCAAATAAATATTTTAAATTCCATCTTTTTTTATTGATCCTTAACAAGAGGAACTCTCTTCAACTAAGAATTGAAAATGTCATGTCCAATATTTAAATTATTTATCATAGTTGTTTTTAGTATTGGTTTGTCAATCAACTAATTGACTGAAGAGGATAAACATAACTGCATACTAGCCACTGCCCGAGGCTTCGCCCATTTGGATATTCGAAAGTATCCCACTGGAACATACTACGAAGACAAAAAATTGCCTATATCCTTCCCCGGAATGCCATTTATCTCCTTGCAAAATGTTATCAAAATTAGCTAAGAAAAATTTGTTTGAGAAATCCGTTTAAGTGTGAAAAGGTAACATATAGACAGAGTTACTTTAGAATTTATAATATTAGTATAGTATACATTGAAACTTGAATATATGTTCAGATAATACAAGTACTTAAAAATTACAATTGTTTGCTAATCCAGCTAGTGTAGCGCTATAGAGATTACGCCGGACATATAGAGCGTGGCTATTCGAATATACTAGTGTGTTAGACCAACCATACTTTCACTACCAACTGACCAGCTGCAATGACTAATTTATAGATCATTATTTAAGCATTATTTCATGTATTTACAGCGACAAAGAGTTTCCAGGTATTTTTAAGTGATAATTGTAATTTATTGTGCAGTTTTAAGTTATTTTTGTGTTACCTTTTAAAGTTCTGTTGTAAGGTATCCTGTCGCTGAGATAAACGTTGATTGCCAGCTTCTTCTCCGACTCCTCGCCCAACCTCTTCTCTTCACCGATGAGGTGGGCAGCAGCCCCTCCTTCTCCCAACCCTGGGATTATCCTCGACTCGTCTTCTAATATAAGCCTCTCGTACTCAGCCTCTAGAGGATCGGATAAGTCCGCTTTCGCATTCCTCTTCCCGCCTCGCCACTGCTCAAACAAAGCCAAGATAGTCACCACCAGGACAACCAACAACATCAACTTGGTCGCTTGGTAGCACTTTCGCACTGGGAAATACACCATTTTCGTTTTATTTATTAAATTCCACGACACCGAATCGTGCCGCTATCGGCGACCGACTGATTTTGACGTTCCTGTTCAACCATGTTTGTTTACAGTTTAACTTTTTAAAACAGGAAAGGCAATCGTAAACATGCTATTCAGCCTAATCAGGATAGGAAACTGCTTAGTTTTTATTTCGGTTTTATTTTTTCGATTATTATTGGGACTTTTTGTGGCTTCATTAGTATTTTTGTTGCTAGTTACTGCTAGCGTAGTTTTTGCTTTAGGTTTAAATTTCTCAATCTTGCTACTTGTATGCAATTTGCATTGAATCTAAAATTCTAGTAACTTCATAAGCAGCGAATAATTATACGGCACAATAGGAATATACCTACGCCAGTGCATATTCAACTAAATCATTTATATATATGGCTTCAGGCACAAAAGTAATGATGAGACACTTGGTTTACGTTTTATATTTTTTATTACGAGTATACAACGTGTAACGCGTTAAATGCGCAAAACCTGAAAATAGTTTGATCAGAATAACGAGCAGAATTAATTGA
Source organism: Eremobia ochroleuca (assembly GCA_949629135.1). NCBI lineage: Eukaryota > Metazoa > Arthropoda > Insecta > Lepidoptera > Noctuidae > Eremobia > Eremobia ochroleuca. The sequence continues at coordinate 200,643 of OX451411.1, read as the reverse complement.
ACCACTTGTTAATATAGGACACATTTTTCAAAAAATATTCATTAAAAAAGTTGTCGTGTCTATTTATCAATAGGTCAAGCAAGACAATGTCAGCGCGGCGCAGCGGCCCGGTGACGACTCCTCCCTCGATAAAGCGTCGTCGCATCGCAGACGCAAGAAACGATCAGAATGGCCAGTAAAACTAAAACAGCACATACAACCTTTACAATTTTTTTAATGACTTATTTTCTCTCTGAAATAGGTCAATTGAATTAAAAATCAATTGGGGTGTCTGAGGTTTTGCGCATTTAACGTTACACGTTGTAAACAATACTAAAAGCTTAGTCAATGATGTAATCACCATTAGCATCTAAGACTTCTTGCCAACGATCCGGCAAAGTTTAGATGCCTTTCGCCCAGAACTCTGATGGCTGTGCCTCGAAAAAGTTGTTCAACCCCGCCTCTACATCAGAGAAATCGTTAAATTGTTTACCCCGCAAATGTTGTTTCAGAGTTCTAAACAAATTATAGTCTGATGGGGCGAGGTCTGGGGAATAAGGTGGGTGGGGTATCGTCTCCCAGCCCAAGTTCTCCAACTGTTGGCGATCGGCAGATGCGACGTGAGATCGAGCGTTATCGTGTAGTAAAACTACATTGACTCGTCTTCGTCGTTTTTTCTTGATAGCAGCAGATAGTTTGGTGAGCTGGGTTGAATATTGGTCAGTGTTTATAGTTTCACTGTGTAACAGTTCATAAAACAGCATGCCTTGCGCGTTCCAGAAACAGCAAAGCAGAACTTTTAAGCGGTTCTTTTGAGTTGGTGGCGTTTCTTCTCGAGGCAGCCAAAAAGTACGACGTGTGTGGTTCTCGTAATGAATCCATGATTCATCTCCAGTAACCAGATCAGACAAAAACTCTTTACGTCGGGGTCGCAGCAAAAGTGATTGACAGATAGCGACACGGACTGCACGACTGGCGTCTGTAAGGATGTGCGGTACCCACCGAGCCAAAACTTTTCGATACCCAAGCTCATGCAAATGATATTCCACAGCGTGATGACTGCAGTTAAGTGCTTCTGCTAATTCACGAATGGTAGCATCCGGATTCGACTGCAGTTCGCGGCCTAAATCGTCATCATTCACTGTGGGTGGTCGTCCTGAGCGGGACTGACTTTCAAGGCTCCTGTCTCCTGATTTAAAACAGTCAAACCATTGGGACACCGTCACATGGCTTGTACTTCCAGCGCCCAATGCAGTGTTGATATTGTCAGACGCAGCCCATGCGCTGTGGCCTAACAAGTACTCGTCACTAAACCGATCGCAAGGGCGGCTTTATACACCCCCACATCGCAAGTACCTAGAATGTTCTACAACATTGTACCTAGAACATTATCGAAAACAATTAACTAGATAAAGGAAATGAATAGAGTTTTGTAGTGTCTCATTACTTCTGTGCCAAGTTGCCAACCCAATATTTTAACTCTATAACTAAGCAGCACTTTATTAATTACTTACAATTAGTTATAAAAAACAGGCATAGTTCTACAACTATCCGGCCACGATTATAAGTCCCGTCCTAGGCACCGTAGTCTATGGTTCCTGGACATATTCCGCCATAATCTAATCTTACTCATCTTTTCCAGTATTAGTATCAGGTAGAAATTGCCTGTGCCTACAAACATTTCAGACTCCGTAAACAGCAGTTACAAGAATCAGGATTTCAAGGAGTGGTATCGAAAGTACAAGGAAAAGTGAACTATACCTACTCTTTGACGATTGTTTTTCTGAGTCCGACAGTCCGAAAAATGGTTCGAGCTACGACAGTTCGGCAGTTGACCATGCGACTGGGGCCGACCTATCGCCGTCAACTGGGCACAAATCCAGACTTTAAACGGAAAACGCAATAACACTGCCGCTTGGGAATCGAACCTAGAGCTCATGCCCAGCAGTAGCGCTTGCGAGCACCGGGCCAACGAGTCGGGAATGTAATCATAATCAGGCGCAATATGTAATAAAACAAAGCGAGTACAGTGGATAAAAATGTGTATTATTAGTTATTTCAAATCGTTATTGCACATTATAAATATAACATAATCTATTAGTGGAATGTCGACATAATCACGTAACTTACGATAAATACACAAGCACACAAGAACACAACACATTCATACTTCATACTGGTCCAATAATAAAACATTGTTAAATACATACATTTTAAGTTAAATTTAGTAAAAATATTGTAAAGTAGAGAATTTTACCAAATATATTAAGGAAATCATATTTATTCAGTATATTTTCTGTCATTTTTGTTGGTCGCTTTATTATTAGTCTAAAAAAGACAGGTAGACACTTGCTCTACAAAATAGCCTTTTAAGTGCTAAGGTCACTTGCACCACAAATCATTATATGTTTAGCTCTAGTAATATTCTGTCTCTGTCATCTTCAAACGATTGAGGGAAACAGAATGTTTTAAATGCGTTTAGCGCTGAATGTGTTAAGTGACTGAAGGTGCAAGCGGAGATGAGTTTGATTTATAAATTAACTACCAGCACTTTGAAAAGACCTTTTTGACTTTGAAAAGACCTTTTCTCAATAGCTCATCTAAATACATTTATATGAAATCAAAAAATCTTCAATTCAATCAAAAAATCTTAATTTAATATTTCATTGTGATTTTCCATTTATACAGAATTTGTAAAATACCAACAACCTCTTAAGAGGTCATTGTACTCATCATTATGAACAACTTTTACTATGGGACCAAACCTGAAATCGCGAAAAAAAAATCAGCTGTTCCTTACATTTTGACGACTCGTACGAACATAAATGTAGGGAACAGCTGATTTTTTTTTTCGCGATTTCAGGTTTGGTCCCATAGTAAAAGTTGTTCATAATGATGACTACAATGACCTCTTAAGAGGTTGTTGGTGTTTTACAAATAACCCTGTATAACTGACAGTAAATTATACTAAGTACTAGAGTCACATTTAGACCACATTTTTTTAAAGATTACTAGAAATGGTAATTTCACTTCGTTCATTTGGTTTCATACTGTCTTATCACACAAAATGAGTTTTATCGAGTTTAACGAGTTTACTCCAAGCCAGTTATTGTATTTTGGTCTTTGTTTAGACAGTCATACAAAATCGACAACTAAGACTCAGGTCTAAGAGTTAGCTTTTGTATTAAGAACCTTACGTGCGTCGAAATAAAGCTCATAATATAGTAACTGGCTCGAAAGTTGGAACTCGTTTTATAATGAGACGATCAGAGTTTAATTTAATTTACTAGTTTCTTCCACAGACTATTAGTACTTCTTTTTTTTTTTTTGTCAAGTATTGATACTTAATCAAATGTTCACATTTTCATGATCAATCTATTTATGTAACTACTCCATGTCACAAAACCTCATTTACAAACCGACTTCAAAAAAAAGGAGAAGGTTATGCATTGACGAGTGTCTTTTAAGTACATTGTGTTCCCACATACCCCTCACTTCCCAGCTTCACTATTAACACTCTTACACGTTTCCCTGAACAACGCATCTAAGGAACTCTGTTGAGCTTTCGATAACTTAGCTCCCTTCATATCTAAAACTTTATGAAACTCAGCCACGGTACATTCCGGCAGTAACTGTACGAACTGCCCCACAAAACCTTCTAAATTCCCATCTAGAGGTGCCATCACCAATTTTAATATCATTTCGGCTTTCGTCATTAACTTAATGACGACTTTAGTATACGTCGCAGGCGCAGGTCGCCGAACGTCAGATCCTATAGAAGGCAGCTCCAACAATGCAGTTTTCAGCATATGTGTGTCCAACAGCAACTGTTCGGAGCCAACCGTCGAAATTGGCTTGCATTTGTAAATATTTTGAATGAATTTTGGTATGAAAGAATTCGCGAACCGTATACAGAATTGGGTGAAATATTTTCGGGAAGAGGAGAGATTATCTCGCAGATTTGGAACTGTATTTTTGAGGTGCATGATGATCTGTGTGACGTAAGAGCTCTGGTCTCCTACGTTGTCGAAGTGTAACCAGGATATCTTCGTCATGGCTTGGAGGGCTGGCTCGCAAGCCAGTTCCAGGTCTTGCTCCAGCAGCTGGATGCAGTTGCTGATGATCTTGTGGAACAGGTCCTGTTCTGGAGTCATGTCTATCTTGTCTGCAAGGCCGGGTGACACCTGGAATGTAATGAAGTTACTTTAAAATAACACTAACATATTTATAAAAGCTTCTTATTCTATTGAGAAGAAACACAGACTTCACAAACGTGATGAGTATCGGAATCAAAGATGATAAAACAAAAAACAACATATTTTTTAAGCCAATAATAATAATCTCAACTCTCAAGTAAGTACACTGCCCCGTGACCAGCTGTAATTAAAACTTTAAGAAATCATTTTTTTTTTATCAACCATCAAGTCTGAGTTGTCGCCAATTAATTTTAAAAAAGCACCTAATAAAATGTATCTCATAAAATGGGCAACCCACCTTTTCCTTGAGCTTCTGTTCCAAGTGTATGGTGGTCTCCAGACAGTACTCCGCCGTCGTGATCACGCTCGTGATCTTCGAGATTTCTTGCTTAGTGTACCTGTAACATGAGGGAAATGGTTGCTAGGTAAATATTATTATTTTAGTTTTTTTGGGCGAATATTGTCCTTATTCAAACATCACTGGCGAAATGTGGCTGGAAAATATAAAAATCGGCAAAAACTTGATATTATAGCATTACGGTTGCATTCCCTCGCACGCAGCGCGTTCCACTGCACGCACAGCGCGGCGTGCTCAGCCCGCGCCGCGGCCGCTGCTGGCCCACTGAGGGCGAGTGGGCTGTAACCTGCCGCGCGGCCGCAGAGCGCTCGGTACATGTCACATGTCGCCCAATTTTTAAATCTAATCGCCATCACCATCATCGTCAAAAACTTGTCAAAAATGAAGGTAAATTATACATATATATTTATTATTTATTTACTTATTGGTGGTGTATTTTTGACAGATTGTGTTTGAGCTTAGAATGCGAATGTTCTTGAAAATACGGGAATCGGAAGTCCGACCGTACCGGGTATATCGGTTGTCACTGTTCTCGTCTCGCAGTAGCGTGTGCAAGTTGGTGACGATGCTGGGTACCCCGAGGGGCAGGCCTGAAGCTGCACCGTTTCGCGGCAGGCTGCCCTGTAACACGGAGGACGCGTACTCGCGAAGGTACTTCTGGAAGACGCCGGCGAGTTCTGAAGGAGAAAGATATTAAACATAATTATTTACTCATGATTTTGTAATATCTTGATTTAAAAGAGAGACTTATAGATCTACATTTTGGAATGGGCAACTAGATTTAACTTTCTGACTAACTCTTTGACAATTCAAAAGTGCCTGTTTCATTGAAATAAATGCTTTGAGTTGAGTTATTGCAAACCAAATACAGGAAAAATATGATATTATGAAACCTTGTTTCACGAAATACTACCTCGTTGGTATAGCGGTGGCAAACACTACTGGTGATTGAATGATGCTGTCCTGGGTCATGGGTTCTAGCCCTGGAGCTGACCCGGGGATAAACTAAGTATAAGTATTGGGATACACTAAGGACTTAGTATTATTGGGTATTTCCAAAACGAAATTCTAAGATACATCTGGTTAGTGATTCCTTTCGACAATGCAATAAAATCTATTGCTATTGCAAATAGCCAAAGACAACGCAATGGGTATTGTTGAATAGCCAGAAGAAAATCCAAACACCAGACTTTAGAAAAATTTCAACAACTTCCTCAACGTTCAACTGTCACACATTGAACACATGTCATGACACGCGTGCGCACGTTACATGTTGTTGTAACTTGACAGCACGCGTTTGTAGACGCGCGCTCAACACACGAGTGTTGTGACTTGTGGAGGGATCAAACCTAGCCATAGATGCCCGAGTACCAGTAGTGGAAACATTATTATACATGTCATATAAAATTGGGGTTGTCTTCCATGAATATTTATTTTGTTTTATTTTTGGCCGATGACGCCCCACGGCTGGGCAGAAGCCTCCCTTTCTCTCCTGGGTTTGCGTCGGTTTCGCCGTCCATAAAGAGAGCGTATTAACACCGACGTCAAAAATGACGATTCACAGCTAAAAGCTGTCATTTTGCGGCACTTTCTTAAAACACTCAAGCTTTAGTAAAATACAAGCCGTGCGCTCGATGAGATTTCCCATCGACAAAAATGACGAAATTTCATACAATATTTCATCCTCTATGTGACCTCTTTTGATCAACTTTCAAATACCCTACCTTAGTGCAAATGTAATCAACTTCGAAACTCCGCTGACGTAATGGTTGTGATATCTTAACATTTTTAATTTTTTTGGGTCAACGACCGTACGTCGTGTAGTTACTTGAAATATTAGTTTTTTATTGTGTAAACTTCACAGAAGTGATGGGTATATTTCACATGACCCCAAAAAAATTTCATAATTTTTTTCTTCTTTCATCGTGTTTAGATAATTATATCGATAGCTACCACATCCGCGGAGTTTCGCTGGCTAATTTAATTTGACTTTACTGCAAAATTTCATGCTTCTTGACCTAGCGGTTTAGGCAGTGTGTTATCTGTCAGTGGATTTTTTTTATTTTATTAGGTAAGATGTGGGGGATTTTCATGACAGCTGTCATTCTGAGGCACCACTTTCATATAAAATGTATGCTAGTATGGTGTATTGGGCCATCTCATCAAACTTTAAATAATAATAATTTGATCCAGCCTGTCCCATCTCGCTGTCCTCTCCCCAGCGACGCCCTAAGCTGAGATTCGTACCCCACAGGGGTTGCCTTTAGCGTGCAGTCGCTTCGTCTATTAGATATTCGAACCTGGCTGGAAGCTTTGAATTTCATCTATTAATAAAAAGGGTATTGGTCCACTCACCCAACATAGGCTCCCCGGTAGTGAGGCGCGCGCACTGCACGAGGCACTTCTTGTAGAACAGGAACAGGTCGGCGCACGACGCGATGACCGCGCCGCCCGCGCCGCCTGCGCCCGCGCCGCCGCCCGACGACGAGCTCTTCGCGTCCTGCAACAAATAGATAGTGGAACTCCTCATCTCATCTCATCCTCTCCTAATCCTAATTTGGCCAAAATTAATCACTAGAGCTTGCTTACCACAAATCACACAACGAATAAACGAATGCTGAATTTAAAACAACGTTCTATTTCTGTCAATCCTTTGAGGATAACAGAGACAGAATTATGTTTTAAAGGAATAGGTTTAGCGCAAAAAAAAATTAAGACCCGCTTGTATAGCAAATCATTTCAATTTGCGATACAAGCGGGCATTCATTATTTTGAAATACCATTATTTTGAAATAACATGTACATAGCATTTTTTTCGTAATCTGTCAATGAAACTAATAATTTGAAGTAAATATTTCATAATAGGTAATGGATAAAGGTTGTCTTTAAAAGATCGCTCTTAGCGATAAGACCGCCCATTGTGTCACCCTTTGTAAAATTTATACAACGTGTAACGTTAAATGCGCAAAACCTGAAAATAGTTTGATCAGAATAACGAGCAGAATTAATTGAACCACTTTTTAATATAAGTCACATTTTTCAAAAAATCTTCATTAATAACGTTGCCGTGTCTATTTATTAATAGGTCAAGCAAGCCAATGTCAGCGCGGCACAGCGGCCCGGTGACGACTCCTCCCTCGATAAAGCGTCGTCCCAGACGCAAGAAACGATGAGAATGGCCAGTAAAACTAAAACAGCACATAATACCTTTAAAAATATTTTAATGAGTTATTTTCTCTTTGAAATATGTCAATTGAATTAAAAATCAGTTGGGGTGTTTGAGCTGTTGCGCATTTAACGTTACACGTTGTATATTTATGTCTGTAATTTATAATAAAGAGAATTTTATTCTATGCTAAAACCAAATGGAAGATATAAAAATTCAAATCATTTAATTTACTATACTTACGCGCGGAAAAATATAAAATTGTAATTGTAACACAATTACACCAGAACTTAACATTCATACTTGTCAAAGTACGAATTTTAATCACTAAACCATAGACAAAGTCGAGCGGCCATTGTAGTTTACATCTTTGGAATTTTTGTAAGTGCCGGTGCACATGAAATATTTCAGCTTTGTGTTTGCGATGCATCTGGTATTGTAGATGTTCACAGGCAGCGTTGAGCACTTACCGTCAGGTGCTGTATCACTCACCTGAACAAACCGATCCATGAGCTCAGCCAGGTTGGTGTCTAGCGAGCTGACGTATAGCGAGAGGTAGGGCTCGAAGCAGGCGCCTATCAGGCCGATCCACGCGGAGCCTGACGGACCTGACACTTCCATGTTCAAGTCTGATGATGTAGCCTGCGAGAGTTAAGATTAGAAATGAAACAGATAGTTATACAGGCAGTAGATTGGTAATGTTTTTATTTTTTATTTTATTTATTCCTTTATTATTATATATTCTCTGTCTCGCATAGGTTCACAGCATTATGCGATGGCCGTTTTGCGTGGTTGCGTTCTTGTTATTTTTTGTATTTTTTCTTTGCGTCACATTTTACCGCAAAGAAACGTGTTTTCTTTCTTTATTTTTTTTTCGATATCCGTTTGGATGGATAGCCAGATCCTATAAGCAGGATAGGCGGATATTCGAATGAGACTCCTACTATCGGGCGGATTCCGGCATACTTTTTCATGAGTAACGCTAGCGAATGAGATTTATTGGCTATGACTGTCTAATGGAATATTTCCTAGCCTACTTAAAAAATCATTAGTCACCCCTGTATTGAAATCTGGAGACAAGTACTGCGTTAATAACTACAGACCCATTTCAGTCTTAATAGGCCTCTCGAAAATTTTGGAAAGAATTATAAATAATAGTTTAATAAAATATCTTGAGGACAACAAATTACTTTCTGATAGTCAATTTGGTTTTAGGCCAAAAAGGTCAACCTGCCAAGCAGTACACAAATTGACAAATTATATTACTGCAAATCTGGAATTTTCTTGGATCTTGCCAAGGCTTTCGACACTATTTCTTGCCCTAAACTATTGCACAAGCATGAAGCACTTGGGATAAGAGGAACACAACTCCTACTTTTTTCTGATTACCTTAGAAATCGTCATCAGTGTGTAAAACTCGGTCAGTGTGTAACTTAAAAACAGCTGCTACGGCATTCCACAAGGAAGTATTTTGGGATCAACTTTGTTTTTAATTTACATAAATGAACTATGCAACCTGAAATTAGCAGATGGAATCATAATGTCATATGCAGATGACACAGCCCTATTGTTCTCGGCTAAATCACGAGAGGAGGTCTATAAATATGCTCAGACTGGCTTTAACATTGTATCAAATTGGCTTCGTATGAACCTACTAACATCAAATGCAGATAAAACCAAGTATATTCTATTTAGAATGAGAAACACTAATATGCCACTTACTAACCTTACCATTTATGCTCATAACTGTACGACAGACGCTGACTCTGCTTGTTCGTGCCCTACTCTAGCTAAAGCCGCCCTAAACATGAAATATTTAGGTGCCACAATTGGCACAAATCTAAAATTCCATGAACACATTGATTTCGGGGGTCGGGTTGCCTCCTTCTCTCAAGTATGGCGAGGGGGCGTTATGCTCGTTAACGGGTGGTGCTTGTAGTGACTGGTCGTCTTGCTGACCATGGTTTTATTATTGTTGTTATTAGTTAATAACTTGTTTATTTAGTTTTCGATGGTCCTACTTTATCATTTGTGACTTCAAGTGACAGCTATGTAAACAGAACCTAGCATTGCATAAATATGTAAGCGGTCACGCCCTTTACACCTGGAGGCTTTTATTTAATTTTGATTTATTATTTTTTTGCTTGAGTACGTATACTTTTTTATTGTATTTGTTGGTATATTGGCGTAGCTAGCTGACATATGGCAAATAATTTAATTCAGTGTTTTGTGTCTTGTAATGTTAATTACTTTGCATACCTTGTATTGTATTCAATCAAGTATTTTCTAACTGAACGGACAGCTGTGCTGCTGGGTAGTTCGTTGCATTACTTCTTCTTCCCAGCGAAAGCACTAGGAAGTGGTGAAGGGCGGGCGTTTTGGGGGCCTGTCTTTTGTAATATTGATTGATTCTCAGCCTAGTTTGAATAAATGACTTTTGATTTTGATTTAGACACAGAAAGACTTCTAGAAGTACTTCCATAATGATGTAGTTTTTAAATTGGTATTTTGTATTTGTATTTAGTACCTACTATAAGTAGGATAGTATTATTTCAATAATTAACCAACTGTGGACAAATAATCAGCTCATCGCTTAGTATGGCGATGATGGCCTGAAACACAGGTTTTTATTAACCTAGCTCAGGCAGGTCGCCACAAGTTATAATAGCAGTAACAACGCACTTTTCATAGATAATTAAAAACGTGTAAATTAAACTAGTTTTTATATAAGTATTAAAGTCAATCTGTTAAGAACCTGGTACTACTAAGTATTTATAAGTTTGTAAATGTGTTACTTTGTAAAAAGACCTAAATAAAGTTAATTTGTATTGTAAAAAAAATTGTATTTGTAGTTGATTTGACTTCACAATCGACAAATAAAAATACACATACACTACCATTTCTTATAATGTTTATGACTTCGAGGTGTAAAAAAATTGTTGATTGCAACAGAAGTAACAAAATAGTCATCGGAAATAAAGATCGAATAAATGGCTTTTATTTGTCTTTATGGTATTTTTATTTATTCATATGTACTTATCATACATGGGACGTTCTTCTTTTTCATCGACAATCTGACCGGCAAATTGTTATATTTAAAAAAAAAGTAAACATGTGATTTCTTTAGTAAAATATAGTTTAAATTATTGCATCGTTATTGTAGATTTGAAAAATATATAATGCATCGAAGTATTATTTGTAGTTTTTGTTTTACTTCAAATTTTGTAGGAATGGTAACAAAAAAACAACACCTCAGTCACAAAAATGTTTTATTTTTTTTATGGTTTATGTAAAATAAGATCTTTAGTTTCTTATTACTTTCTTGTCAAGAATACAAGCATTTACTTTTAGCTAGCTCTGTGAGACGGGATACTTAATATAAAAATTTTAAAAATGTTATCCAATACCACTCCGTCACATTTTTGCTTAATAAGAAAAAAAACTTTTTAATATTATGAAATTTTTCCAACAAAGTAACTTGACAATCTGTTGAACACCCTTATTGTCTAGCATGTAATACTAGAAAAACATCATTTTCGTAAATATTACCAATGAACTGGATCATACACTACTTTGAACTTAAATTATAAGGGGGACAAGTGACGGAGTGGTAAATAATCATTACCCGCCGAGCAAAGTTAATCTTATAACAGTTTTAAAATTTAGAAAACAACAACAAATTATAAGATTTCCTTAAAATGCTACTGTAAGTCTTATTTATTGGCACCATTCTTTGGCAGATATTAATTTAGTTTTATGATATCTTTTCGCTTACTCTACTTTTCAAATACTTCTATTGGTTGATTGAATTCGCAAAACACGCATCTTCCTCTTTTAACAAGCTTAGGAGGTGGAATAATTTTTATATGGTTTGTATTATGCACTTTTTTTTTTTTTTTTCGCTGAAGTCTTTTCTTGTATTTATGTAATTTGCAATTCTTGTATTTGGTCTTGAAGTTTAGTTTTTTTTTTTTATCTATCCCGTCTAATCTTTTTTCTTCCCCTTGCACTGGCAATAGACGTGGCTGGAGTAAGTGAACAAGATGTAGGACTTAATGGAAGTAGTTTGAGACTTGAAGGAAGTGGTGTAGAAGCCAGAGCTTTCTGTCGTTCTCTTCTCTGCTTATTTCGAATCTGCCAGTGTTTTATTATTTTTTTGTGTTCTATTGGTGTCATATTTTCAACTAACTTTTTACGAGCATGATATTTTTCTAAATCTTTACGTTTGACTTCTGCAACGATTTCAGGGCTAAGTTTCCTTTTTTCACGACACCGTCGCTGTCTTTCAGCCGCAGATAATGCCATTTTTCCATTAAACTGATGATAACACCTTAAAATTTACAAAATAATCGACGATACAATAATCAACATAAGAAAAATAACAACCATATATTATGAAAAGGAACTAAGGCTCTAAGTTTCATACAAAAACGACCACTCCGTCACGAGTTATACCACTCCGTCACATTTTGTGTGACGGAGGTGCCTCGTAACAGAGGTGTAAAATAGTAGTGTTAGAGATTCTCAGCATTCGCCTAATTATAATTTGTGCATAAAACTGGGCAGATATGAAATATTTATCAGGAATCAATAAAATAATATTGAAATTCAGAAATTTTGATAATATTTGGAAGTAGTAACTTACGTGACAGAGCGGTTGCTAAATAAACACACGCGCCTCCTACTATTGTTTGCGAGCGACTTACTCGTATTGCCGGGGTACAGGGACGCACAGCGTGGGTGAGGAGTGGAGGGAGACTTTGCTCTTGTCTAGTGACGAAGGTCAAAATTGCTGACACACATTATTTTGTACTATACGATGAGTGACAGAAGGTAGCAACAAAAATCATATACGTCGGGAGACAGCTAATAAAATATTTTTTTCTTTAAAAATAGAAACATTAAAAATTATTTCTTCTTATTAATTTAATAACAAAGGTTAAGTAGTTCAGTAAATGTTTTCGGATAGAAACTTTTAATGTGATTTCTTTTTACGTGAGCAGTTTGTTTACATTAGTGGTCACAGAGGGACACACTTTATTTGCATGTAAAACACCTCCGTTACGTTTTTCGTATACTATGTCACAGTAATTTTGTGAAAACTATTAATAATCATAATCTAGTTTTTGGATATTACAATTGTTGCACTGTCAAGTGTATTTTTGTGAAAGAAAAAAAAAAGAAATTTTGTATTTTGGAGCAATAATATTTTTTTTTGCCGAGAAGACAAGTCATTGTCGATGAAAAAGAAGAACGTCCCACATGTGCATTAAACAACGTTTTTTTTTTCTTAATTTTTATTAGAGGCTTTTATCCACAGTGGCATGTCAGCCTCAGCATAACTTACACTATTCTAAACTATCTCTACAAATATAATATACATTATTAAAATCAAAACAAATCAGCAAGTAGGTTTAGTATCTCAGGTATAGGCTGCGCTAAAACTTTAACATAAGGACCAATGTCATATTTGTTTACTTTTATTCTGCTCAACAGTGTCTCTCTTTCCTTCTTTGTCGTAGTACATTCCATAACTAGATGGTGAACATCTTCAACCGTTCCGCCTGTTTCACAATTGGGAGAACTCACTTTGTTTATCAAATACCCAAACTTCCAGGAAATCCTACGCCTGATAATCTCAAAGCTTTAGAGGATAAAACCGTAGAAGCGCACACTTTGGTAAGTAAAGCTAGAACAAATAATTGGAAATCATTCTGTAGCAGTTTTAATGAGAATACTTCTGTGTCTGAAATGAGGCGGAAGATGCGTTGGTTCAAAGGCTATAAACAGTTTAAATCGTTTCCTTCAGAAACGAAACAAAAGGATTTGTTATGTTCTTTAGCGCCAGATTCAGTAATAAACAAACAGCCTTATTTTACATCTCGTAATAGTTTATTGCCATTTAGTAAAGTTTAAAATTTTATCGCCGTTAAGTGAAAATCCTGTATCCACCGGATTGCCATACTATCCGATATCCAGCCGGATAGTGACATTAGGCCGGATATACCAGATCGCTTTGGTTGGGACATCGCGAACATAAAACGCTAAGAATTGTAAATAAGCAAAAACTCACGTCTTTACTATCGCTGTCGAATGCTGGTTTCTCTACGTTCACCTCGGACGGTTCCGCGCCTAAATCCGTACCTGTACATAAAACAAACACTATTTTATTAACGCCGATGAGCCGATGATGACGAAGATGTTGATCCAAAGTTGTGCAACATCTGTCATGAATATTTACGCACGAATATTTAATGCACATTTTTGATTTTATTGACCGCAAACATAAGTTTGCATTATAAAAACCTACGAAATGCAAATTTATTTCTGCAGTTGTAAACGAAAATATCCGATAACTCAAATACTATTGACTCAAATATCAAAGTCACTTAGAAACTTCTTAATCTTTCAAATTATGAAATACAACACACAAGCTTATGTGCATAGATTTGTTTTATAACTCGGTTACATGTATAAGGAGAGCCATCACTAAAGATTTTTTCGTAATTTCACTACGCCATTTTTCAGTGTGGAGAGAGTACACCTGCTTTTCAATTTCATCGACATAACATAATCTTTATTTATATAAAATAGATTGTAGTAGATAGATAGATAGTAGTAGATTGTTTTCACAAAGTGGGTAGTGTTAAATCTCTGCAGTCAAGTGGGTGAACGTGCTGCTCTCCTTGCTAGGCTATGACATAGCCTGTATTAAGGAGATACAGTCTTTGTGTGTATTACCTGTAAATCTCTTGTGCAGCAGCAGCTCAAAGTTGTAAGTCTTCTGAATGGCGTACAGCAGCAGCTTCACGTCCACCTCGTTGCGACGTGACGCCATCAAGTTGCTCAGCTCTGTGCGGGTTATCTGAAAACGTTTTAATTTACGTGGGTGGATCAAACATAAGCCGGATATAAATTAAAAAAAATACGCACGTATTACTATTAAAAAAAATGTAATATATTTTATTTTTCTACATAAAGCCAGCACAGGGGAAGTTTCTTGATGGCATTACCGAAGAATGTAGTCGGTAGCGCCTTTAGCCAATTGCACACAAATGATTCCACTATCTGGTCAGTGTGAAAACGGCGTCCTCCACTTGACATTTTTTTTTGTACCATTCCTACACTTGAGTTCTTGAAAGGGTATTCTTATCGAACTGTAGAGTCAATCGATGCAAAATTTCTGAAGATGTTATGCGCTCCCGTGTTAAAAATTTTATGATAAGTCGTTGCTCAACAGACTTATGTACAGTGGCCTCCAAAAGTCCATAGGCATTCTCACAAAGCATTAGCTTGACGTTTAGTTTGACTTACGACCTTCTATTTTCAAGAATAGACACATGTATCATCATTGTCGTCAACAAGTGATTGTACTTCATAATTTCAACGCTATAACACAAGTCAAGGTGGTCTAGCGGCTAAGTGCCTGCAGATAGATGCGCGAATCAGTGAGCCGTGAGTTCGAATCTCACGCCGAATATGTAGACTTTTTGCAAATTTTTACTCGATTGGAAGAAATGGGACAGAAATATAATATTCTTTATCTTGTTCGCTTTGTTCACACATTTTGTAAAGTTAAGAAGGTAGATCGTAAAAAACTTAATAAAGAATTTAGATTTCTGTGAGGTAGACATGAGTTTTATGAATATTTAACCGTTGTCGTTTTAGTTGTAGTTGTTGGTTAGTGACACGTGGTATAGATAGCGGTATTGATTATTCTCAAAATGCAGGCAAATATTAATATTGAGGCGAGGGCGACGGTTATTGGGCTGCATAAAAATGGTCTTAATAGAACACAAATATCTAATGAAACCGGACTGAATGTGAGTATTTAATATTAATGAATTGTAACTTAAACTTTTATTTGAAAATACCTATTATTTGTTGACAATGGATGATTCTTTTTATTGATTATTAAGTCCATCATGAGGCCTAAAAGATAAATAATTAGTGTTTATTATTGGATTTATAAATGCAAAGTTGTAATATTTGAATAGGTATTATATTATATTAAAATGAAGTCACTTTAGTATTTTGTTACAGCTGCCTAATTTCACTTTTTTTTTGTTTTAGAGGAATACTGTAAGTCTCTGGATCAAAAGATACGAGGAAGAGAAAGGCCGAAGTGGAAGGCCGGCGCTTATTAGTGAGGCACAGCGACGACATACGGTGGGCGAGCATGAATTTAATGGATTCACACCAACGAGACACTTTGCTGAACTATTCGACACCTCATCGCAAACTCTTCGCCGTGCCCTCCACGCTGAAGGCTTGCACAGAAGACCAGCTAAGAAGCCCTTGTTGACAGAACGACATAAACAAGAACGATTACGTTTCGCACGGGATTATTTAGATTTTGACTGGAATACTACCATATTTTCAGATCAAAAGACATTTAAATCCAGCCATAAGGGTAGGCTTCATTTATGGCGCAAGGATAACACTCGCTGGTGTGATAAAAACGTATGCCCTAATACAGAGTCAGGTCGAATTGCGATTAATATGTGGGGATGGATGAGTGCAGCAGGGCCAGGAGAACTAGCTTTTATGTAGTTATACAAAATATTAATATCTAAATGTTTTGTTTTTTATAATTAGACGGTGTAACTAAATATTTAGTAATATTAGCATATCCGTATTATTTAATGACCTTAAACAATTGAGGTTTAGTTTCAATCTTCTTTTCGTCAAGAAAATGAAAAATTAAGCTATTACCTCAATACATTTACTGTGTTGTTACATTAAAAAAAACATGTTTATAAAGTCTAAATCATATATTACTTTTCAATAAACTTTACTGAATACCGATACCTCTAATAAGTGGGTATCAACAATTTTATATTTGTGTTATTAGAACATCCTTTCCTTGTTATGTTATTATGAATTGACTAAGTGGGTATACAACAGAAAATCTTATGAACGGTTACAAGAGAACTTCTTTTTATCTAAGTAGGAATGTGACGTCACAATTATTGTCATCAAAAATTTTATATAAAAAAAAACAACCGACTTCCAAAAAAACACTACAAAGTGAAAAATAATTTTAATTTTGGAAGTCGCTGTCGTTGGTTTTGCATTTTGGTTTTTTGACACCGACTTCCGAAATTAAAATTATTTTTCACTTTGTAGTGTTTTTTTGGAAGTCGGTTGTTTTTTTTTATATAAAATTTTTTATTTTTCACTTTTTAGCTATATCTACCCCAATCAAATTCATATAAACACTACTTGCTATGTAAATATCAGTGACAGGAAGCTGCATCTGCGTTTATAGGGTACAGACGTGATGTTATGTTGTGCGATTGCGTAAACAATGCATACATATGCGATAGCAGCAATCGCGGTTGTTTTACTGGTATTAATTATTATTATAATAAAAAAAAATGAAAACCTTTATAGTGAGTACAGGCGTGATATTATGTTGTGTGATGGTGTAAACAATGCTTAGATATGCTATAGCAACAATCGCGGTTAATTTGCTGTTATTTATTGAAGAGTTCCCCCGATTTCTACAAGATCCCATCATCAGATATTGAAATGGTGACAATGGGACCACACAGGAAGCACCAGCTTTCAAATAAAAAAAGAATCATGGAAATCGGTTCACCCAGTCGGTTATTATGAGGTAACAAGCATAAAAAAAAAAAAAAAAAAATACAGTCGAATTGATAACCTCCTCCTTTTTTTGAAGTCGGTTAAAAAATAAATAAAACGAATAAACATTTTTGTTATGATTTAGCACGGCTATTTTAGTACCACCTTCCAAAACCGAAAAAATAAATTAAATATCACATAAATACTTAAATAATAATACAATAACTAATATTTGCTTCTTATAAAAATAATAATAAGCATGAATACATTATAAAGAAACATAAACCTAATAAGTTTTTACTTAACATTATGATGGTTTCAAAGAAACAAAAAAACGGCTAACAGTAATAATTTAGATTCGAACTCAGACCTCATTGATCGTGAACCTGTTGCTTAGCGCAAATAGCTTGCAGCACATATTAGATGCTTGCGAATTTTAGCAATGCTATGGTAAGAACAGACGCGTATTGTAAATGCAACAGAAATATCATGCTATTTCGTCTATTACGACGACAGTTCATTAGTGTGTGTTATCTGCAGAATGTTAAGACATCACTCGCACACGCACTGACTGTATCGCGCTCGTACTGTTCATGGCAATGTGAGCTTTAGCGTGCTTAAGGACTTCTGAGCGTTTACTGTACCTCCTGCTCAGACATGATGCTACTGGCGCGCAATAAACTATAGTGAGCCGGAGCAGTATACCCCCCTCCCCTAGATGATCCCCCCCTAACACATACAACAGCACCAAGCGCGTCACTTCAATCAGCGACCAGTAATAAAAAAGTCCGGTTTATACATATTTGATTCACCCACGTATCTGTAGTAAACGTTATTCTTTCAATTCTGATGGAGATCTTTTGCGCGGAAGTTTTTTCCTTTCATCTACTTTTGAGATTCTGGCCACGTTGCACGAATACACCCGGAGAGTTGGGCAAACATCGTCACTCACTGGACGCCTGAGGGAGGACATCGCCGCCGAGGTAGACTGCGGCGATGGTAGTGTGACGGTCTGATCATTTTTGCAGGACCAACATGGCCAGAGACCGTACAAACCAGAGGTTTTGATGGAGTAAACGGAGGCATTTACCCAGCAGTGGGACACAGCTGGATACGGTTATTCTAATCGGATCCAGATGATAATGCTTACCTTGCAGAACTGCTGCGTGACTCTCTCGCTGAGTCTCCAGGGCGGCGGGAACAGCGTCGCAGTGGACTCCTCGAACGTGAGGAGGTGCCTCTTGAGCCACGCGTAGCGACGCTCCACGTGGGAGATCCAGGCCGACTCTTGTTCTGATGAGAATAGGTGCTGATATTCCTGGGAAGGTAATAGTAGTGGTAGAAAGTTTAAATTATTTTGGGATAATATCACGACTAGAGATGAAACGGATATCCGGTAACTGTCCAGTATCCGTCTTAACTTTAATATCTGGCCGGATATTGGGTCGTAGGATTCCAAGTTTTCAATAATTTACAAAAAAGAAACATGAAATTGTTTTTATTTAATAAGGTGTTGATGAAAAACATACTCTAAAGCAAATTAAACCTAAAGACGATAGCTACTCAACTACACCTAAACGCAGCAATTTTCGTCAGTATATCCGGCCGTAAAATATCCAGCTTTCCATATCAGATATCTTTTTTTTTTTTTTTTTTTTTGTTTCGGGGTGGAAAATCCTCATGGATGTCCGCCGCCCTGAGGCGGGCGGCGGGGTCTGTCAGACTCTTACTGGCTAAAAACCACCCCGGTGTTCCCTCTCTCACCTACGCCGGGGGTCGCGGGAACGAACGATACTTCCGCAACCCCCGGCTGGTGCTGGCCCGCTCCAGCGGGCCTCTCCTCGTGTCAGGGGGGGAGTGAGGTGTTAAACTCCCCCCGCGACGTCTAAGAGGGGCGCGCGTGGAACACTACGCGCCGCCGCCTCGGGTCCAGATGTGTGGGGGGCGACGGACGTCCCCAAGTCCGTCGCCCCTGGACCCATTTAGGGGGGCTGGAAGAGGGCGTTGTCCGCCCTCCGCCGACGCCCGGTGCGCCTGCTGCGAGCGGGGTGAGGGGACGAGATCTCCCTCTCCCTTTCCGCAGCCTCCTTCTGCGAGACGACTGTTTCGCAGAAGGAAACCACCGCGTCCCAGGACTCCTCGCCGCCGACCATAGACTCGACCAAGGCCGGCAGCGATAGGTCACTGCCTACTCCTGAAATGAGGGCACGGCGCGGCTCCTCCCAAGCGGCACACTCTGCCAGCGTGTGCCGCGCCGTGTCCTCCCGGCAGTCGACAGATCAGATATCTGACCCAACAGCTATCCGCTTCATCTCAAGATTGAAAATCGTCTAGCTAGTCTTCGAAATAATCTCACCTGCAACTGCATATTAATGAACCACTTCAGCAGCTCAGTCTTGACCTTCGGCTCCAGAATGTCTACTACACCACACGCTTCAGATAACGTGCGGTGCGAAACGGCGCTCTTACTGCCTGCTGTAATAAACACTCTATTTGTATAGCGGTAGGGTTCATTATCGGATGGCTTTTTAAAAGAGTACCATTTGAAGTAAACAATAATGCTACCTATCTTTTTTTAACTTAAACAGTAACCTAAGGGTTAGAAAGAGAAATGACTATCTGCACGAAGGCGGGACGTGCGAAATACGTGATAGTGGCTATGTTTACTTCAGTCTGAGCGGCGCCGGCACAAGCGTCACAGGTGTAGATGTTTTATCCCGTTACCCCGGCGGCGCGTGCGCGCGAATTTCGCGACTACGGCGTTTTTTTACGCAAACATTCAATATTGTGAAATGGTGAGAATGTTGGCGAAAGTTTTTTCCAAATCCTGGAAAAGTGTGATGGAAACATTTAAATCACTGTTCAAAGATAACCTAAGTTCTTTATGAGCGTAGATAGTAAATAATAATGTCAGCGCTGCGCAGCGGCCCGGTGACGGCTCCTCCCTCGATAGAGCGTCGTCGTCGCAGACGCAAGAAACGATCAGAATGGCCAGTAAAACTAAAACAGCACATAAAACCTTTACATTTTTTTAATGACTTATTTTCTCTTTGAAATAGGTGAATTGAATTAAAAATCAGTTGGGGCGACTGAGGGTTTGCGCATTTAACGTTACATGTTGTACACAATAATAATAATTTGATGTAAATATTTGCATGCCGAATGGCAAAATATGGCTGATCTTTGTACTGTACTAACACCTATTCGATACCTCCTAAGTATAATGAGTCAACTGACATTATAGTTGTTTTATAGGAGAGTGATTTAAAGACAAATCGTTTATATTTTAATGAAATCAAATTAATTCGAAATAAAGTAAATGTTTTTTTTAATAAAAATCGTAAGTTCTTCCTGTGGTATAAAATTATTTTGCTGGTTTTTGTTTTTAAATGACATTTTATGTACATGACTGGGTATACGCCGGCGGGACTCAATAGTGAAATGGTTTAACTACCAGTTATATTCATGTACGTTGTCCATCAAAATCCATCGTTTACACCAAAATCACATGAAATATGATTGTCATTTTATTAATATAATTTTACTTTTGTTTGTTTTCGGGGTTTTCTGTCTCACTTAATAATAAAATGTTGAAATTATATCACTTGACTCATTATACTAGGAAAGTACTTAGCAATGTTAACATTTGAAACCTCAAAGTATACTGGACCAATGTAATTTACCGAGGTTTTTTATTAGTATTTTTTTTGTAATACCTTACGATATGTGGGATTAATAACAGCTAGGAAGAAGAACAAGAATCATAAACCAAAAACAACTCATTTTGAAGAATCACAATCTATTTTTCGCCATAATTAAGTAGGAATATCTTTTTAACATAATAGCTTTACTAAATGCTACAACGTAAACAAATCACTATTAAAAAAATCATCATTACAGTTTCATAAAAAACAACAAACAATCAATCAAAATAAAAACTAAAACAGGTACTTCTTTATTAGGTCAATAAAAATAATAAGAACTAAAAATGTTAACTTACGTTAAACAATAATAAAAATTACAGAAATTAATAACGTAACAGTCTAGGCATTTCTAATGCTCAAAAAATAGTTATAAGGTTTAACAAATTAGAAATCAGTCAGAATCGCTGTCGTTAGATCCATTAGAATTAGTTGAAATCAATTAATTTATTAAAAAATAAATGAAATTCCTATTTTTCGCTATAATTAAGTACGAATTTCTTTTTAACATAGTAGCCTTACTAAAAGCTACAAGTAAAAACAAATCAACATTTAACAAATTATCAATGTTCCATCATCAAAGTTTCATAAAAAAACAATAAACAATCAATCAAAATAAAAAACTAAAACAGGTACTTCTCTAGTACGTCAATAAAAATAATAAGAACTAAAAATGGTAACTTACGTTATACAATATTAATAAAAATAATAGAAATTAATAACGCAACAGTCTAGGCATTTCTAATGCTCAAAAAATATAAGGCTTCACAAATTAGAGATCAGTCAGAATCGCTGTTGTTAGCTGCATTAGAGTTCGTTGAAATCAAATTATTAAAAAATAAATGATACTCCTTAGGAATTACCAGTGTCTTACAAAGATCCATCAAGTCTTTGTGCTTATTTTGGTCAATAGGAATGGGTGTCTGATAAGCTAAAGAAATATTATCTATATCAATATTTAACTCTCTTCGATTTCGTGTAGCTTTAGGTTTCTTTACACAATCTATCCACTTGTAAGCATCATCTTGGTAACTCGTTTTATAAAACAGCCTAAATGGATATTCCGCTTTAACTAGTACTTCCGTTAATTTATTCCAAAGCATTTTTGATCCATCGTTGGTAGTTGTCCAGTTGTTTATAAGTTTTAGCTTTGATTTAAAGTCTTTAATTAAATCCTGAGACACTTCAGTAACTTTGTATGGCTTTTCATCGGATTTGGCAAATCTAAAAGCTGTATACCATTGATCAGGCGTATAAAGCATCTTATCTTTCGTCTGTCTTTCAATTAAAGCGTGCATACTGTCGCCTTCATTTTGAGTGTGACCCACTACTAGAAAGCGATGACTAATATCTATAACAAACTTCGAACTAGCTAACATATACATTAAGAATACAATTCTGTTTCTATTTTATTATTCAATATCAAATAGTGATTCAAATAGTAATTCATCAAATAGTGATTCAAATAGTAATTCATAAATAGTATATCAAATAGTAATTCATCGTATACTGAGTCGTATCGATGCGTCTCCCTCACGCCCCGCGTACACTGGTACGATGTTATTTAGATCAGTTTACAATGTACGATTTTAACTGATGTTGAAATTGATTTAGTATACGTGACATTATCTCGGTAATTATTGTTCTTTTTTATTTTTTTTTTAACACAAACGTTAAGATCGCGATTTATCATGTACGTTTATATAAAAATATAAAAATACCTAAATTTGTTAGTTGACTCAGTATACTTAGGGAGGTATCGTATTGATGTATCATCTACCCTTATTTGTAAAAATAAAATTATTCTATTCTATTCTACTAAGAATTGCCTTTTCATTTTTTTTTTTTTAATAAAATAGGAATAGTGATGGGCCGATAGTTGTTAGGGTCTGACTTATTTCCCTTTTTGAAAAGAGGTTTTACGGTAGACATTTTAAGCTGTTCAGGAAATACACCATCTATAAAAGATAAATTTATAATATGCGCCAGTGGATAAAACATCCAAATAGCTCAAGCTTTCAACGTTTGTGTGGTGATGTCATCTTGACCACTTTCCGATCGAGTCCCAAATAAATACATTTTCCGATGTTCTTTCCTTGAAGTTAATAATTATTTATTTTAGTTAATTAAGCTAAAAGTCTAAGTAGAAATCTCACCAGTGAAAGCCTCTTTGAAGTCAGCTAATATCTGCGTGGCTAGTTGTTGTCTGATGGACGTCACTTGGTCACGGAGAGTGGATAGTTCCCGGATCTCGCGGTAGCACTCGAAGTGTTGTAGGACCTGGAACAGACGAGAGAGGATGGTAAATTTGTAGAAAATGAGAAATGTATCTGTATTTCCATCAAACTACATTTCTAAAATACACACAGAGCAGTGCGATGCGCACTCGAACATCTACGTGTTTCCACTGTGCACGGCACGAACATTATTCGCGTGTTATAATCCTGCGTCTTATTCGCTCCGAGTGACCTTGCTAGGTCCGGCCCGTGGTTCACAGCACCAAAATCACAATATTTTATTTCACATAAACCTACATGGGCACTTATGGAACGTCAGAAGCTAGGTGCACGGTTCCAATTTGTTGTGTTTCCTATGGAGAAGAACCGGTAAGAAACTCCACGGTTACTCTTTTAAAAATAATTGGCTTTTACAATGTTTTCTATTTTGTGAAGTACCTGGTCGTTGTTGACAGGCCTACACAGTATTCTCCCCTACCTATTAACATTGTAATTTGAAAACACTGTAAAAGCCAATTATTTTTAAAAGAGGAACCGTGGAGTTTCTTGAAGACTCTTCTCCATAGGAAATGTGCAATTGGAACCGTGCACCTAGCTCCTGACGTTTCATAAGTGCCCATGTAGGTTTATGTGAAATAAAATATTTTGATTTTGGTGCTGTGAACCACGGGCCGGACCTAGCCTCATACCTAACAGACTCTGACTGACTCAGACTGCTCTCTGGCCTTCCAACCGAAAGGTAAAATATGCGAAAGCACATTATGGCATGTGGACAGATATCCGCTCGCTGTTTTCCTTCACTTTAATACGTAAACTTGATGAAATTAAAAAGTATTTTTTTAATTCTATGCAGAAAACAGACAAAAATTAAAAAAAAAAATGGTTGTTTGTTAAAAGTACTGTTTAGACTTTCATAATCATTTACTAAAAAGCTGTTTTGACATTACTAACAGAACGTAAGTTAACCTACTCACCTTTTTCTGTTACAACTAGGGCTGCCAACTTTTTTTGAGACAAATTACGTATCAAATTCTTTGAATAGGAAAAAATAGATTTTCCTACTATCCCCTTAAAACATATATCTTTAGGTGCTTTTAGCATGCACTAACAATTATTTGTTGTCTTTGAAAGTTTCAAAGCTAGTTTTACAATCGAAATTTTGATATAAATAAATAAATAATTCGTATATTATTCAATTTATGGACGATCTGTTTCTCCCTTCTCACCACTGCAGATTTATTACCGAAAAAACTTAGTGAAAGCTGAAGTGGCCGGAACAGAGTAAATAAGAAATATTTTGTTTTTACATTTGGTACTTAAGCTATCAGATGCATTATTTTTAAGTAAAGTATATATTGCCATTTGTCTTCACAACTGGTTTGTCTTAAGCATAACTATATTTTTCTCTGAAAAATCTTTATCTTTATTAATAGGTTTTTTTTTTAATTTATAAGTTCCTATCGATAAATGTTTTACGCATCGCAAAAGATTAGAAATAAATTGTTTTCGCATACCTACTTTATTTTTATGCAAATGTATTAAAGTATATTTATCGAAAATAAAGTAGGATACGTTATTATAAAGTAAGCAACCCGAATTACAACGGACATTAAGTAAGTATATTTATAATATTATGATCCAAATGTGATAACTAGTAAGACTCGTATTTAGTATCGATACTCGTTACTCGTTACACCAAAGTTCCTTGATTGACACACCCTAGCAATGGCAGCCATTTTATGCGACAATATGAGTTGTAGGTATGCACCCTTTTTTCGTAGGTATCTCCACTTCTCCAGTCCATATTATTTTCTATGTCTATGGTGTTGTCTTTGGTCCCTGGCCCTAACATCAAGCAATTGGACAAAATTGACAGTATTTTATGGCTTGAGTACGAGGCTTTTGACTATGTTGTATATTCTGTGTCATACATACAAACTTAGAGAATGAAAATGCCACCTTAAATTTGTGAAAATTAAAGACTTTTTAATGGTCAGTTAGTAGTTTTTAATTAGAATGACATACACCCTATTTGGGACACATCAAATGTCATAGGACTCACAGACAGTCCCCTGTGCAGGGCCTACAAGGAGGATGATGAGACAGCAGCCCATGTGCTTCTAAACTGTACAGTGGTTGCCACATAAAAGGCAAAGTACTTCGGTAACCCAGGTACCCTCCGTGAGATGATCCGTAACACCAAGGTATTGCTGGGTTTTCTCGAACAGCTAGGGTGGATTGAATGATCAATTTTCCCACCCGTGCGTACAAGTTACGCACATTGACGTGGAGCTGGTTACCTATTTGGGAGAAGAGGTCAGTTACTACAATCAATAGAGGTGACAAATCATAAATACGGCTGGTGTACTTCATAACTGAGAAGAGGTTAGGCCAGCCCTACCTCCATAATAGCCTGCATAGGCAGTACAATCTCCTTGTACTGGCGACTCTGCGTCATGTTCCGCAGAGTATCCACACCCCCCACCAACATATGCAGGTGGTTCAGTGCAGTGATGGCTGCAGTCAGGTTTGACTTGGCACAGTCCAGCTGTTTGATCTCAGATGTTATCTCACGAACCATGCTCTCGCTGCGTTCAGCTTTCTTGTTTATGTCTGCTACCTGAAAGAGTAGAATGATTTGTTTTATTACAAACTAGCATCCGCCCGCAACTTCGTTTGCGTAGAATTCGGAATTCCCGCTGTTTAAAAATATGTGGCTTAAATAATGTGGTTAATGTAATTGGTTTATTTATAATAATGTATAGAAAGATAGATTAGGTAGACTTCACACATTTGTGTCTGTGAAACCATGGAAATACACATACAAAATTTCAATCCAATCAGTCAAGCCGTTTAGTAGTTGACATACCGACAGCAGCCCCACCTACCGGGTCCAATTGTATTTTTAAAATAATCCAGGAAACCATCGAAATACCCATATAAAATTTCAACCCAATCGGTTCAGCTGAGTAGAAGTTATTTGATAAGTACGGAAGGATAATTCATAAAAAAAGATAAGTACAGAAGGATAATTCATACTACCCGTTGTCCTATTACCCGTTTTCCTGTAGGAATGAAGCATTTTTCCGCAGTAAAAAGCCTATGTTCATCAGGGATAATGTCGGCTTCTAATGGTAAAACAATTTTTCAAATCGTTCCAGTAGTTTCTGAGCCTATTCAATACAAACAAACAATCAAATCTTTCCTCTACAGGCTGGCGCAATAGAACGTGCATATTTAAAAAATACGTAAAAAAATAAATACGTAACGCAGGGTTAAAATGAAACTACGAACTTATTAGTTCATTAATGCAGTTTAGGTTTTAAAAATAACATCGTCTAAATGATGGCCCTGTCTATGGCGGCACTCCTCTAAACGTGAGCGGAGATTGGTGAAAACTTTCTTTAGTAAAGCTGGTGTAATTGCTGCCATTTCACGCCGGATGTTCTCCTTGAGCTGACAAATGTTTCCCGGACTGTTGATGTAGACTTTATGTTTGAGGTATCCCCACAAAAAAAGTCAGGAGGCGTTAGGCCTGGGCTGCGTGGGGGCCAAATGATGTCACGTCTCTTTCATAAAAGCAAGAGTACACTAGATAAAAATAATTATAGACCTATCACTCTCATTTCAATATTCTCAAAAATTTATGAGAAAATAATGCATAATCGTCTAGTTCAATATATATATAAACATAAACTTATTAATGAAGAACAAAATGGGTTTCAAAAAGGTAAGTCAACAACTCTAGCAGCGTTCTCGTTAGTAAGGTCCATAACAGATAATATAGATAAAAAACGCTCTGTTTCAGTAATCTTTCTAGATATGAGCAAGGCTTTTGATCTTGTTAACCACAATACACTCCTAGATAAATGTGAGCGCTACGGTATCAGAGGTCCAGCGTTAGAATGGCTGAAAAGTTATCTCAGCCATAGACAACAGTGTGTTGAAGTATCCCGTATTGATGATAAACTTGTTGCAATGGTATATAAATCTTTATTTAGACACAATGGGTCCGGAGTGCCCCAAGGAAGCATCCTTGGGCCTCTTCTCTTCCTTTTATATATTAACGACTTGCCAAATATAACAAATCATAAGTGCGTACTATTTGCAGATGACTTGTCAGTAATAATACCGGAAAATAACAAAAAATTACATGAACAAGAAGTAAATGAAACTATCAAAGTTATAATTAATTGGCTAAACGAAAACAACTTAAAAATAAATTTATCTAAAACAAAATTCATTCAATTTGCAAACTACAAACAAAACCCCGCAAAAATTATTTTAAATCATAATAACCAAATAATTAATAAAGAAAATACTATAAAGTTCTTAGGTCTAACACTAGATGAAAATTGTAATTGGGGAATACACATTGACAACATATGTAAAAAAATAAACAGATTTGTATACGCACTAAAAGAACTACGCAAAACAGCGAATGAAGAAGCTGCACTCAACGCCTATCACGGCTACGTAGCGTCTGTGTTGAGGTACGGCTTACTCCTATGGGGTAACTCATCACACATACAAAGAGCTTTCATAGCGCAAAAAAAAATGCTTGCGAGCAGTAACTGGGACGCCTCCATACGAGAGCTGTAGACCAATTTTTAAAAAGCTAAAGGTTCTAACTCTATCTTCTACTTACATTTTAGAAATAGCCATATTTGTCAAGAAAAACTCTCACTTCTTCTCCACAGTAGCCGAAAACAATAGGTTTGCAAAAAGGGACCCCACCAAGTTAAAAAACCAATTTTGTAATAGCACTCTCCACTACAGAAACAGCTACCTTATGTCCATTAAAATTTATAACCATATTCCAAAGGTAATAAGAGAGCTACCATTTCATTTTTACAAAAAAAAACTAAAAAATTGGCTTCTCCAAAATAATTTTTACACGCTAAGAGATTTTTTTGAATACAAGTAAATAATATAAATATATACATTTTTTAATAAGGTAGATTTATTTAGTTGTATAATAAAAATGTTATTATTGTTGTGTTTTTATTTTATATAGTATATTAGAGTACAATGTCCATATTATAAGTGTTTTGTATTGTTTATTAGAGTATAAGTAGAATAGTTCGGTTTTTATATCCACGTGTACGTTAGGTTCACATTGTAAATATTCGTATGCCGCTATTAGCGGCGGATGTGTCCTGAACTTATCCATATATACCAACCAACTTTGTACCTACCATATCCAACGAATAAATGTCATTGTCTTTGTCTTTGAAATCAGTTTGGCTGGGAACATCCGTCTCACAACCGCTAAAGAGTCATTTGATGTGTGACTGGTAGCTCCATCTTGCTGGAACCATGTTCTTGAGTTCACTATTCCTGAATTTTGAAGTTCTGGAGCGAGAAAACCTTCTAACATCGCAACATAGCGGTCGGTGTTAACAGTGACGTTTCGCCCCCGCGAATCTTCAAAAAAGAAAGGATCAATTATTATTCCTCTGCATAAGATTGCCGCCCATACCGTTACTTTAGGACTATGCAGTGGTTTTTGGTGCTTTCGTTTCGGATTTTCTCTGCTCCAATATCGACAATTTTGACGGTTCACAAAACCATTTAAATGAAAATGGGCCTCGTCAGAGAAGAGGATATAGTTGAAGTTCGAAAATCGATCAAGCATTTCTTCAGCAAATGCCAACCTTGCTTCGAATTCACTCTCTTTCAATGTTGCGTTAATTGAATCTTATATGGATGCAGCTTGAGATCCAGGTTTTAAATTCTTTGTAAACTTCGTTGAGATAAGTGTAAGGCGTCCGATCTCTTGCGAGTAGACACTTGTGCATTTTCTCGTACTGACTGCTTCACTCTTTCAATATTGTCTGTGGTACTAGATGTTCTTGGACGACCTTTAGCTTGTGGTTCAAACGTTGAACCCGTCTCTTCAAAACGCTTTACCCTTAATTTTAATCAAATTCGCACTCGGCTCTCCACGGATTTGTTGTAATCCATATTCAGCACAATATAGTCGCCTAGTTGAGATAAGAGAACGACCTTTCTCGTAAATCACGCGTACACAAAATGCTCGACGCTTCCCGTCGAACTGGCTCATGTCTACTAAAACTGCGTCAGTGCCAATATACGATCGTACTATGCTTCCTACCCCCGCGCGCAGAATACCCCTCAAAAAAAGATGACGCAATATGCACGTTCTGCCCTGTATATAATATTAGTTTAGATTTTGGTTTGTAGTCCTTGGCATAGACAGACAGCATATTTTGTGAAGATAATCACATCTTACAATCGGCGGCACGTAACTTGGCAAGGTTTTGCCTTAGTGGGAATATGTTTGCGCATGTACACTTAGTGCAACAAAAAAAATATCACTTTGATTGCTTGTAATTATTCTACGGTTATTTCCATAATTTATTTTAAGCACGTCTGTTTAGAAGAAAGTGAAAGAAAGGAGAGGAAGAGGGGAGGACTCTTGCCAAGTTATGTGCCGGCTACTGTACTAGTTGTGTTTAAGTTCCATGTAGTGGAGAGCAAGCCTATTGCTATTATTCAGGCACCAATACAGACTCTTGGCTTTGGGTGATTGCACAATGGCAGTGCCGTTCATTTAGACAGTTCAAAAATGTTCATATGCCCTCGTCTGTTAAGAAGCCTTATTATTAATGCCTTATAAGTCAGTAACAATAGAAAAAGTAATTGTGTCTCATTAGTAACAGTTGATCTCATATGATTATTTACATTGTTGAGCAGCAAGAAAATTCAAACAATGTAGCAATGTAATTGCAATTCCCTTGAAAACCCTTTAGATTGTCTCTCAAAATGTGTTACGCTATTAGATGCAGGACCCCATAACAAATTTAGAATTAATTCCCTGTATTGCTGTATTAACTAAAACAGCTTAGATACTACACTCAAAACTTTACCTGTAATGCAAGTTCCCCAATACATCTCTGTGCATCAACCAGAGCCTTCTGTCCCGCATCCCTCTGTTCGGCTTGTGCCCTTACAAGCCTACGTATGTCGTGCTCCACACCTGCGAGGTGGAACTCACAGCGAGCCGCTGCACTCTCGACTCCCGAGAGAGATTGTTCAGTAGGGAATACTCGATTGATGTATGCTACTGCATCAAACTGTGAAAGATTAAGTTTATTGTTTGTTTTACAAAAATTATTGATAGTCTCCTGTCTTAAAAAATATTATTTGAATAAGCTTTTACAAAAGTACTGTAATAAATAATATTAAAATTTTGAGAAGATAAAACGTGGAAAATCAAATTACAGGCATGAAAATCACTTGTTGAAAAAACGCCTTCAAAACGATATTCATCGAGTTTATATCAGTTAGTTTCACGCGCAGTAGTGCGAAATTAAATTTGGATTCAAACAAAAGCAGTAAACAATCAAGAAATAAACGCAAAGTAAAGAAAGGTCCGACACACTTCCGCACTATCAAACTGCTCGGTTCCTCCCATCATTTCTTCAATCCGGCTCATTACAGAGCTCGGGAAGTTGATCTGCACCTCCGGCCCACTATCCTTGTCGTCTAATATATCATTAGGATCCATATTTGTATCTGTATCTTGATCACTATTTGAGGAAAATAAAAATCACAACTTCTCCAGCCCGCAGGCTCCGTTGACGTTGGAACGTCACTGTCAAATTGACGTTTACGGTTCAGTGTTGATATCTACAAACAATTGTTGGTGAGTTTCTTGAATTTACAATAATGATGACCCGTTTCTGATAAACTAATTTGAAGAATAGTGGTCGTTTATTTGATTTAAACAATACTGGATTCGTCAATAGCGTTTAGTCTTCATTATCATTGATAGATGGTAAATTCGGTACCCTGCCGCAGTCGCCTGCGGGCGTTGGGTTTCCTAGAGGAACCGCTGGCAATTTTAAAAAGCTATGCCAGAGGAAGTGGCGAAGTTTTGGGCCAACAAGATTTGAGAAAAGCCGTGCTAGCGACATGAAGAAGGAGAAGCATTGAATTATATATGGAGAAGAATTTGAATTTGTTAGGGTTCTTTATGTGAAACGCTACATAATGGTACTTTTATGGTAGAAAATGTAGTGGTACGCAAGACAACATATCAAGCTATACATTTCCAGTATAAGCTGACTTCTCATTCTATTAAAAGCCTATGCAATACGAGGACCAGATAAAACTGGAAAACATGGTATGTGGTCGTGGTAGCTTTTGTTTTCAAATCTAGCAACATTTTACGAAAACTCAAAAAGTGACGTTTTTGTTTCCATTGTTTGTCAAAGTGTCAATCAACAATGTCAAAATTAAATTGGCAAACTTGATTGATGACAAATTTTATTGACAATCTTGATTATTCGTACTGAACCGACCGCAGAAAAAAAATTAAGTTACTATCCAGTTGGATAGAATATTACGTCTATTACAACTTTATGTTATCCTTCTAATAATCATTATTTTGATTATAGTGTAAAAAATCCAATAAAAATCCATGGTGTGTTAAAATTTCTAGTACAAAATAACTGAAGAATCGTTTCTTATTAGAATCTAATTCAACTTTTTAAGTGTAATCAACTGTTTTGTTCGCCTATCTATACACAGCTGGTTTATCGTGAGCTAGTGGAAACGTACACAGCAATTTACTCGACCGCTAACGTCAAGTGAGCGGAAACATCGTGAGAGATCGCTCGCTCGCTTTGTTTTTCAGTTATTTGCTCGCGCTCGGGGAGTGTTGCCGTTGCGTGTTCCGCCGCAATGAACTCCGCGCAAACCTCGCCGTAATAATAAGTCTCAGTGTTAGTTTTTTTACCAGTTTTGAATACAAACACCAGTGTCAGTGAAGTGATTAACAATGGCTCGTCTCACTGAAGAAATGGTAATCGCACGATCCAAACAATCGGACCTCAGCGCGATAAAGAAGCTGAACTGCTGGTGAGTACATGACTCAGGGCTCGTAGTCATACTGGCCGCGGACAAAGAACGTTCAAAATTTAAACTCTTCAATGGCCTAGTCTCGGCGTCCGCTCGCCGTGTTTTGTCGTAATGTGAAATCGCAGGCAGTGCAGTGCACGGAGGCGGAACGTTAACGTATTTGTTTGCGTCTCTGCGTTAATGTGCTACAGCTACAGTTCATGGTCTTAAGGTTTTATCATAATTTCATAAAGCTGGCTGAACATTCCGTGGTCTTTCACTTTTACGAATGTAACATGTCCATAGAGCATGAGATTATGTTCTATTAATCATTTTAATTACTAAAGTTAATGAACCAGTTTATGAGAATGAACTGTGAGAAAACTATTCATTATGTTTACTATGAGCTTCAGCAATGTTACTCATTTGTGGTCATATTACTTGAGAAAAGAATTTTAATACTTCAAAACTTAGGTATTTAGGGTCTCACCATTATCATGATTGGCCCAAGATTTTTTGGCCTCAACAAAAACTTATAATAGTTTTAAGAAATTGCTGTAGTCAGTAAAGTTTGTAAAAAGACGATGTTTAATTTTTTGAAGATGAGGTTTGATCAGATCATATTGTTGATTGCAGTGGATATATAATCTGTTTGATTGTGTTATCAATAACACTATTCAATTCTAATAACAACTTATCAATTCTAAGACTAAACCAGTTCTAGGCAACTTGCCTGCAACTTATTTAATTATAAATAATTTTCTAGGATATTCAATCAATAAATTTGCCTGCCTTTTCCAACTATGTTGCGGTTGATTTCCAGTCTAATTGGATGCAGCTGATTAGTAGTATTTTTTAGGATAGGTACCTACTATTCTTATTAAAAAAATATTTGGAAAAAATGAGAACCTCATAGGTTATAATATATAGGTACTTAGTTTCTGGGTACATTCTTATTTGAAAGAAAATTTATAATTTTCACATATTCACAATCTCATGTGCACATTGTTATTCTCCTGGGATTGTAGCGGTTAAAGTATAGAAACATGCCGCCTCACTAGAAATAATGTGAGACTATTTGGGGAGTTCTAGAAGGTCTCCACAACATTTTTTTTGTCATAGAATTGTAGAAAAATGCATCTGTATATTTTTTCTATAAGCCAACAGCTTAACTGAGATGTTGCATGAGGTAGCTGCGTGGTGCAGGAGGTGTGAGAGACATACCCCTCCCGCGCTGCTACCTCAGGCAACATCTCAGTTAAGCGGTGGGCCTATAGCAAGATGGTGTGTTTCTATACCCAACTTATTGTAACTTACTAAAGACTTTCTACAATAAATAATGAACAGAGATCTATTTGAAACAATAAGCATGGTTTCTTTTCTGAATAATGCTCCTGATATGTGTAACTAATTACCAACCTTATCAGTAAAACATGATACTCACTGACAACATGCATCATCATCAACTACATTGTTGATTAACACGATACTCACTGACAACATGCATCATCATCAACTACATTGTTGATTAACATGCTACAAGATAAATACAACTACTTATCATTAAATACAACTGTACTGACTCCATATGACAACAGCAGCTAGAAGAGAAAACCACTCGGTCACATCTCTGGGCTACATAAGCAGCCTATGATGTTCTCACTGCTGGGACAAAGGCCTCCTCTCTGTAAAAGGAAGTGGGACATAATACAGAAGTGGGCCATAATACACTATGCAAGCTCAGTGTGGGTTAGTCACTGGACTGAGCTTCAATGAGCCTTCCCAGTAGGCTGCGAGCCTATTGGGCATAAATCCAGGCTCCAGGCTGCTAT
Organism: Eremobia ochroleuca; assembly: GCA_949629135.1. Lineage (NCBI taxonomy): Eukaryota > Metazoa > Arthropoda > Insecta > Lepidoptera > Noctuidae > Eremobia > Eremobia ochroleuca. The sequence continues at coordinate 166,715 of OX451411.1, read as the reverse complement.
TGAGAAATTCTTGATGGAAGTACCCTGTATCAATTTGCACAACCTGGATGTCAAACCCTGGACTTCATGCTAGTAGTCACCCACTAGACCAAAGATGCTATCAATATTCTAGATAAGACTATTAAAATTCAATGAATGAATCCCTTCTTATCTAACAAACATACAGTATCTACTTATCCATGCACTCAGATTCACACAGTTATCACAAGATAACATTGTCATCATCTCATAATGAGACTCTGATGATGGTACACATACATAGACAACAAACTTGTATCTGTTGTGTAATATTTCACTTCCTGTCCAATGATATGCAAGAAGGATTATCTTGTCTCTGGTTAGCAGCTTCCTGGATGATAGAATATCTTATAACCTAAGTGCAATATTAATAATTGCAAAGCAAAATGATCTATCTGATCTCTCTATTTGTACTAATAATAAAGCTGAAATTTGTTTGGACATGCTAATCTCTGGGACGGTTGGTTTTGAAAAATTAATCTTGCATTTGTTAGCCCGATTTCTTGAGAAAGGCTACTTAACATTAGCAGTCGAGCTAAAACAGAACAAGTCACAAAGAACGCTAAGCGAAAACGAAGTAATAGCGCGTCCGGCTATGCGATGCGATGCGATGCGGGTCGGAGGAACAAGTAATAGCGCGTCCGGCTATGCGATGCGATGCGGGTCGGAGGAACAAGTAATAGCGCGTCCGGCTATGCGATGCGATGCGGGTCGGAGGAACAAGTAATAGCGCGTCCGGCTATGCGATGCGATGCGGGTCGGAGGAACAAGTTTCACGCGGACGTAGTCGCGGGTAGAAGCAAGTTAAGTACGTAACAAAAGATAAACTATTTCTATCCATGTTTTTAATATTGTTGTATTAAGTACGTAATTTTCCTCGCATAACATTTTAAAATAATCAATCTAGCCTTTCCCTATTATACTGTCATTGGCTTCCAGTCTGATGAAAACTACAATACATCATTGTCAGCTGGCTTCTTCAGGAAAGATGCGCTAAGGTAGCCTCGTAATTCAAATGTTCTTACGTTCTTTGCAATGTGCAGGTCACTGTCAGGCTGTATGTTGAACAAAATAAGATTCGCGAGCGTTCGCGTTATCGCTGGTTATCGCGACAATGCAGCCGTAGCGTCATACCTGTTACTGTGTCTCTTTATAAACCTCGATGTGTTAAGTATGTACTGTAGTTTACGATCAGACACGTTTTTCCATCCCTGCAAAAACATGCGCCCAGAGAGTGACGAGTGAATGAATGAAAGAACGCGGCTGTGTGTGTATTCTTTCCCACACTGGCGATGTGATAGAAACTGCCTACTCTTACTGTCGCTTGTGTACAGACACCGGCCAAGTGCGTGTCGGAACACGCACACTGAAGGGTTCCGTAGTCAGTTCATTGTTTTGTAGATCCCAAAAATAAGTTTATATTTCTTAGAATTTCTGGAAAAAATATGAAAAAGCTATGGCAGTCACTTAGAAACATTATGGGATCCAACAATACCCCACACGCTAAGTGGATCGATTTTTGGTTTTCATCCTTCGGTTACTCGTAATTTTACTACATACACCGTTGTTTAGCGGCGCACAGAATACACCTTAGACTGAGTAAAATGGCTGTGTGGCAGACGGACGTGACGATATTTAAGGGTTCCGCTTTTGCCATTTGGCTACTGAACCCTAAAAAGAAGCCCCACACGGTGTCGAGTGTCGGACTGTCGGCTATCGAAGTTATCAACCGCAGTGAATTTATAATTAGCATAATAATTATCACCTTCATGCATACTAAATAATAGGTACTATTCTACCTACCACATACACAGTGTGCTATTTTCTTAATATGGCACTAGATCAACTGAATCAACAAAATGGTGATACCGGTTTTTTTTTCTTTTTTTTTGTAACTATTTCCTTCCGTAGTTTTATACCGTGGGCAGAGGAAAGAGTTTCTAGTTAGGTAAATTGTAGCACACGTGTAGGCGCTACACATAATGGCTTAGTTCCTGCTTATGTTATACGTGGGGGGCATTTAAATTTGGATGCCTTCCGCAATACCATAATGCTACTAAATACTTTTTGTAAGGTGGGAAAATGCTCTTGGGAAGCCCCTTGGCCTGGGTGATTTCTATATATTTTCTTCTTTCTTTATAATTATATAAAAATCAATGCCTTACGTTAATCTCGCAAAAACTCGAAAATGGCTCGATCGATTGTGATGAAATTTTAGTAAGTTGTTGTGTGCGCGCCGGAGACGGTTCCAAAAAAAAAAATGAATAAAAAGGCATTGCAACGCCGGGCATAGCTAATCCTAAATACATTTCGGCGGAGGTCCGTAAATTCTGGCTGGCGGATCTGGTTCCTCTCCACATTGACGCAATCCTGCGGAATCCAAAATATGTCTACAGTTAGGAAGATCCATCGGTTTACATCGCGATGTCTAAATCCAAAATTATAGACTTTCCTAGTACTTACTGGTCCTTTGATTCATCCGGGCAAGTCTACTTATTTGTTCCGATTTCAAGGAGATTCAGATGTCTGCCGGTGACGGCACGTATGTAAAACTACTTACCTTGAAAGTAAGCAAAGCTTCTGCACACCTCTTGTTGTTCCACCCACGGTAACCACTCCCATTAGGCTACCCGTCAGTCTGTTTACCAACCAGTTACATAGAGCTAATTTTACTGCTTAGAAAATATTTGTCGCTCGAATTTGTACATAATTATTTCATACTTGACTCCATAACTTTACTGAAACAATCCGTCCATGAAAAAGTGTGTCGCCTAGATCGCGTAAGAATGCGCAATACTATATACCCGTTTTTACCACACTAGGTTAGGTGACACTCATGCGAATGCCTAAATAAAAGCACGATGTTGGATTTTCAACTATCGATGCGGAACCGAGCGTTGAAAATCGAACAGCGCGCCTATGTGTGTGAAATGTACGCTAGGTACGGAGCTGACGTGATTCTGCATCTTATGACAATGCAGGGTACGACCGCACATCGAGTTTTAATGCGTTGCTTCGTCTCTGTCAGGGGTGCTACTCGCTTGTTCGGGTCGGCACATCCGATTCGGCGGTATTCGTGGAACAGCAAAGCTGACCCAAAGCAATTAATACATGTGTTCGGCGTACGTTCATGTTTCTGCAATCGGCTCATGATGATTGGCAAACTCCTTCCATCATCTACCTTCGTAGAATCACATACGGGTCGGCGCGGCACAATGCCCCCAATTTCCTTTTTTCCTAAAATACTTATGTCTATGGAAAAATACTCGACTGTGCGGAATCATGCCGACCCGAACAAGTGTGTTGTGTTTAGCACGTAGCACCTTGACTCGGACCTGTGTGAGTGTGACAGTCTCTGTAAATAAATGTATCATGTTAATAGCCGCATACTAGGTATAACATACCTACAGCACAGTAAATGTGTTCACTTACTGTATAAGTGAACTAGATGGGCCATTAAACAGCCGCGTTCGTGTAGTATTCATAAGAGCACAGTATTTGATATGATGAGATGTTTCAGTATACACAGATATTAGATATATATATGTAGAGCTGACTGCTCTCTCGTCTCAATTCTTAGGACAATATTAATGTAATTAGAGGGCCTACATAACGTGACATTCGGATGGAAGAGTCAAAAATGCATTGAATTTTGTTGAAAGTTGTTGTAGAAATACGAAACGGTTTGAAAGTGATTGCCACGTCTACACACGTCCATGAAGGTATGCGTCCCACTTCAGTGAGAAATGCTATAAGGTAAACCAGGGCTATTGCAACTACGGGGTTATGGCAACTCTTCCACATAACATAACGCCTGTAATATAGCTTTTATTAAAAAACGCCACCTATTATCTACGAGCTAAACGATTATTAGACCCTACAATCACTACTTCCTGGGCGATGATTTGATGAATGATGTTACCTGTAGCCTATCAGCCTGTACGAGTATAGCTGTATTAATACATGAGTAAAAAAATTTAATCCTCGTGCGCAATCTACAGAAGCAGCTCTATTAAAAAACTCTATTAAATCCTATAAACAACATGAAGACCAACAATAATATTCAGGTTTGGTTTTTAAAATCAAATAGAAAATAGTCTGAAATGTAACTAATTCCACCGTTATGAAGAAATCGCGTCACTACAATTATTTTCACAGCTATTTGAATGTTTGATCGGTTTAAAGCAATCTATGTATAATAAATGTGTAATTAGGCAAACGAATGAAATAAACAAGTTTTTATTAAGACAGTAGGTAACTCTAATCAACCAAACTTAGTGATTTGTATTTTTTAGTTGCAATTGCCCCGGGTGACCTTACTTAAGTATAATTTAGTCCTGGGACGTACTACAACCATAGCTATTCCTACCGCCAGCCAGTCTTACCAATAGATGTGAAATGTAACACGATAGAGACATTGTGTTACATTTCACTTTTTTTTTTAATTTGTCTTTTGTGTTTGTGTTTTTTGTGTTTTGTGTTTTGCCAAATAAATTTTATTCTTTTTTTTTTTCTTTACCCAGTAGGTAACTGCATTGTGGAGGGCAGATAGTCAGTCGCTTCAAGTAAAATACTGGCATTCAGTTGCATCCGGTTAGACTAGTAACCGACCGACCCCAACATAGTTGGGAAGAGCTTTGCCAGATGATGAAGCATGACTGTGTTTCGGTTTCAACGTCAAGGAGCCCGGTGAACTTACAGGCTCATGACACATTCCAACTTACTCTCTTAAATGGCAACGCATCTACGAAGCCTCACACGGTTGTGCTGCCTCTGCACTATAATATCTCCCGCGGCAACGGTTAGTCTCCGTTGAGACTGGCCGCCATAGCCGAAGTAAGGTCTGGAAGACTTATTGCAGATGTCCACCGGCTGCGGCGATTTCTTACCATCAGGTGGGCTGTCGACTGGTTCTCCATCAAATCGCCTCGTGATCCTATAGCGTATCAGTTATCGCCCACGTGTGTATGAGTCACCCTCTCACCCTGCGTCCGCGAGACAATGCAGGCAGTACTGCACACATTGTTCTATCTATATTATGTAGCGCTTAGTAACTGTTTATGTCATTATGTGTTGACGGTACAAGGTGAGCTGTGTTCTTGTATTATACACACAGTTTCAGAAAAAACTACGTGATAATATCTTTGAATAGTTACAGGATGATCTTTGACAGTCGTTACGTATAGTCAGAAGCCAAAAAGTCTGACAACCAAGTCTTAACAAAGGGTATCGTGTTACCCAGAAACTGGGTTGTGGCGGTCAGATAGGCAGTCGTTCAATGTAAAATATTGGTATTGGGCTGTATCCGGTTAGTCTGGAAGCCGACTCCAACATATTTGGGCAAAGGTTAGGCAGGTAGATTTGATTGAGTGGAGCTATGTCGCAAACTATGTCCCACCTTTTTCCTGCTCTGCCGCCGTGAATGGTGCCTCTGAGCTACCATGGCCGATGGCGTAGAAGTGAGGGCCTGGACACATCACCACGGCGCGGCGCCGCCACCGTGTAACGGTACGACGCCGCTACCTGGAGACTGTATGGTGCCATGTACGGTGCACCACGGGCACAAGGCAGCAACCATCGTGCAGTTTTTGTCTTGAATCTCTTGATATGGACCGTGAAAGACGCATTATTCTGCTCCTTTTATTATGGCGACGAATGAATAAAAACAGAATCAACAAAATATTGGGTAAGTATGGGGTAATTACTACTTGCGAACTAAAACGACATCAAAACATTAACTACCAAGCGGTTCGCCGTATGCCACCGCGGTACATCGTACACGGCACCGTGCCGCAGAACGACGCCGCCGTGCCGTTACACGGTGGCCGGTACCTTACCGTCAGACATGTGTCCACGGCCTGACGCAGTTTTGGGCCAACAAAATGTAATTCACTTTCGCGCTATCGCCACGACGAAGAAGAGTATAGAATAAGTGACAAATCATCTTCCATCCTAGGCCGCATGCACACCTGTACACTTGATGATCTTGTGACTGCGTCAGTGAGCTGGGTTCGCGCAGGTGATATTTGGGCCAAAGATGTTTCGCTGATCATTTGTCAAAGTGACAAATAGCCATCCCGTATATGAACACAGAGCTAAGCAAGTAACACTGATATAACAGGCTTCACACACCAAGCCGCCAAGTCATTAATTCATTTGAGACGCCCAGTCTCGGCACAGTTACATAATATTAACTATATGTAGATATGCGTACATAAGACGCACTGGATCTAAAGAATAAGATTACTCTCGGATTTACTTTCTCGATTACGACATTTTCTACCCGGTCGTCAGTATTGCATATCGAATTGTGACTGCCTCGATGGTCTCATGATAACAGCCGTACAGGCCGATCGAAGTTTAAGCTACGTTTTCTGCGGTCTTTCCGTGGATGCGTGAGCATCCATTATTCACGGTGGTATGCAGCTGCATCCGGTTAGACTGGAAGGCGACCTCACCGGAAAAGGCTAGCCAGATAATTGGTCCCTAGCACATACAGAGATCCACCTTGTTTGAGACGGGGTAGCGAGGGCAGGTGCCGTAACCGGTGCAGCCACAGCAAGTCGTTCTTAGGAGACTGTTCTTAACTTTTGGAGTGATTACTATCTGCATAGATTTTGGAAAAAATGCTGCGGTCAGCTAGAATAACGTGTATAATTTAACTGAGTGCCTATGTATATCAAGCCATGGGGGAGTCATACTTATATTAGGTTGGCAACTTATAAACCCGCCACTTTTTTTCGATCGATTTCTAGAACGTTATAGAAGCTTCTAGACTAATCCACTGCTGTATATAAATAGAGCGCGAATTGGTCACCCAATCATTGGACAACTCAGCTACAAGCAGCAAATTTTACAAAAAAAAAATATGGAAATTGCTCGAAGGGAACTTCGACTGCTCTTACTTCATGAATTTTGTTTAGGTCGAAAAGCAACCGAAGCAATATCCAATATATGTACAACGATGAGTGAAGGTGTGCTCTCTTATGATACCGCTAAACATTGGTTCAGGAGATTCAATTTCGATCTTTCCGATGAACCTCATCCAGGACGACCCTCTACAATAAATGTGAAGGAATTAGAAAGGCTTAGAGAAATGGATCCTAGATTAAGTTCACGCTGTTTAGCGGAACTACTTCACTGCTCTCATACTGTAATAGAAAATCATCTCCAAGCTTTTGGGTTCACCTGGAAATATTCTATTTGGTTGCCACATGAACTAACAAAATTTCAACTTCAGAAGAGAGCTGACACATGTATGAAGTTGCTAAGTTTTCATCATACCAATGCGTGGCTGCGTGATGTAATAACAGGAGATGAAAAGTGGGTCCTGTATATCAATTACACGAGTAAGCGCCAGTGGCTAAGAGCTGAGGAAATAGGCGTACCGACACCAAAGGCTGACACAAGTAAAAAGGTTCTTTTGAGTGTGTGGTGGAGAATAAATGGGATTATATACTGGGAACTTTTGCCAACTAATAATACAATCACAGCTGAGATTTACTGTGAGCAACTGGATCGTATTGCAGCTAGATTACCGAAGAATCAAAGTAAAGTGTACCTCTTACATGAAAACGCCCGACCCTATACAGCTAGTGACTCGTGAAAAAATTATTTCACCTGGATGGACTGTCCTTCCCCACCCACCGTATTCACCAGACCTTATGCCTTCTGATTTCCACTTGTTTCGTTCTCTGTCTCATTATTTACAAGACGAAAAAATCATGTATGAGGAACATCTGAAAACCGATCTCTCCAACTTCTTCAACCAAAAACCAAAAGACTTCTACAGAAAAGGTATTTTGTCTTTACCAACGCCTTGGCGACAGGTAATAGAAAACGGTGGTGCTTACATAATTGAGAAATAATTGTATTTAGTTATTTGAAAAATAAAGTAATCTTGTTTTTGAGATGGTGGGTTTATTAGTTGCCAACCAATATTATATATTATTCAACTGTTGCTGTGTACAGACGCCAGCACATAAAGCTACCCGAAACTGTCAGATTTTCCCAATCAACTTTGAATCTTATGCTCTAGCACTAAAGTTGAAAATCGATTAAAGAAATCTGACAGATTGTAGTAGCTTGATGTGCTGGCGTCTGTACATAACTTTAATACATAAATACATACAGATAAATAATGTAAGTATTATACGGAAACAATTTTCCGTTCTATATGTAAATTGAGCACATATTTTTACTCAAATCTAAATACAGTAATACTTATTGTACGGAAATACTAAACCATTGGTTTAATATCCAAGTTCTTTGCAAGTTTCAGGAAATTAAATGAAATTGTTTATTCTTAAAATAGGATAACCGAATCACTTTTACACGTCGCCATCGGATCTAGTTGGAGTCGACATTTCATATCTGACTACCTCTGAGAAGGAAGAAATGGCGAAACAAAGTCAAGGGTCAAACCAAGCAATCTTGGTCAGAACATTTGAGGACCATATCGTCGGGGATAGTGCAAATCCGCGAATCTACCATACGTAAAGACCGCGTATCTGCAATAGATCCAGTTTTACAGGGGAAGGTTAAAACTTAATAACTTTATTAATTCAATGAATTTTAAGCTCATTTTTACATAGAAAGTAATTCTTAATGTGTTCTATCTCTTGTTAGAAAAATATATCAATTTATGTAAATAATTAAGGCCCTACGACAATTACGCGGATTTGCTTTGACCATAAACTTATAACATTGGAACTTAAGAGGAAGGTACGCGGTTTTGAAATTAAACAAATATTATCATTTTAACAACAATATTATTTAATGTTGAAAATAAAACTATACAAAATTAATGTAGAATCTTTGCCTCTTACAAAAGTTAGATATTAGGTTGTTTCATAAATTATTGCCAGTTAAAAACAAATTATTATTAATATTTTTTTATTAATAAAAAACACCTTTAATCAATTATATAGTCTCCCTCGTTATCTACAACAGTCAGCCATCTACTGGGCAAAATTTGAATACCCTTCTCCCAAAATGAGGCAGGCTGGGACTCGAAAAAATGTTGAAGTTCCATTTTAATACTTCCAGAATTTTCGATTTTTTTTCCTAGTAAATGAAATTTAAGAGCTCGAAATAAAAGAAAGTCTGAAGGCGCAAGATCCGGGCTATACGGTGGATGTGGAACAGTCAGCCATCCTAGCTCCTCCAGCTGTTTATGTGTTAACTTGGCGCAATGAGGTCGTGCGTTGTCATGCAAAAGTTGGACTCCAAGTCGTTTTGGCCGCTTAATTTTTAACATCTCTGCTAGTTTGCGAAGCTGCTGCGTATACAGATTGGGGTTAATAGTCTGATGAGATTCGAGGAGTTCCCAGAAAATCATTTCTTGCTAATCCCAGAAAACAGACAACATAATCTTACGACCGTGTTCATTAAGTTTAGGCTGGGCTGGTGGGTTTTCCCCGCGAGGAATCCAATAGGCATGACGCGTGTTAGTTTCATAATGTATCCAGCTCTCGTCACATGTAATAATGTCCTTGAAAATGTCTCGTCTGTGCGGCCGAAGTAACAACAACAAACAAACTTTGACAAATGGCCACACGAACGGCCCGGTCATGGTCCGTTAACGCATGAGGTATCCAACGTGACATCACTTTGCGATATCCCATCCATTTGAGATAACGATCTATAGTCGCGTGGGATTGTCCAAGCGCCTTCTCTAAATCGCGCGTACTATAGTCTGGATGTAGCTCAAGTTCGTGACGCAAAGCATCTTCATCGAAGCTGGTGGGTCGGCCTGGGCGAGGTTGATCTTCGCAGCTTATATCACCGGTGTCAAAACGCTTGTACCAGAAACGAACAGTCTGATCGCTAGTAGTACCCGGTCCAATTGCAGTGTTAATCTTTTTAGCCGTTTCTGTTGAAGAGACTAGTCGATGCTCATATAGCATAATAGCTCGTAGTTGACGCTGATATATTTTCACTAAAGACTAATTATTGCTTTTTTTTTTTTAATGGCATCTCGCAGTTCAACCCATGAGGTTGTCGACTGCTTAACCGGGCTTGCTTGTGGATGCCTCAATAAATTAAGGCCTCCAGCCAGGGCTTAAAAAACTTAAAAAGTAAGCGACTACACGCTAAGGGCACCTCCTGTGGGGTACGGACCTCGGCTTAGGGCGTCGCTGGGAGAGGGCAGCAAGGGACAGGCTGGATCGGAATGATTTAGGGGCGAATTTGGAACTACAGGCTCAGCGGCGCGGGCTGGCTCGAGAAAGGGTCGGGGCGGACATGGTATGAGGGGTCGCGACGGGCCTCGACGGCGAGGATGGAAGGACGGCTGTCGGGACTTGTATTTTGTGAGAGTGCTGGTGGCTTTACTGCTCTCCTGTAGGAGGGTCGTAGCGTCGTCGGGGATAGTGAGAGTATGCCTTGGACGGCGAATCCTACTTATGCGAGAGGGAGTGTATCGGGCGGCCGCCGCAATCAGGGGATTGGGGTGCTTTATAGCAGTATCAAAAAAGCGCTTGGAAAGGCGTCTCATGAACTGCTGGATGGTGGGTATTCTGAGATCTAAGTGTAGACTCTCATTGCGGACATAGAAGGGGGCTCCCGTGACATTTCTGAGGAAACGGTTCTGGAGGGTCTGACAGTTCTGAGGTCATTCTATGCAGGTGGTGAGGCTTAGCGTGTGCGAAGACTACGCAAGCATAGGTCATGATGGGGCGGATGACCGCGGTGTAGAGGCGCAATTTGCACTTGAGTGACAATTTGCTGCGGGCGGTCAGTAAGAAGTGGAGCTTACTGAGAGCGAAAGAGGCGCGAATGAGCCGTCTTTATGTGCTCTCTGAAAGTGAGGTGGTGGTCGAGGATAACACCTAAGTATTTGGCTGGTTCCCCCAGGGGATCGGCTTGCCATACATAGTAATCGGACTGGACTAATTATTGCGTTGCGTCCGCGCCTATTTATACCCTCACCATAAAAGATACTCATCCTTACTAGAAATATCTAGAACTTTCTTGAATTCGCTTTAGTTTAAATTAAAAAAAAAATCGAGAAAAATAAAATATGGCAAGAACTTATGAGACAACCTAATATTTAAGGGATTTATAATAACGGGGTAACATACACTTGCACAATTTAAATAATTTAATGTATTTTGAAAAAAAAAATAGATATTAAGAAGTTAGAATGGTAAAAAGAACTAAACTTGTCTTCAATACCGATTTTAATTTAAAATATACGAAACAAACATTACATTTACAGTTACCTGATGTTGGCACTGATAATTTTTAAGTAAATACACAGTTTTATTGCAAAATTAAATCACCAGATCACTTACGCGGTGTTGACACTTGCTCGCGAAAGATACGCGGTATTGTTACTGGGCGATTCCTGGCTTCCGATTGGTCGAAATGAACTCGTGTCAAGGCGGTGGCAGCCTATCAAGATTTTGCGGGATTTGCCCGCGAAAACTGTAATTGGCTACATTTGTCAGATACGCGGAATTGTCCAATGCTAGTTACGCGGATTTGCACTATCCCCGACGATATAGATTAGTCTGTCTGTCTGAAATGGTCTTTTGAGGAAAGAACTAGTCGATTTGACCACTCACATCTGTGCCTTTCTTTCCTCAACAGCTCCACACCTGCAGCCTAATTGCATAACACACTTTCAATCACAATCTACATACACAATCTACACATAACATAATATTGGTATAGGCTGTAGCTGTAACAGCCTATACCAATATTATGTTATACAATGTAAAATATATTTACATGAAATACACAAGAACTAAACCGAGACCCCTCCGTGCCTCGGAAAGCACGTCAAGCCGTTCGCTGTCATTCGTAGATCTTTGACAGTCGTTACGGGTGTCAGAAGCCCGAAAATCTGACAACCAGTCTTACCTAGGGGTATCGTATTACCCAGTAACTGGGTTGTGGAGGTCAGATAGGCAGTCGCTCCATGTAAAATACTGGTATTCAGCTGCATCCGGTTTGACTGGAAGCCGACCCCAACATAGTTGGGAAAAGGCTAGGCAGATGATGACACAAGAACTAAACCAACACCTCTAGTATTCCTTTCTCTACTAAAAATTATATACCTACGCTACTTATTTTTTTCCCATCATGAGCAATGAAGTGAATCAGTTTTGGCTTACGATGTCTTTTTTACTGTACACATACAACAAATGTGGCTCCCATCTTACATCCAAATTAAAACGAACATTTTTATTTGTACTTTCTGTTTACTAGTAATAATTATACGCATCATTCGATACCACACATAATTTAATACAAAACATTGACCAGTTTAATATGTCTGTCCCTATTTCTTATGAACCGGAGGAATGCATTTCATATCTTCAACGTCCTATACAATATCTAAATATTCCACAGCAGAATATCCGTAGCCTAAACTGAAACTTTCAGGAGTTACACGTTCTCCTTAAACGACTGAAGTTGCCCTGTGACATTATAGTGCTGTCAGAATGCTGTCTCTCCCATGTCGTGAACTTACCATTGCTTGAAGGGTATAACTCGTTTAAAACCAGTGATAACTACGACCAAACTGATAGATCATGTGTTACTAAAAACGAAATTAAGTGCGTTTACATTTTCGCTAGGAACCAGTAGCACAGATCATGAATCTGTTTTATTTAGCTTAAAAACTGACGCGTCGATAAATCAACAAAACTAAAAATCATCTGCAAAATTGACAAAGAAAAACTGAAATCCGATTGTGACAATTATGGGTTTGGGGAAGTTTATCAGGACGTTAACTTAAATACTGCAACGAGCAAGTTCATTTATTAGGTTGTCTCTTAAGTTCTTGCCATATTTTATTTTTCTAGAATTTTCTCTTATTTAAACTAAAGCGAATTCAAGAAAGTTCTAGTATTTAAGTATGAGTATCTTTTATGGTGAGGGTATAAATAGGCGCGGACGCAACGCAATAATTAGTCTTTAGTGAAAATGGATCAGCGTCAACTGCGAGCTATTATGCTATATGAGCATCGACTTAAAGTCTCTTCAACAGAAACGGCTAAAAAGATTAACACTGCATTTGGACCGGGTACTACTAGCGATCGGACTGTTCGTTTCTGGTACAAGAGTTTTGACACCGGTGATATAAGCTGCGAAGATCAACCTCGCCCAGGCCAACCCACCAGCTTCGATAAAGATGCTTTGCGTCACGAACTTAAGCTACATCCAGACTATAGTACGCGCGATTTAGAGAAGGCGCTTGGACAATCCCACGCGACTACAGATCGTTATCTCAAATCGATGGGATATTGCAGTGATGTCACGTTGGACACCTCATGCGTTAACGGACCATGACCGGGCCGTTCGTGTGGCCATTTGTCAAAGTTTGTTACTTCGTCCGCACAGACGAGACTTTCTCAAGAACATTATTACATGTGACGAGAGCTGGATACATTATTGAACTAACACGCGTCATGCCTATTGGATTCCTCGCGGGGAGAACCCACCCGCCCAGCCTAAACTTTAATGAACACGGTCGTAAGATTATGTTGTCTGTTTTCTGGGATTGGCAAGGAATGATTTTCTGGGAACTCCTCGAATCTCACCAGACTATTAACGCCAATCTGTATACGCAGCAGCTTCGCAAACTAGCAGATGTTAAAAATTAAGCGGCCAAAACGACTTGGACTCCAACTTTTGCAAGAAAACGCACGACCTCATTGCGCCAAGTTAACACATAAACAGCTGGAGGCGCGAGGATGGCTGACTGTTCCACATCCACCGTATAGGCCGGATCTTGCGCCTTCAGACTTTCATTTATTTCGAGCTCTTAAATTTCATTTACTAGGAAAAAAAAATCGAAAATTCAGGAAGTATTAAAATTAAACTTGAAAATTTTTTCGAGTCCCAGCCTGCCTCATTTTGGGAGAAGGGTATCCAATTTTGCCCAGTAGATGTCTGACTGTTGTTGATAACGAGGGAGACTATATAATTGATTAAATGTATTTTTATTAATAAAAAAATATTAATAATAATTTGTTTTTTAACTGGCAATAATTTATGAGACAACCTAATATATAATGCAGCAATTAATTGCAAATAACTCAATAAGACGATTAACTCCTAGAAATAAATTTATAATAAAACCATGGATAACTGTTGGTATGTTACGTTGCATACGCACTAGGGATAGGATGCACAAAAAATTAAAATCAAATACAACAAATGAAATAATAAAAATATCGTACTTAAGATATTACGAAATTATTGCAATAATTTATTAAAAAAACTTATGAAACAGTATGAGAGAGATCAATTAATAATGTCTAAAAATAACTCAAAAAAGCTTTGGTCCGCCATTAAAACAATTACTAACAACAAAAACAAAAATCAGCAACCACAACAACTTTTAAAAATTGCTGACAATCCCAAAGAGGCGGTCAACAAAACGAATTAATATTTCTCCAATATTGGTAAACATTTATCTGATATGATTTTGCCCACTCACTTTCCAAACTTCCAGAAAGTTATTGAGCCTCCCGTGAAATCTTTTGTTCTCGTACCAACCGACAACGAAGAAGTTGCGAGAACAATACAGTTTCTAAAAAGTGATTGCGCTCCAGGTTGGGATCAGATCGGTGCCGAGATTCTTAAGATTACATCCAAGTCAGCAACTCCCGTGCTTACTGATTTGATAAATCGCTGTTTTGAGACTGGGTTTTTTCCGGATTGATTAAAAAGAGCTGTAGTACACCCGATATACAAGGCAGGTGATAGGGGGTGTCAGTAACTATAGACCGATTGCAATCTTAACTTCATTATATAAATTATTTGAGCGCATAATTAATACCAGACTTAAGAAATACCTAGAAGATGGCAATCTACTTTCAAACTCGCAATATGGTTTTAGATCTGGACGCTCAACTAACAATGCTGTTCTTGACCTTGTTAACTTTCTGGTTTATAAATTAGATAATAAAAAGAAATGCTTAGCTGTATTTCTAGACCTTGTTACGGCCTTTGACATTGTTTCTGTCCCCTGCCTTGTAGAGACACTGGAAGACCTTGGTATAAGAGGCATCCCAATGGTATTGTTATCGGATTATCTGCACAATAGAACCCAATGTGTAAAAGTTGGTGACAACATCAGTGACGAATTGCCTATTGCATTTGGGGTGCCCCAAGGCAGTATACTCGGCCCAACACTCTTTCTCTACTATATATATGAGCTCTGCACTATTAGTAATAAAAACTGCCGTATCTCAGCTTATGCAGATGATACAGCTCTAACCTTTTATGCTGATTCGTGGGATGAACTTTTTAAACTTGCGCAGGAGGGAATTAACAAAATTTGTCATTGGCTAACATCACACTCTCTCGCTTTAAACGACGATAAGACCAAATTCATTGTGTTCTCTATCCAAAATTGAACCGAAACAGCTAATCTTACAAATAACATATATGCGCATAAATGTAAGTTTTCTCCTACTCCAAGCTGTACATGTCCCAAAATTACCCTCACTAAATGTATTCAATATCTTGGAATCGAAATTGATGCCAACTTAAATTTTGAAAATCAAATACAAACTATATCCAATAGACTGCGAAAATTAACATATATTTTTAAAGCACTACGTGACGTTGCAGACGAACATACCAAAAGTTAGTATATGAGGCCTTGGCGCAATCCTATCCTATTGCATCGCTACCTGGGGAGGAGCTTGTAAAACAAAAATGATAACCCTTGAAAGAGCTCAAGGAATGATACTGAAAGTAAGCCTATCAAAACCTCGGCTATTTCCTACTTCTAAACTTTACGAAGAAGCGCTAGTCCTCACTGTGCGCCAGCTTTACATAATGCTATCTATACTTCATAAGCTAAGTGACTTAGAGAACAGAAGAAAGCGCATGACTCACGACTAGAAGAAAGTACGCGGTATGTGAGTCGGTTGCCGTAAACACCTCATTTGCACGAAAATTTTTCCATACTGAGGAGTTATGCTGCTCAAAAAAGTAAACAAAATAGCTCCCTTTTCCAACCATTGTATAAAAGAATGCAAAAATATAATCTATAAATGGTTACATCCACTTAGTTACTTAGACGAAACAGAAAAAATCCTAGAGGTAACAATATAAATCGATGTGTACTATATACAGCATGTGCGCTGTCCGTACCCTCTCCCATCTTCATACGTTCGGGAATATTCGTAAGTCTTCGAAGTCCAAGGCAGGATTCACCACCAAACCCTGGCTTCTGATTGATGCTGCAGCAGCTCCTCACGAGCTGGTCTGCTTCCTCGGAAGACCCTCTCCCCAACTCAGTTCCACAAAAAATGCACCACCGCTTTGGTGCCCCTGCCCAGATACTGGTGTATCCGGCTTCGAAGGACCATGTTCGACCTGATGATGTCCAGCCAGGGTCTGCTTAGGGCTTCGGATGCACCATCCGAAGGTTTTTTGAATAAAACACAGCAACCTTGTTCCGACGGTATATTTGGCAAGACTAAATTATTCTAAGTCTAAAGAGACGTTATATGGTTTCGACGGAAAATCTTGACACCGCGAGTTAAAAAATCGTTCAACGCCATCTATCGAGGCATCAAGCAATCTTTTTTCTAAAACAGTGTGCCCCGTATTTGGTACAGTGCGTACAAGGTTATACATTCTCCCCCCATTAAGGGCAAGCATAAATTGACCTTAATATTATAACAAGTTCAATGGCAATGGCAAAATTAAAGTTACATACTAACTAACTAGACTAATGTAAAGTTAACAATTGTATAGGTGTAAACTAAAATGGTAACAACAAAAACACCTTGATTCCCACCACCATACATACTTATTAATAAATTAGGTAGGATACCTAAGTAAAAAATCCAATTATTACAGGTTTAATAGGCTATTCAGTAACAGGAAGCAAACATAATTTAGATACAGGTCTTTTTATAATCGAGTTTTTCGTTTTAATAGTGACCACTCGTACGATCCCGTCACTACCTGGATGCTCTTCCTCTACCAAACCCCAAACCCAACGACACGGAGGAAGACCATCTTCCTTGACTAAGACCACATTTCCTCTTTTAGGAGAGGAAGTTTCCGAGGTCCATCTATGTCTATAAAAGAATTGCCTCAAATATTCCTGAGACCACTTTCGCCAGAATGTTTGCAACATACGTTGAGTATACTGCCATCTCTTTAACGAGTTTAAATTTGAGTTTTCGAAGTTATAATCTGGTGGCGTAACAAGTGGCTCACCAACCAGGAAGTGGCCAGGAGTCAAAATTTCTGTATTTTCGGGATTGGTTCCCAATCTAGATAGCGGCCGAGAGTTTAGGCATGCTTCCACTTGAGCCAACACAGTTGCTAGTTCCTCATAAGTTAGAGTGGAAGTGCCAACGACGCGTTTTAGGTGATACTTCACCGATTTTATTCCAGCCTCCCACAGTCCCCCGAAATTGGGCGCGTGAGGCGGAATAAAATGCCAGGACGTTCCATTAGTCCCTAAAGTTTCCGCTATCTCCGACAAAATACTATCCTTTTCCCTGGTAAAGAGGATACCCAGTTCCTTTGCAGCGCCTACAAAATTTGTGCCATTGTCGCTCCACACCTCCTGACAATGGCCCCTTCTCGCCACAAATCTTTTGAAGGCCTGCAAAAATCCTTCCGACGATAGGTCAGATACAGCTTCAATATGAACCGCACGCGTTGACATGCAGACAAACAAACATATATATCCTTTATAAGATTTATGTCCACGACCCTTTGCTGTGCGTAGTTGAATAGGACCAGCAAAGTCTATACCACTACGAAGAAATGCGCGAGAGGGTTTGGCACGAGCTGAAGGTAGCTGCCCCATCAGTGGATTACAGGTAAGCCCATTGTTTTTAACGCATGTAACACATTTCCGTATATGGCTAGATACAAGCTGTTTTGCTCCGAAGATCCAAAATTTATTATAAATGTAACTTAGGGTTAATTGTGTACCCCCATGAAGAGTTTGCCTATGACCGAAATCAATAATTAAATTAGTAAAGTGTGATTTTTTTGGTAAGATAATGGGGTGTTTTCTTGAAATATTTAATTCGGATTCTTCTAATCTGCCGCCTACTCTTAAAATATTTTTTGCATCTAAGAATGGAGTTAATGTTTTTAAAATGCTTTTTGATTTAATTTGTTCTTTCTTTTCTAATGCTTTTATTTCCTCTTCAAAATGTTTTCTCTGACACAATCTCACGCACGTCTCAAAAGCTTCATTTATTTCTTCGGTTCGTAAATAACCTTTCCACATTTTTTCAGATTTGATTTTCTTTGTTGTCAACATACGCCTACAATATGCTACAACCCTGGTAAGCCGCGTCAACGTTGCATATCGATCACAGATGTCAGGATCTTCTACAACGTGATGCACTCCAACTGACTCCAAGTCAGTGTTCAAATCTTGAGATTTATCATAATTAATGTTTGTTTCCCGCAAGAAATCAGGTCCTTGAAACCACAAGGAATGCTTGCTTAGCTCTGCAGGCAACATTCCCCGAGATGCGCAGTCGGCGGGGTTTTGTTTTGAAGGAACGTGCGACCATTGCCATGGATCCAACGAGGTAAGTATCTCGGACACCCGATTCGCGACAAATACCTTCCATTTATTCGGCAAACCATTAAGCCAAGCCAGCACAATGCTGGAATCAGTCCAAGCTCGCACATTCTGTTTTTCTATACCCAATACCTTCGCCACTTCTAACAAAAGTCTTTTCAGCAATACAGCCCCGCACAACTCTAGTCGCGGAATCGACACTTGTTTTATCGGTGCGACCTTGGTTCTGGCAGTAACTAACGAAATCTGAATGTTGCCCGTCGAATCAATCACTCGGAGATAAATAACCGCAGCATATGCCGATTTCGAGGCATCGCAGAAGCCGTGCAATTCTACTCGGGCATTGCTAGAGTTGGTACTTACCCACCTGGGTACTGCAATATTTTTCAACTCACCTAAGCTATTGCGGTAAGTATACCATTCATTTTTTATTTCGGATGGGATTTCCTCATCCCATGTGATCCCAGAAATCCATAATTTTTGAATTTGCATTTTGGCTAGTACAATCACGGGAGCTACCCATCCTAAAGGATCAAATAATCTTGCGATTTCCGATAGTATTTTTCTTTTAGTTACAGGTTCCTGCAATGGACACAACTTGACGGAGTACTGGAAGGCGTCCCTGCTTCTGTTCCAGGTAAGTCCCAGCGTTTTTATTATCGCATCCTGCTTAATGTCGATCTCTTTACCTACCCTTTCTTGTCCTTTACACCTTTCACCGATTATTTTCTCCAGTAATTCATTGCTGTTGCTCGACCACTTCTGTAAACTGAACCCTGCTTTAGCCAGTAACTCTTCCATTTGACTGTAAATTTGTATGCCTTCTTCAACAGTATCGCAACCGGTCAGCAGATCATCCATATAATAATCTTTGAGGACTCTTTCAGCCGCCAGTGGGTACTTCGCTCCTTCATCATACGCCACCTGCTGCATCGCTCGAACCGCTAAGAACGGCGCAGAAGACGTCCCGAAAGTTACGGTAAGTAACTTATAATCCTTAATGGCCGAGTCTTTGTGGTCTCTCCACACAATGCGTTGAAAGTCTGTGTGTTCATTAGCCACGCGCACCATTCGATACATTTTAATTATGTCCGATATTAGGCAAATACGGTGAGTTCTCCACCGAATTAATAGATGCCGCAAATCGGGTTGCAGCCCAGGACCGATCATTAAATCATCGTTGAGAGAAACCCCATTACTTCCTTTGCAGGAAGCGTCAAAGACGACTCGGACCTTTGTGGTGTCCTTGTCGTCTCTCACAACCGCGTGATGAGGTAAGTAGACCGCATGTTTATTTTCCATATCCGCTTCTGCTAGTGGCTTCATGTGACCTAGTAGTAAATATTCTTGTATTACCTCGGCGTATTTTGCTTTAAGCTCGACATTTTTATTAAGTTTAGCTTCCAGGGCATGAAACCGCCTTATAGCTATGGATCTTGAACCGCCATATTTGCAGCCTGGATCTTCGCTTCGGAATGGTAATTTCACTATGTAACGGCCCTTTACATCTCTGACCGTCGTAGCTTTAAACAACTCTTCGCATTTTATTTCTTCATCTGTCATTTTCTGTTGACTAGATGGCTCTTGATCTGTTTCCAGTTCCCAAAATTTTCTAAGTAGATCCTCTTCTTTTTGCACTTGACAATGTAATGACAGTACACCTTCCGTTTGAGTAACGGATGAATCTACAACTCCAGATAAAATCCAACCTAAAGCTGTAGACTGAGCAATAAGCGAACCTGTAGGACTATGCCTCAAACCTTCCTTTATAATCTGACTATACATCTCAGCTCCTAATAAAAGGTCTATTTTACTAGGTTGATGATACTTCGGATCAGCAAGATCAATCCCTCCTAATTCTGACCATTCCAATACATCTAGTTTCCTCGTTGGAAGGAGAGTAGTGATTGAGGACAGAACATGAGCCTTAAAGGTGAATGTGCAATGTGGATTGACTCTAGATCGAATTCTCATGTACACTATTGATTTGGAAAGTAGTTCTTTATCTCCCCCTAGACCAGAAATTTTACTTCTCAATGAAATCTTTTTTAATTTCAGGTCCTGAACCGTGCTTTCTGTGACAAAGTTGGCCTGCGAGCCTTGGTCCAGTAAGGCTCTTAAAACGTGAAGATCACCGAATTTCGACTCTGCCTTGACTAGCGCCGTCGCTAGCAAAACCTGCTTACAAATTTTACCTGTCGAAAAACAGCTAACTACCGACGTTTGAGTTTCTGTTTTTTCAGCAGAACTCCCTGCCTTAGGAGACTCTGGCTCCTGCTGCGAAGCGCTCTTGCCCGCTTCCCGGTTTGAATTGACATCAGTGGTCTCAGGAGTATCTGAGTTCTTTGGGTGTAATAGTGTGTGGTGACGACGATGGCATAATTTACATTTGGTACTAGTGCGACAAGCCCTCGCTGTATGATTATTACCCAAGCAGTTGAAGCATAAATTTTTTGTAGTGACGAAATCGCGACGTTTGTCCACTAATTCACGAGAAAATTTCTTACAGCCACTTAACCTATGACTATCTTCAGAACAAAACAAACAGACAACTTCGGATACATGTAATGATTTTAATTTGGAATTATGATTGGCGTTACTTTTGTTTGCAGAAGGTTTATTATCAATAAACTCTAGGGCCCTGTATCTATTTGTTAGGAAATCTTTGAATTGCTGGTAAGTTGGCAAGTCATCGGAACTGTTGCTACTACTGAATTCAAACTCCCATTGCTTTCTCGATTCCAAGTCCAATTTTAAAGTTAAAATATGAATAATCATTATATCCCAATTTGCTACATCTATTCCGAGGTTTGCCAACCCACTTAAGCAGTCACTGGTAGTGTCTACTAATTCCTTTAAATGATACGCTGATTCTGCAGTTATGTTTTTCTGACTAAGAAGTCGCCTTATTATGTTGTGAGACAGATACCGTTTATTATTATACCTAGCATTTAATAACGACCAACATCTTTCATAGTTGTCATCTGCAATCGGTATTTGCCTTATTAATTGTTCGGCTTCACCGCTCAAGTAACTTTTCAAATAATGAATTTTTTGGACATTACTCAATTTTGAATTACGATGTACTAGTGAAACAAACAAATCTCGGAAACAAACCCATTCTTCATACCTTCCAGAGAATTTAGGGATAACTATTTTTGGTAGTTGAACAGTCTGAGATTTTGTTTCGTCTTGTGGAGTCCCATCGCATACGTTTCCATCTTTTGAATCTTTACAAACTAACGGCAAAACAGATTTTAATTCTGTTTTATATTCTAAATAACATTCTTCAGCTTCGTCATACTTATCGTATTTTAAATAATCATGATCACTTAACTGAGAACCAAATTTTTCGATTAACATTTGGTGGGTATTAGTAAATACATCCCATAATTTTTCTAATGCTTCTAATCTCACTTGAACGTAAACATCCGTGATCCTTTCCTTAGGAGACTTTTTAAAGTTACGTCTAGCCTTTACAATGTTATTGAAATTGTCACTTTGAAGCAACAGTTTGGACTCCATCTTAAAAATAACAAACAACTAGACGAGAGAAAAAAAAACAAAATAAATAAACAAGTGTAAAATTAATTATTGAAGTTTAACTATTAACTAAACTAAGTTATTTCAGTAAAGAAACGCAAACGAACTCAGTCCAAACCCAATAAACAACTTAAATTAAACACAATATTTTTGTTAAATTTCTAAAAGTTAAAGTCTCTGGAACGTTTTGCTGATTTTGATGCCGATGACAATTAACGTCACTCCAAATGACGTTCTGTGTCACTGTCACCTTGAATGACAGGTTGTGTCACTGTCAACGTCACCGTGAATGACAGTTAGTGTCACTTTTGGAAATGACAGCTGTCACTATTTGACAGTGACAGTAAATGTTACCTTGACAGTAATTAAAATTGTTCAAACACTTACGTTTGTTTCACTTCACTTTGGTATTTGGTTCATTCACTCACTATTGCACCAACCTCGTGACGTCACTCCACGTGGTCACCCTCGATTCTTCAGGTGTTTTCCGGGTCCAATATCCTGACAGCGCCAGCGCCTGTCTCGAAGTCCAAGGCAGGATTCACCACCAAACCCTGGCTTCTGATTGATGCTGCAGCAGCTCCTCACGAGCTGGTCTGCTTCCTCGGAAGACCCTCTCCCCAACTCAGTTCCACAAAAAATGCACCACCGCTTTGGTGCCCCTGCCCAGATACTGGTGTATCCGGCTTCGAAGGACCATGTTCGACCTGATGATGTCCAGCCAGGGTCTGCTTAGGGCTTCGGATGCACCATCCGAAGGTTTTTTGAATAAAACACAGCAACCTTGTTCCGACGGTATATTTGGCAAGACTAAATTATTCTAAGTCTAAAGAGACGTTATATGGTTTCGACGGAAAATCTTGACACCGCGAGTTAAAAAATCGTTCAACGCCATCTATCGAGGCATCAAGCAATCTTTTTTCTAAAACAGTGTGCCCCGTATTTGGTACAGTGCGTACAAGGTTATACAGTCGGTACTGCTCTGGGTGCCTTCAAGCAGAAACCTAATACGCTTATTCAGCTTGGGTAACGTGTATCGTTTACATTAATATTTCATTATTGAAAGTTTCACTTCTATCGCATGTGAACTGCATACATGTTTTTTTTTTTTTATAACTTTTTTATCATTAATCTGATTTATTTTGAAGGTTATTGTTAATCCATTGCTTCATATGATCGAAAAAATTGTCTGGTCATCAATGTAAATAACGCAATGAATGTTGTTGAACTGTGAAAATGAAGGCCATTCCTACTGTTAGTATCTTAAGTAGCAGGGGTATCAGTGGGATATTTGTGTTTGAGAAAAAATTGTATTTCAACAAAGAAGCCGATTAAGTAATAAAGGAAGATTAGAAAACCCGCTAACACGGAGTAGGCAGATCTGATTAACTTAAATAGCTCAAATATGGACATGAGCTAAGCACCGTAATTCCTTTAAAGGTCAATCTTAATGCCTTATTAAGACACCACTCCAAAGTCCGACTAAACTCCAATTTTTTAAGTAATTCAGCGTCAGGAGTGGTTGCTTAGGAAACCCCTTTAAATAACTTTTTTCAATTCGTTTTGTGTCGAACAAAATCTCAAAATGGTAATTTCATTTATGTAAATATCTCGGGAATGCCGTTGTGCTCATGTCATCGGGTATTTTAAAGATGATTTGATGAAGACACAACAATGTCGAATTGAGGACATTAATTGTCCATAGTGCCGTGGGCAATCTCCTTTGGCATCACCTAACTGAAGGTTGCTTTACTTGATGGTGTAAACGGGCTTAAGTATTACAGCCGGTCTATTTTTACCCGACTGCGGCGAAGCCCAAAAGTAGGGTTATGTGTTTGACCTGTATGTATGTATGTATGTCCGTTTCTTAGTTCCCTCGTAACTTCTAAACGAATGAACGGATTTGGATAAATTGTACGTCTTTAGATTTGTCTTGGTAGCGCGAGTGTCACTGGCTACATTAAAATCAAAAACAAAGTAAAATGGCGGATTTAGGGTGCCATATTGTGGAGTTCGAATTTTTTTCTTCTTCTAATACCATCGAGTGAAATATCAAAATTAAGGGTTTTAAAAGGTGATTACAAAAATATATACAACTTATATGGTTAAAAGTAATTCGAAGCGACAAATCGTAAAAACCACGTTAAATAAAACAAAATTGTGAACTAAAAAGCTGGAAATAAAAAACAAGTAATTAAAAAAACTAAAAAACCCGACTGCGGTAAAAAAATTAAGTTAAAAAAAACTGAAAGCTTAAACAAGAAAAAACTGAAACAAGGCCATTTTAAATTAAATAAAAGTTGGAACCAGGCGGGACCCATAACATTTTTTTATTATATTTTCAAACTCAAATGGGTCTTGGCGTTAAAATGGCCTTGTTTTTAGCTTTTCAGTTTTTTTTAACTTAATTTTTTTACAGCAGTCGGGTTTTTTAGTTTTTTTAATTACTTATTTTTTATTTTAAAATCTCGCCGTGAAAACTTTGGTGAAGCGAGCTTGAAGTGAGCTGTCATTCCACGAAATGCTAGGGATTGACAGCTCACTTCCAAGCTCATTTTACCAAAATTCTCACGGTGGTGTCCCAGTGGTAACAGGCAGGCGCTTTACTTTCTGTAAATTATTTCATCACCACTGCTCTCAAAACGGTAACGGAAAACACCGCGAGGAAACCGGTATGTCCTAGAACCAAAAATTCGAAGACGTGACATCTACCAACTCGCACTGGGCCCGCGTGGTTGATAACAGCCCAATCCCTCTCACAGAGAGGAGGCCTGTGTCCCAGCAGTGGGAACATTATAGGCTGATACATGGCCATCCTTTAGCTGTAGCACATAAGTATTCTGTGGTCGTTCACTTCGTGGAGACAACTAATCTAATTAGAGAATTTGATTCGTGCGTGACTCGAGCGCCGGATTCCAAGCGTGCGTTACCGCTGTGCAAGTTATCATGCCACTTTACTCCTTATGTCATCATCACATACGGCCGGTTGTCGCATACTTATCTCTATTTTTTTTTATTAACATTATTACAATACTTTTAATGTTCAACGACATAATTTATTGTATTATTTTAATGTTAATTAGTTAGAAAGGATCGCTTTCGATGAAGTTAACTCAAGTATAATTAACTTTTACTTGTTTGTTCATATTTCTGTTTAGTGGCTACTAGCCCGCGGTTTCGCCCGCGTGGATGTCGGAAATAAACACACGGGAACGTACTACCGGGATAAAAATATTGTATGTCCTAGACTCCTAACCCAGGTCATGGTCTACCTGTGTGCTACGTTTCCTCGATATCCGTTCAGCCGTTAAGGCGTGAAACAGTAACAGACGGACGGACAGAGTTACAATCCCATTTATAGTATTAGTATTGATTAATGCCATGAGACTCGCACAGACCAGGGAAATATGGCAAAAAAGGGAGGAGGTCCGTACTCAGCAGTGGGTTTGCTACCGTTTGTTACTGCTATGATTCCTTTGCCAAAAAAGGGATGCCGCTTTACGTCCTACAGGAACATCGACGCGCAAACTGTAACCACGAATTCAGCACATAATTCTAGACACCTAGCATAGAAAATTTTCGTCGATAAAAAAAATTGCTGTTTCATAAATAACTGCAATACCTGCACGGTCAAAGTGTATGCAAGAGCAATTTTTTTTTAAACTATTGACGAAAATTTTCAACGCAGGGGTTTCAGAATCATGTACTGAGTCCGTGGTAACAGGCGTTTAAAGCTCAAGTAAAATCCAACCTTTGTTCAAAGGCATACTATTCCATCAACGACTACTTAAACGATAAGAATTTGGTCGCCCTGATTAACTCAAGACAATGTTTATGTTCTTTCTCCAGAATTAGCTTACTGATAGGTTATATGAGTTCATTATACAATTATTTTTTATTGGGCTGTATAAGTCAAATCAGTTTGATTTTATTATTGACATAATCAACCATCAACCAAAAATTCTAATGAGTTGATTGCAATATTATGTGGTTAGCTAGTGACCTCGACGATTGATCATATTATTCTTGCCTGAGCAACCGGCAGCAAGTTCGCCATGCTCCATTAGATGTCACTGCTTGCCGTAGCGTCGGGGATCGGGTTGCCACCTTCCCTCAAATATGGGGAGGGGGGTAATGGTTGTCGTCTTGCTATCATGGTTTTATTATTGTTGTCATTCGTAATAACTTGTATATTTAGTTTCCTTCGATGGTCCTAGTTTATCATTTGTGACTTCAAGCGACAGCTATGTAAACAGAACCCAGCATTGCATAAATATGTTAGCGGTCACGCCCTTTTTACCTGGAGGCTTTTATTTAATTTTGTTTTATAAATTTTTGCTTGAGTACGTATAGTTTTTTATTGTATTTCTTGGTATATTGGCGTAGCTAGCTGACATATGGCAAATAATTTAATTTAGTGTTCTATGTCTTGTAATATTAATTACTTTGCATACCTTGTATTGTATTCAATCAAGTATTTTCTAACTGAACAGACAGCTGTGCTGCTGGGGAGTTTCTTGCGCCACGTCTTCTTCCCAGCGAAATAAATTGTGATGAGAATATAACTAATTCTCAACTGAATTTCAAATTTTAAATTTTTCAACTGAATTTCGGCCCTGGCGGACAATCTCAACGGAGACTAGCCTTCGGCGCTGGAAATATTATAGTGCACAAGTGTGTGCGCAGACACAGGTGCACTCTCCCTTCCCTCACTCTCATAGTCCAAAAAAACGACATGCAATCCG
This sequence comes from Eremobia ochroleuca, assembly GCA_949629135.1. Lineage (NCBI taxonomy): Eukaryota > Metazoa > Arthropoda > Insecta > Lepidoptera > Noctuidae > Eremobia > Eremobia ochroleuca. The sequence goes on along the minus strand of OX451411.1, from coordinate 139,871 downwards.
ACACGACCGGAGGGAGATCAGGCGCAGGACCAACGGATTATTGTTCTGTCTGAGGCACGGGGGTATCACACCACCAACTTCCAAACTCCGGGCTGTTACTAAGAAATTCCTAATGAAAAAACCCAATAACGCTTTGCCCGACTTGGGAATCGATCCGAGGACCCCATAATCAGCAGTCGCGCCTGCAACCACGAGACCTACGAGGCAGTTAAAAGAGAAGACCAAGGAACATAGAAGGAATAAGGAAGGAAGGGATGAGGACAAGAGAATGGTGGTGAAGTGAAGACCTATTTCTGTCAACTAGCAACAAATTTCCCCTCTACATCCCATAGACCCATACCCTTCAAATTTGTTGCATACCAGGCACATGAGCAATTTCAGCTTTGTCTCTGGGCATCTGAGTTGTCTCTGGTATTGCAAATATCCATATTATGCTGTAAATCACTTACCGACAGTTGGGCTGTCGTCTTGTTTACCATTAAATAACTTTTTTAAATCCTCATCATTAACGACACACTACGCTAGTGGTAGAACAGGTTTTTGGACATAGGTAACAACATCATGCTTTTACTCATACGAAAGGCTATTAGAAAGTAAGAATAGGTAAATAATTTACTCATCGCAGTCATCCATCACGCGTCCGCACATCTCATACATGCATCTCATCTTTAAACGCAATATTGTGCTATATATTGTACAATACATACGCACTGCAGGATACCAGGGGCGAATGATGTGAGAGCCTGGTAAGAGATAGCTTTTACCTGCAGCTTCGCCTACGTGGGAACTTTTCCCACTACGTTTTCAACGTTTTCCCATGGGGGTAGGCAGAAAATACAGAACGCTGCAGAACATACCACCGGAATAAAAAGTATTCTATATCTTAACAGCAGATCGTAATCTACCTGTGTGGCAAATTTCAAATCCGTTCAACCGTTAGGCGTAAAAAGTATGCAGCGTTAGGTATATAGACAAGCAGACCGATGGATGGACAGTTACTTTCGCATTTATAATAATTAGTATGGATATGGATTGATATTAGCCAGTCAGCAATGTTTGTAGCGGGGCTGACTAACATAACATCCATAACATAACACACCCTGAAGTAGGTTAGAGTCCTGCTCGTAAATAATTTTGTCGTTACATTTTTTACGAGCCAGCGGTGTAGCACGTATTGCCACGACGTGATATTTGTCACGGATTTTATCGACTCCCTTACTGTATGCGACAACTCGCGGGATACGTGACACATGTCTGCCGTGCGATTCTATAACCATCTCACCGTGAAAGCTTGGGTGAAGTGAGCGTGGAGTGAGCTGTCATTCGCTAGGGATTAACACTATTAAGTTGCTTCTGAGAAATTCCTAATGGGAAACATAACACGTTGCGTTCCCGAGAGTCGGACCCAAGAGCGTGCAGCAACCGGGCTTGCGACCACTACAACAACGAGACACTCCATTGAGGATCATCATTATCTGCCGACCTTTTTCCAACTATGCTGGGGTCTGCTTCGTGTGTAACTGGATGCAGCTGAATATTTATACAGTACTTTATATGGAGCGACTGCCTATCTGGCCTCTAAAATCAAGTTACTGGGTAGAGGATAACCACTCAAAAAAGTCTCCTGCACCGTAGTTGATTTAAAAGAGTGTCCGTGAAGTTCCTTCCTTGTCCGTTCTTCTCTACAGGAACCTACCATGCTTTGGAGTGTGCCCAGTGAGCAGTGGTGGCCCAGGACTTACAAGTTGTAGGTCGTGGGTTCGAACTCAGGCAGGCGCTTTACTTCGTGTAAATGATTTCATCACCACTGCTCTCAAAACGGTGAAGGAAAATATCGTGAAGAAACCGGCATTTCCGACAGCCAAAAACTCGAAGACATTTAATATATCTACGTAAATTACGGCCCACTCCCTCTCGAAGAAAGGAGGCGCAGTGGGAACATTATAGGCTGATTATGCTACGCTTTGGAATGGGCAACTATGTAGCTTCCTCTTTCCACCTGACAGCGACTCCGTGACAATAATCCTGTAATTGGTTTCATTTGAATACATGCTTTGAGTTTGACTTTTGTATAAACAAATCTCTTTGTTCAACGTCTCATTTTAATTTTAATTATCATACTCCAATAAAGACTAAGTACTTACAATTACCTCAAGTATGGTGAATCAGGATGACTGTGTCGTCATCGTCGCTAGTGCTGACTGGCTGCCATGTCGCCAAGGGCGCTATGTAGCGTAGCTCCTTATTTGGCTAGCTGTGGGTGGTGAGCGCGGCGACCTCGGAGAGAACTGATCTTTTGTTACCCAACTTTGAAGGCATGTACAGTGAAATAAGCTGTTTGGTATACAGGCTAACTTGCAACTAGGTACTCTTAAATGATGCTGTGAGGTGCTCACTGTGCTGAGTACTCAATTCATTCACTTATAAAAAGCGCAGATCAAAATGAATATTGGCAATGTAGTGACGTAGGTAGTGACGCTCTACTTAAAGAAGAACTTTTTCTAAAATCGGATCTCGGGTACTGTATTTGTTTTATGACTCCTTAAAATGCGGAAATTAGTAAAGCTAAAGCACTCGGAGGCATCGCAGTACTAATATTTACTCTGTTACTGAACTTGCGGCAGTACACTCGCCCCCATATTCAAATTAAATCAAAAGTTATTAAATTCGCCAAATTAGGCTGAGAGTCAGCACTTTTTGAACAGCCCCCCAGAACGGCTGCCCTTTGGCACTTCCTTGTGCTTTAGCTGGGAAGAAGTGGCGCAACAGACTGACCAGCAGCACAGCGGTCTGTTACATGGGACCTAAACTTAAACACGATGAGACGTGGATCTACTACACACCTCTGCCATAACGTCTGCTTACTTTCCCACGCCCCGAAGACTTGGGCAGAGTTGCACCCACAATTCGCCAGTTATGTCCAAATCATAAGTATTGGGTGTACCGGAAAGTTCTGTCGGTTTTGGTAGTACATAGAAATTTTTCGAATTTCTCTCTATACCAATACGTTAAAAGTATTGAATAATATTGCGTCATAATTTCTGGGTTACGGACTATAAATACACGTATTGGAGGCTTCCGGCGACTGTGACCGCAATTAACTAGGACCGCGGTCCCAATCGCCGGATCCGTAAAAATTAAATAATTTTCTTCCGGCGACTGGGACCACTCATAAATGATAACTGAAATCAAAAAAATGTACAGTCAAACGAAAAAATTTTAGATGTAATAATTCACAGAAAAACAAAATAAAACTTTTTTTTTGTTGCATGAAGTTTTTCTACTGTTGTTTACTAATTTGGGTGCGCTGATTTCAAATCTAGCCTCAGATTTTTTGTAGCAGCTCTAGTTAGTGAGATACAGGTACCATCTTGAATTTACATAAGTAGTCGATAGTTTCTATCAATAGCGGTGTAACTTAAGTAGTTCCTTTATAAATTTCATCATGTCTTCCTCAAGAAGGACATGTTTAAATAATCCTGATTGTTTTTGTGTTATTTGTGGACAATATATGTTCCAAAAATTTCGTTTAAATGTGTCGGACTTTGTGAAAAAGGCATACTTGGACTACTTTGGGTTTCCGTTGCCGTCAAACGCTAAACCTTGGATACCAAGTTTGGTATGTAAAAGTTGTGTTGAATCTTTGCGACTGTGGGCAAACAAAAAAAGACAGACTTTTAAGTACAAAGCTCCTATGATTTGGCGTGAACCATCCAACCATCATGACGACTGTTATTTCTGTGTAACGAAAATCATAGGAATAAACCATAAAAATTGCTCTAAGTGGATATATCCAAACTTAAAATCTGCCATAAGACCAGTCTTGAGTATTAGTGACACATCAACACCACAGCAGCCATGTACATCTTCGGAAAATCCAGACCAGTGCAGCGGACAAACCAAAAACGACGACAGTGGTAGCGACAGTGATTTTAATTGCTACGGTAGTCCCCGACCACTAAATCAAGATGATCTAAATGACTTGATCAGGGACCTTGGACTGTCTAAAACGGCATCAGAAATTTTAGCTTCCCGATTGAAAGAAAGAAATTTGTTGACCAGAGAAACGAAGATATCGTACTACCGTAACAGGGAAAAGGATTTACTTCCTTTCTTTACTCAAAAACATAATTTTGTGTTTTGTACTGATATTCCGGGCCTAATGACTGCAATGGAATTAAAAGAGTATAATCCTAATCAGTGGCGGTTGTTCATTGATTCGTCAAAACGAAGTTTGAAATGTGTACTTTTACATAATGGTAACAAACTTGGTTTCTTACCTATTGCTCATTCTACAAAGGTTAAAGAAGAATATCCTACAATATCTTTAGTTCTCGACAAAATCAAGTACAAGGAACATAAATGGGTTGTATGTGTTGATTTGAAAATGGTAAATATTCTCCTGGGCCAACAAAGTGTCTACACAAAATATCCCTGTTTCCTATGCTTATGGGACAGCCGAGCTAAAGCGGAGCACTGGACAAAAAGAGACTGGCCTTCTAGGGAGGCTTTGATTCCCGGTAAGCAAAATGTAATTAATGCTCCACTAGTATCCAGAGACCGAATTATATTTCCTCCTTTTCATATAAAACTGGGGTTGATAAAACAGTTCGTAAAAGCTCTTAACAAAGATGGCGAATGTTTCAAATACATTGTAAAAGTATTTCCAAAATTGAGTAGTGAGAAAATCAAAGGTGGTATTTTCGATGGCCCACAAATCAGGAAGTTGATAGATGATAAAAATTTCATCAACCATATGACAGCTTTTGAGAAATGTGCATGGGAAGAGTTTTTTTGGGTAGTGAGGAATTTTTTGGGCAATAGGAAGCCTGACGGATACATTCAGCACATTGAACAGTTGCTGATACACTTCCAGCGGCTTGGATGCAACATGAGTATTAAGATTCACTACCTTCACAGCCATCTAGACTATTTTCCTGAAAATCTCGGTGACCTAAGCGAGGAACAAGGAGAGCGCTTTCACCAGGATATTCGCACTATGGAGGAGAGATATCAGGGGTACTGGAATGAACATATGATGGCTGATTATTGTTGGAGCATTCAAAATAGTACTCATAATACATCTCACTCTAAAAAATCCAAAAAAAGGAAATTTTATTCAGAATAAATATATTTAATAATTTTTTTAAACTTAAACTATGTGCATTTTCAATGAAAAACCCTGTCACTTCATAACTCCAAAACTAGAGCTGCTACATAAAAACGGCATATATTTTTGAAATCAGCATGGAAAAACTATTCAGATTCATGTAAAAAATCTCATGCAACAGACATGCTGTTTTCCAGTGAATTGAAGAAAAATCCTTTATGATTTAAAAACATCATTTATTGATATAAAAAAACAGCCTTTTACTACAGTTCTGTTGTAATATGTGTAATTGTGTAATTTTTTATTACGAAAGTTTTAAATAACAGAACTGCCGTGGGATTCTGTAAACATCTCACCGTGAAAGCTTGAAAAACTTGTAAAAACGGGCTAGCTTATCTATTACTAAGCGCATAGGATAAAATCATGTCTAGAACGAGTCAATGATATTCATATAAATAATTTAGATTTTTTTTCCTTTGACAGTACCAATTTTGGCTTGAATAATAGATTTTTTAAGTTATCTCAGTGAGTGGTCCCAGTCGCCGGAAGAAAATTATTTAATTTTTACGGATCCGGCGATTGGGACCGCGGTCCTAGTTAATTGCGGTCCCAGTCGCCGGAAGCCTCCGTATTGCGCAATAATTTGTCATTCACTTCTGAGTAGCCGCAGTGTCAAAATGAGTGCCAAAGATAAAGTTCATTTGGAAATAACGCTGCTACAGCCTGTAGAAAAGACAATGCCCATCTGTGCCCCAGAAATGCCCAGATAAAGTACTCTTATATTACAAGATTGCTCTAATAAATAAAAACTAGAATTATGTTGTTAATTTGAAATCATTTGAAGCACTGGATAAAAAAATAAAAATAAGACGTTCTTGTTGACATTGCAGTACGTATCATCGTTTCAATCCTTAATTCGTGCTTTATTTATTATGGTCTGGAATCACGTCCTTTGGCCCATGTGTATGGGCCAAAATACTTTTTAATCCCTAATTAAGTACTTACTTAAAAGACAGTAATACAATTGTTCGATTTTATATTTGTCTTTGAGTCAAGCAGTTAATTGATGTCAATTAAATATAAAAACACATGAAAAGATAGTTTAATACAAACCATGCTATTTTATTGGTGCTTTTATAATCTCATTAGAAACACCGGTTTGTCATTAGTACATATTTGGTGTCTTTCCATATTATTATTTACTCGAGTACTTAAAGCTTTGTATCTAACCAAATTGTTTTCACATACATATTGACACTATATAATGGAGACAGACTAGATAATTCCAAATAACTGACATGTTTATTTGATAAAATACAGATAAGTATATAAAATAACACTGATTTGGCTTAGTTTATGTTGATGATCATGAAGTTCCTGGTGAAAAACTAATAGCAATGGTGTCTGTAAACGATAAAATGTATAAAAAACCAGTACGAAGTTATCATGTTTAATGTCCAATATCTTTTGAACCGGTGCTTTATATGACATTAAATCTAGATATCATATAAATACTGTTAACCTTCAAGCGGGCGCGCGGTCATTTGTAACGCCAGCGGTCGCGCGTAACCTAAAAGACCTATAGGATATTTCAAGGATTTAAAACACTAATTATTTAATATTTTTTGTATTTATCACATTATCATTATGTTAGGACATAAACAAAATTATAAAATCAAAATAAAATTCCAATTTTCTTTGAATTTGTAAGCAATTTGGCATCATAAATGTATCGAGGATCGATCGAATCGCGGGCGATTCGACGCCGCGCGACTGCTTGAAGGTTAAAAATTTATCATATGACATAGAGCTGCAATTTGGGCATTGCATGGCATTGCTGACTTTCAGCTCCATACTAATAGGGGCATGGTCCTTTGTGTAGGTTGTGTTTTTGGACTTGAGTGTGTATCTGAACTGAACGTACATGTCAAAGATGGTTTGAGTAATTCAGAAAAGGGGATTTAAGTATTAACGATGAACCTCGTTCTGGAAGACCATCCTTAATTGATGATGGCGTTTTGGAAGCGATTCTACAAAAAGATCCATTTCTTACAACATCAGAAATCGGTTCAAGACTAGGCGTAGCTCAGCAAACTGTTTCGGACCATATTCATCGTTTAGGATAATTATGTACAAAAATATTCCCAGTGGTACCGCACGAACTATCAGAAAAAAACCTTGTTGACAGAATAACGGTATGTTCCTCACATCATGCTCGTTACAAAATTGAACCATTTTTGGAAAGATTAGTTACGGGTGATGAAAAGTATATTGTCTACAACAGCGTATCAAGAAAGAAAGTTTACTTAAAACCAGGACAACCTGCGCCTTCTATGCCGAAACCAGATTCACACGAAATAAAACAGCTGTTATGTATATGGTGGGATCATAAGGGACCCTTGTATTATGAACTGCTGCGGCCACAAGAGACTGTTACCACCGAAAAATATTGCAACCAGTTAAATAAATTAAACGAATAAATTCAAAAACAGCGACCTTATTTGGCCAACAGAAAAGGAGTAATCATACATTGCTAGGCCGCACATTTCAAAGACCACACAACTAAAAATATCTGAACTAGGATGGGAAGTCCTCGCGCACCCTCCTTACTCTCCAGATGTTGCTCCATCAGATTTTTATCTGTTCAGATCGCTAAGCTCTTTTTTTAAAGGAAAATATTTGAAAATGATCGAGAGGTACTAGCGGCAGTTGAAGTGTTTTTGACGTCAAAGGACAAAACGTTCTACCACAACGGGATCTTTAAGCTAGTAGACAGATGGAAGAAGGTAGTAGAAAATCAGGGACAAAATGTAATTGATTAAAATATAAATAATAGCTTTAAGAACTAACCACGAGTTTTATTTACAAAAACCGACAGAACTTTCCGGTACACCCAATAATTGGAGGCGAGCTTATTGCCAGTAACTTGACATAAATCCAGACACCAGATTGCCTCAGAGAAATCCCTGATGACAAAACCCAATAAAACTTTTCGACCTGGGGCCTTATTCTCTATGACACACAATGAACGAACCCGCGCGAAATGCAAGCGAGATTGGCGGGAATAGCTAAGGAATTGACGTGGTTTCGATGTAAGGAATCGTTAAATGGCCGTAGTGGACTAGGTCACTGGAGAGAGAATCTAGGATTTCAAACACACGCTTGCGACGACTAGACCAACGAGGCAGTCTTTTGTAAACCTTACTTACGTCATTGTGTTGTGAAAGACAAACACGACCGAGCCTTATGTACTCAGATAAACATAACATAACCATTAGATATGTACGCCTTCGACTAATCAGTGCATTTTGGGTACTGCAAATAATACTATCGATGTGATATGCCCAGCGATGTTGCACCTTATTTCAATGAACTTTAAGTGTAAAATTGTGGCATGAAGTAAACAATGGACATTGAGTCATTGATGAAGCGATTATATGCCACATTGTACGGCGGCAAGCCCACGATGTCCTGTGAGTAATACTAAGTGCTGTGTGATCCCATTTAAGGTAATTTCTTACAGCTTTTGTTAAGCTGGACTGTTGGGCAATGAGCAGCATGGACTGTGAATAGTATTCAATCTGGCGTAGCCGCTTGTCCACACAGATTTTGTTATGTTGAACTTCAAAATTATCAATACATATACAAGCCGTGTCATCGTCATCATTATTTCAGCCGAAAGACGTCCACTTCTGGACATAGGTCTCCGCCAAACGGCGCCAGTTCGACCGGTTCTGTGCTTCACGCATCCAACGGCTTTCTGCGGCCTTCACAAGGTCGTCGGACTACCTTGTGGGACGCCTTCCAATTCCAACGCTACGTCTTCCGGTACGCGGTCGCCACTCCAGAACCTTTTGGCCCGATCGGCCATCTGTATTGCAGTAATGTGCCCTGCCCACTGCCACTTAAGTTTGGCAATTCTTCCATTGCCCGTTGGGTGATTTTTCACCTTCTAATAAGGCCCATTGTGAGCGACCACGTTTCAGTACATGACAGTAATAATTGTGATTGTCGTTAATGTGTTGCATTATTTTGACATTAAGCTTTTTAACATTACACATTACGACACATATTCTTCATTATATGATTTGCGAGAGATTTATATTTAATTCATTGATAATTTTTATTATTATTACTATTATTATTATTTTTTTTTGTTTTAGTCTGATCTGTAACTACATATTAAATTTGACTAGGGCTAATAATAATCGTATCGATAGCTGTATCTATAGTACTATTTAACTCAAACCTAATATGTTGCATGCCGTAAGGTAGAATGTATCGGGACACTTAACAAACATTCCAACTTATATGTATACCTACATTATCAGCAAATAAATGATTTCTTTCTTTCTTTCTTTCTTTCTTTCTTTCTTTCTTTCACTGCGGTATGTGTTTGTAGGACGAGAAGATATTGCGTAGTTTCCCCAACGCTACCCAAGCTTCGGCTTGGAGCCTCCAAGCCGTGTGCCCGATGGTATTTCTCTCCCCCATCGGCAAAAATAAGCTGCAATGAGCTTCCATACCTTTATCAACCTCCTTAAGGAGATGAATACGGACTCTCCGCTTATGAACATTTATATTAACCACTCTCTTAGTCACGCATTTTATTTCTTCTCTCCACAGGTCCAGACAAGACAAACGATTACGATTTCCTTTTAACATTCTGCCAAAGGCGCCACTTTCAAACGTCTTCTTACGAATTCAACGCCAAATTGTCACAAACTATTTGATTGTTATCTATTAGGCAAAATATGAAGAATCCCGTTCATGCGGTGAACGCAACGATTACGTATTTCGGAACATATTTAACGGCGGCGAAGGAAAACGAAACATCAGTTTTTATTACGGCCTTTATTATTGAAACAAATGTCGCTCAACATTCAATGTTTAACGAGAAATGAAAGCATTTGGTAGACACGGGTGGGGCTCCATGTAACACACTGGTATTCAGCTGCATCCGGGCTAACTGGAAGCCGACCGCAACGTAGTTGGGACAAGGCTAGGCAGATTATGCGGCGAAAAACTATTGGGAAGGTACGGGGAAGTAGGTACTACCACCATACGTAAATTTACCTCCAAGCAGCGTTGCTGTGTTTCAGTTTAAAGAGTTTAGGTTCCTGTAACCGGGGCTAATACTCTCACATGAGACGTTTTAGCTTTGTCTCTGGGAGGGCAACGCATCTGTGAGACCTCTGGTATTGCAGATGTTTACAGGTGGAGACCACTCAACTTCAGATGACAGTCGGCTAGTCCTTCAAATAAAATAACATAAAAACACGGAACATTTGGTATTCCGACTTGAACATAACTGTCGAAACGTGGGTGTGTGTGCTGCAGGTGTACAACTCTGGCGGACCCTTGGGGACTACAGGCGTGATGTGTGCTACGACAGTGATGACAGTGATTTAGAATTCTATTCACCATAACGTGTTCTATATGGCATTTGTGTCAAAGGTCACTCCGATCCGCTTCATGTCTAGTCTGATTGTCCCTTCGATGTCAATGTCAAATGCACGCAGTATACTCACAACACAGGGACGTGCAGTAGTCCAACCCTTCATGCGTATGAAAGTGGCTCGGTGAAATGAACTGACAAGGTACACGAAAAAAAAATGGAGCCACTATATGCACTTGTATGGTGCACTTAGTTCGCAATAAAAGTTTTGACTCTGATTTTGGCCATGGAGGAGAACATAGTGAGAGTTGGAAATGTAATGCATTTATTTGTTTATGGAGCACAAAAGTGATTCCAGTCAAAATACATGGGTAAAACAGACGATACGAGTCACCCAAAAACTTTGCTTAGCTTGAAATTAGATGAAATGTTTATTTCTGTCATTAGATCTTTTATGACGCTTTTACACGTCATTATTTTAAAAGTAGATGGCGCCAAACATTCCTAGCTGATTGATCCCTGAAAAGAAATGCCGAAATGAGCTCAGAGGACATGGTCTCTTTTAAAGTCCAAACATTATATTATTAGGATTTTATGTGACTAACAATGCGGGCCCATGCCTGGAAGTGCCTTTTGAAGAAAGAGCCATTGCCGCTTTGAGTTGAGTTGCTTAGGTGCTAAAGGCTGATTTGCAATGATCCAGTATTTTGATCCAGCGTACCCAGAGCCACTCAAATATCGTTTCTACCAAAGCCACTGGATTTCAGGCTCCAGCGTTGGAATGAGATACTCGTACTAACTGGACCTATGTAAATCAGCCTTAACTCCGTTTTAATGATTTCGTGGTGTCTAATGTTTTATGAGTAGTTCTACTGCTATAAGGCTATGAATGTTATAAACTTTCCACGGCTCATTACTCTACCGCATCTCAACTGCACAGTGCTCTGTCTCTTTTACACACACGTACTTAAAGTAGGAATGAAAGAGACGCGTAAACTTAGACATCATAATTCAGGGTCACATGTACAGAGTACGGGTGCAAGTCCGGGAGAATCAATACTACGGTAGGAAAGTAAGTACTAGGCAAACATAGGAAGCAAGATGTGCGACTAAATATTTGTAGGAGAAAGTGTACGTAACGTGCATGTTCCTTTGATTCATGATCCCCTGGTACACATAGACCTCTCGTGTTTAATTGTCATAAATTTTTCATAGTTAATATTATTGTATTTTTAAAGCATGGATCCCGTTCCCGTAAATTCTGTAAATAAAATAGATTTATTCTATTCAGTGTTTCCGGGGTGCATAGTTTTATGAAAAAAGTACTCGTGTCTCGTGTTTGTGTATATTGTTCGATTGCATGTTCACTGGATATACCGGTAAAAAGCTTTCTATTTTTATTCGAGACTTTACAAAAAAGAAAATATAGCGAAGAAATATGTGGGGTACACTTGCAATGGATATGCCTTTCATTTTGACAATTCAACAATATTCATTGCGTCGTTTACGTCGTCGGGCAGACGAATTGTTCAAACATATGAAGCCATGGGTTTATAAACTTTCAAAATCCTTCAGATTGTGATTGAAATTGTGCTACGCAATTGACTGCCTCGTTGGTCTAGTGGTCGCAAGCGTTACTGCTGATCATAAAGTCGTGAGTTCAATTCCAAGGTCGGGCAGTGTTAGGAATTTTTGAGCAGCAGCCCGGATTCTGAATTTGCGCCCGGTTGATGGCAATAGGCCCCCCTATTCCATGGAACTTAAACATAACTGGCGACATGTGGGCGTACTGTAGGTACAGCTCTGCGCAACTCTCGGCGAATACAGGCGTGATGCTATGAAATGTATGTTAAGTAGCACTCTGAACTCTACATTTTTCCTGTGAATGCCAGTCACAAGGCTGGTGATGATGGTGACAATGACTGCCGGTAGAAAGCTTGCGCCTTGCGCCCTGTAACGGGAGACTTCAAACTGGCTGAATGTGGGATACATACACTTCAGGAATACAAGCATGGCATGTGAAGGAGTCCTAAAAATGCAGGAATAGTACAACCTAAATAAACGCAAACGAAGCAAGGGTACAAAACTATATAAATATGCTAATCAAGCGTTACGAATCGATACTATTTGTTTGTCGGAACATTCAGGGCAGCCGCCCACACGACAGCGTTATTACTAATGCAGATATGAGCAATAACTACCGAGAGCGCGGCCAGTTTGATGCAAGTGTAATTTGTGTGATTGCTATACTTTGTGACGTGAGCGGTCAAGGCTACGAGAGAACCAGCAGTATATGACTAATACTTGTTATTTGATGGCAGGCTGCCTCGTTGGTTGGTCTAGTGGTCGCAAGCGCTACTGCTGAGCACGAGGTCCTGGGTTCGATTCCCGAGTCGGGCAGTGTTATTGGGTTCTTGCATCTAGAGTGTCTCAGTGGCAGCCCGGAGTCTTGATTTGTACTATTAATTTCATGGGACTTAAAAATCATCAGCATCAGTCTCCTGCCCTTGTCCCAATTTATTAGCGGTCAGCGCAACATGTCTGTTTCTTCCATACTTCTCTATTAGTCGTCATCTCGGTACTCACTCCATTTCTAACCATATCATCTTTCATAAATGGCGAGATGTGGGACTATAGGTACACTTCTGTCTAACTTTTTGGTGAATACAGGCGTATTGTTATGTTATGGATGGCAAACTCGCCGACGGCCACCTGGACACCTGGACACGCTGGTAAGCCACAGCGTAAACACATTTGCAATACCAAAGGCACAGCCGATGCGTTTTCATTAATGATCCAAGCTAAAAAGTCTTGTTCATGTACTGAATTTTGTGGACTGTGGCAACACACTCTTATTAGGCACTTTTACTGTGGACCTGTGTCGTATAAAAGTTATTTACGAGGTGTATAAAGTAGTCCTATATGGAGCCAGTCGAGTTGTGTTGAGTCATCCTCGTGTCGTAGTGCGCAACGTGCTTATGAGGTCATGAACATGCAGAGAGCTTCGTAACACTGGAAATATTATGAGAGAGAGAGAGAGAGTGGAGTTTTAGTCTACATTGCTCATCAGTAGGTCGTAAAGCTCTTTGAGAAGAAGCTCGTCTAGGGAAGTAGTACCAAAGGGGGTTGCTGTGTTCCCATTTGAAAGGATGGGATGCCGGTGTGATTAGAGGCACTGCCATTACAGCCTAGTCTCTAGGATAGCAACACGATGTCTGCTTTAATACGAGTATGTAGACTTACTATGTAGAATCATCACAGATGATTCTACATAGTAAGTCTTCTATCAGCTGTGATGATTCTGATATCGCAGATGTATCATAAGGACGCTGACAACTTACCATCTGAGTGGCAATTCCTGTATTTTTTTGAGCGTTCGCTTTCTAACGTAAGTCTCAATCTGACAAAAATACCTTAAATTGAATAAAATTTTAATCTTCTAATAAATTTTTGGTAAGTTTTCACATTGATTGGCGCTGAGATGAGATAGCGACTAGACTTTGAACTTTTTTAAATATGGAATTAGTATTCAGGTGGCCCGCCGGCGTCATTGCCAACCAAGAACTTCAAATATCATGTACTTTGAGGTTACTTTAGAAATCGATTTAAGTTTGTAACGTTCTATAATGTTTAATGGCCAGTGACGGCAGATTTGTGGGCGGTCGTGCGAGAGGATTATTATCGATCATTATGTCGATGCGATAACCATCGGTAACCATGTCGATCGGTGGTCTCGATGGCTGATTCATGTAAGTAATAAAGGTTTTGGTCGTGTCTTGGGAAGCAACGATTTCGTCAGCACTGATATTCTCCAGAAGTGTGCTCTTTAAAGACACAGTACGCAGCCTTAAATTATGGCACTTAGCGTTTTAGAAAAATTGCAGGTTTTCTGCAGCGTATATCAGAAATGTGTGGTTTAAAAGAAAATATCAGCTCTGCCATACAAAACTTCAATACCTACTCAATAACTCGACCCAAATGTATGGGACAGCTGATATTTTTTTCGCGATTACGATATTGGTCCCATGGAAAAAGTTGTACAGTTTGATGGTCTGTAACACACCCTTAATTATGAGCACACATTTCTGATACACGCAGTCTATGTGTAATTCATTGACTTGTTGTAGGTTACAATTTTGTTCATACAAATTCTAAATTTTGAGAGACCAAATCTATTAGGACGTCTGTATTTAGAGACACCCACAGAAAGAAACGCAGTGATAAAATTAAATATAAACATCATCATTTAAGTATATTACTCACACATTTATTTTACAAAGTGAACAAGTCTTCAAATTAAACAGACACTGGAATATTCGAAACAATATAACAATATAAACCACAGAAATACACCGACACATGTTTCCATGAATTAATAAGAAATAGCCCAAGTTTGTCTGTTAGTCGGCAAAGAAGTGGGTCGGGCGGCGTGCCAAGTGCAGCGGGTCACCGGCGACGGGTCACTGGGTACACTGCGGATGTTCCTACTCTGTGGCGGAGTGGCCGTGACGATGAGATATTCGAGTTCATTCAAAATAATTTTAATAAATTATCATGGGCAAAAATATGGGAAATTATTATGAAACGTCAGAAACTAGGTGCACGGTTCCAATTGGTCGTTTCGTATAGAGAAGAGCCAGCACGAAACTAAACGTTTATTCTTTAAAAAAGAAATGTTATTAGGTACATTACAATATTTACAACAGTAGATTGTACAACTAGTGCATAAAAGAAGACATTTTACAAAAAAAAAAAAAAAAAAAAATGGTAAAATGCTTCGTTTATGCCCGAGTTATACACTCTGCTTTTCACTTCGATTACGAGAAAATAAAACAGGCATAAAGTATAAAACAATATTTTCACTGTTCAAAAATGTTGCAAAATTGAAGAAGAGAATATGTAGCTCATTCCCGCCACGCAACTGTTTAAAAGTTTTTTTTTTTAATTTTCTGCATGTGTCATTCGACTTAGGGTTTTTAACCGACTTCAAAAAAGAAGGAGGTTCTCAATTTGGATTTATATATAATATATATATATATATTACTAGCGACCCGCCCCGGCTTCGCACGGGTGCAATGCTGATCACTATCACTACATAGTATAAAACAAAGTCGCTTCCCGCTGTCTGTCTGTTTCTATGTATGCTTAGAACTTTAAAAATAAGCAACGGATTTTGATGCGGTTTCTTTTAATAGATAGAGTGATTCAAGAGGAAGGTTTATATGCATATAATACATGCATAATATAGTAGAGAAACACTGATAATTTTAGAGCCATTATTTCTCTTAAAAAGTATAGGATAAAAAATGGTTATTGTGGGTTATCCCTAAGAGATAGACATATGCCATCGCGGACTTTTTTGTAGACCTTTTTAAGGTTTACAATACTGTAGTACATTATTTTGATCTATCTCGTAGGGTTAAGCCAGCTCTTACGTTGTACAGCGCAAAATGTAAGCGCAAAAAAATGTGTTTATTTACGACATCCCATTAGAAACCTCTAAAATGATCAGTGTTTCTCTACTATATTATACATGTATTATACATATAAACCTTCCTCTTGAATTATTCTATCTATTAAAAAACCCCCCATTAAAATCCCTTGCGCAGTTTTAAAGATTTAAGCATACATAGGGACAGACAGCGGGAAGCGACTTTGTTTTATACTATGTAGTGATGTATGTTCGGGCATAACTCCGTCATATCTTATCTTATGTCTTTACCTATGAAATTGCCGTTTTGTATGAAAAAATTTAAACGATTTTTTTTCATGTATTTTTTATTTGTATTAATCGAAGTAATCACCCATGCAATCAATGCATCTTTGCCAACGCAGTGGCAATTTATTGATGCCCTTCTTAAAGAAATCAGCTGGACGGGAGGCAACAAATTCTTCAAAGGCATTTTGTACTGCCTCTCGGGTACCTATTGAATTTTTTTACCGCCAAGAAGTTATCTAAATTCTGGAAAAAGTAGTAGTCTGTAGGCGCAAGGTCTGGTGAGTAGGGCGGATGACGGAGAGCTTCCAACCCCAGTTCTTGCAACTTGGAGACCGTCTGCTGTGCAGTATGAGGTCGCGCGTTGTCGTGCAGGAGCAGCGGAGACGAGCGATTGACCAATGCTGGTTGGAGATCTGCCAGCTTCTCCATCATTGTGTTCAGTTCTTCACAGTACACATCTGCATTAATGCTCACCCCGTTTGGTAAGAAGCTGTGATGAATCACACCGGCGCTAGACCACCAAACAGTGACCATCACTTTTCTAGGGGTAAGTTTTCGTTTAGGGCATTGTTTAGGTGCTGAACCAGGATCCAACCAACTTGCTGAGCGCTTGTGGCTATCAAACAGAATCCAGTTTTCATCGCAGGTAACAATGCGGTTCAAAATTCCTTCATTTGTGTTCTGTTGAGCAGGGCAAGGCACGTCGCGACGCGTACTTGGCGCTGGCGATCATTGAGTTCGTAGGGCACCCATTTGTCAAGCTTTTTTACCTTGCCAATTTGACGCAAATGGACCAATATTGTTTTGACGCTAACGTCGAAAGCTGTTGCTAATTCAGCCGTAGATTGTGTATCATCAGCTTCCACAATCGCCTTTAATTCGCCACTGTCAACCAAAGTCTTCGGACGACCGCGAAGTTCATTTTTCAGGTCGAAATTTCCAGAACGGAAGCGAGCAAACCAATAACAGGTGGTGCGTTGGTTTGTAATGTTAGCTCCGTAAACGTCGTTGATGTTGCGTGCCGATTGTGCCGCGTTGCTGCCACGACGGTACTCATATTCCATAATTACTCGAATTTTTAACGTATCCATGATGACGAAAAAGATTGAAATGCGATGAAAATGTAACACTTATCAATAAACAAATGACTACTTTTGGAAACAAAATTCCATGTTTTTAAAATAAAATTAATTTGAAATTAGAATTCTTAGCCAAACAAAAATTATTTTGATTTGAAATGGCCAGTACTGCAGAACGGCAATTTCATAGGTAAAGACCTAATATTACTGGATTTGATAATATGGATTTGCATAATTATTATGTTTAGTTCGAAAGTGGTTTATTCCGAAATGTCAGCCCAATAAAATTTCGTAAAGATCTGATGATGAGTTTCGGAGACAGACAAAGGAACTATTCAATAAATGCCAGCACATCAACTGCGATTGCTGCGATTTTTTTTTATGATTTGATTTACTTTATTTATCATTTTGTTTTACGAAATAGTCCCGTTAAAATTTCGTAAAAAATCTGTTGATAAATTTCGGAGACAGAAGAACTCTTCAATTATTAAACATCTGTTTATTGATAGCAAATCACTAGCGGTACTGTAAAGGAGTAGAGTAGGCGTAGTTTTATTTATTAACCGACTTCAAAAAAAGGAGGCGATTCTCAATTCGGTTTAATTTTTTTTTATGTTTTTTACCTCAGAACTCCGTTATTTATAAGCCGATTTGCTAAATTCTTTTTTTAATGGATAAGGTATGCCTCAGGAGTGGCCCCATATTTATTAACTTTTGCTTTGATAGCTTTTGAGTTAGCTTCAATAATACGAATTTATTCCACATAGTATATTGATGATGTTTTAATAACTTCCTGTCACTGATATTTACATAGCAAGTAGTGTTATACGAATTTGTGAGTTATACTTCCCTAGAAGTACAACTTAAAAGTGAAAAATAAAAACTTTTTTTTACAAAAAAATAACAACCGACTTCCAAAAAAAAAACCACTACAAAATGAAAAGAAGTCAAAATCCCAAAAAATGATAATGCGGAACCAAGGACACCGACTTTAGAAATTAAAGTTATTTTTCAATTTCAAGTGTTTTTATTTAGAAGTCGGTTTTTTTAGTAAAAAAGTTTATAAATAATAAATGACAACTATTTTATCTGGTTTTATTAAATTAACGATAGAAAACACGGAAGTGATATAAATTAAAGCAAATGAAATAAAATAACGACGTTAATTTGCCACATTTTATTGTGCGTGTGGCTGTTGGGTCTGATTATCTTAGTCTTAGAAGAAAAAAAAAATACTTTATGCACTAGAGCATAAAAAGCGACTTTACGTACAACATAAAGACGAACTTTTAGAGCATGAGAAGTGAAAAATACAGTGTTAATAGGTATGGGACGACAGTGTAAACTAATATTGTTGATTCGGATCTACCATAATAATTTGCAGGATTGTTGTGTAGCGGGTCAACTGTGATGCGGCACTAGGTATACTGCGGATGTTGCTACTCTGGCAGGATGGCCGTGAGATTCGTTCATTGTTGATCTATGGCGCAGAATGGCGCTTGCTACCATAATCATTTGCAGGGCAAGGATTTAGTTAATAGTACCATCGCACTAAGTTCAAAATCGCTTGACACTTTTCTTCTAATATTCATCTGCTACGAGTATAAGAGTGTAGCTGTGGTCGCGGTCCCGAAAGATGAGTATAAAGTAAAATAAAAATTTCAAACTGTAACAATTTGACAGCTCCTTGATCGCGTAGCAGTTAGGGCGGCTTTCGTAGTTCAAGTTTCAAGTTTCAAGTCAGATATGCGGTTGATCGTATAAAACTAACGGGAACGTATTTTATTAAATACTAGCTTCTGTCCGCGATGTCGTCCGCGTACATGCTTCCCAACCCAGCCCGTCGCCTCGCATCACCTGCCCACACTATTACTTCGTTTTCGCAATAGCGTTTTTTCTTTTTCTCGGCTCCTAAGAGTCTTGCGTGATGTTAGCGTGTAGCCTCCCTCAAGAATTGGGCTATCAAATGCAAAAATAATTGTTCAAATCCGATGGTAAGTATTTCTAGAGATGAGCGCATTCAAACAAACAAACTGTTCAGCTTTATTATTAGTATAGATATTCATTAATTTACCAATTCTAATTCAGCCGGCTGTCTAATTCTGCACGGTGTATGTACGAACCTGCGTGCGCAGTCCGTGTGTCCGTGCATTCGACACGGTGCACGGTCGTGTCTGTGTAATCGCGCGTGTTGCACGCTACTTGTGCGTGTGTTTGTTTATCTGGCTCGAATGTATTGTTGTATGGAATCACTATCAATTATCGTGTATTGACATAGCTTCCACGAGTAGTTCTTCGGCGGACACACGCCTTGTCTGCTGCCATTATAGATAGATAGAATACTCTTTATTATGTACACCATAAAAATAAACACCACACACACACACAGACCCTTTTATCCTCTCCAGGGCGACATCCACACGACAGAAACGGCTAGTGTAAAGAACAAACCTCGTAGTTGTGTATTCTGCCGCCATCCGAAATACACGTAACCCTGTTGTGGTTACATTAGTATAGACGTGAATGACGTGATGCCAGCGAGCGCAGCGTAAGGCCTCATTTACGGAGACGCGGGGCGTCGCGCGTTGCGTTGCGCGGCGCGGCCTGCACTGAATTCAAATATATGGCGTTGTATGAGTGCGTTTACGGAGAAGCGATTTTAGACGCGTTTGTTTGAATTAGGGCGTTTTTTGCGGCCGAGCCCGCGGATGGCACCGACGCGTCCCACGCGGCGTTTATCGCGGCGGCGCACGCAGCGGCAATTCTCGATGAAGCTATGTCCGAGGCGGAATCTTCTGTCAGTCTTATTTAGAAATCGCGCAACACAGACGTAGTCACCGTCGCAATGGAGTATGATATGCTCGACTTTTTTTTAGAAGACACGTGCACTCCCATCTCTCGCCAACATAAAACTAGTCGATTTGATCGAGGCGAGCGTGCGCCGCCGCGATGCCCGCCGCGTGCTTCGCTACACGCTAGAGGATTCGCCGCGGGCGCCGCGGCGGGCACCGCCACGCTTCCCGTCTCGCTTCTCTATGAACATGGTCGTATATTGCTATAAGTTTGTGTTTACGCGTGCGATGATGCGTGCCGCTTCACGCGCCGCCCCACCGTAAACAGAAAAAACGTCCGACGCGCCGCGAGACGCCACGCCACACGCGACGCGAGACGCCCCGCATCTCCGTAAATGAGGCCTTAGCGCTCCACTGACTGACTCCTAGTCGCGAGCTGACACGGACGAGTCGGCCAACGAGAGTACAGACTACGGCTGATTTATGAATGTTTCATTAGTTATTGATACACCGGTTTTACATATTTTTAATTGGATGTTTTAACAGTACACAGCCGCTAATGAGACATCGAGTTTGTGAGTACGCTGCTCAAAAACACGAGCTGCTGCTCGATGATGCTGTTGACGCGTGTCGCTCGTCTATATGAGCACTTATCATGTGTCAGTTAACTCTACTCGAAATAGATCTATAATCACGAGCACAGAACAGAAAGAGGCGGCAGCTGCGCGCCGTGACTGTGACGAAGGATTGCTCTCAGCATGATGCTGTGCTTTGGCGGGCCCACGGCACAGCGCTGACCAAAGCTGCGCTAATTGCGTAACATACTAATCATAACCTGAATCATTTTGAAGGATATTGTTAATCCATTGCTTCATATGTTCGAAGATTTGCCTGCTCATGCTCAACAACATAAATATCGCAATGAATGACAGTCATTGAGCTGTCAAAATGAAAGCCATTGCTACTGTTAAGGTGGTTTCACACCGGCGCCCGCTCACCCATCCCATCCACGCCTCACCTACCGCCTTTAGTGTGTTACGCAATTACCCCGCAGATGCTTCATGTGCCTGTAATCCTGTAATTACCCTCCCCGGGTATCCTTCAGACCGGAATATATGTACGTATTAATATCCATATGATCGGTGTAACAGGGACCCGGCGGGCCAGCGGTGCTGCGGTGGAGGTGAGTCGGGTCGATACCAGCAGGGTGTGTTCTGAGTTTAGAGCTGTAGCCGACATGTTTTTACCACTGTACAGTTGGGGGCAAAAATATGTAGAAAATTTTGTATCTAGCCTGTTCTTTCACTGCAACGCAAGATGAGAGCAGCGGTGCGGTGGCCCAGTGGTACGAGTAACGGCGAGTTGTCGTAGGCTCACACCCAGTCAAGCGCTTTACTTTATGTAAATGATTTCATCACCACTGCTCTCAAAACGGTGAAGGAAAACATCGTGAAAAAACCGGCATTTCCTGGAACCAAAAACTCGAAGACATTTAATATATCTACGTCAATTACGGCCCACTCCCTCTCGAAGAAAGGAGGTCTGAGTCCCAGCAGTGGCAACATTATATGCAGATTATGCTACGGCAAGGGCTTTCGGCTCGCTACTATTAATTTCATGGGACTTAAAAATCATCAGCATCAGTCTCCTGCCCTTGTCCCAATTTATTAGCGGTCAGCGCAACATGTCTGTTTCTTCCATACTTCTCTATTAGTCGTCATCTCGGTACTCACTCCATTTCTAACCATATCATCTTTCATAAATGGCGAGATGTGGGACTATAGGTACACTTCTGTCTAACTTTTTGGTGAATACAGGCGTATTGTTATGTTATGGATGGCAAACTCGCCGACGGCCACCTGGACACCTGGACACGCTGGTAAGCCACAGCGTAAACACATTTGCAATACCAAAGGCACAGCCGATGCGTTTTCATTAATGATCCAAGCTAAAAAGTCTTGTTCATGTACTGAATTTTGTGGACTGTGGCAACACACTCTTATTAGGCACTTTTACTGTGGACCTGTGTCGTATAAAAGTTATTTACGAGGTGTATAAAGTAGTCCTATATGGAGCCAGTCGAGTTGTGTTGAGTCATCCTCGTGTCGTAGTGCGCAACGTGCTTATGAGGTCATGAACATGCAGAGAGCTTCGTAACACTGGAAATATTATGAGAGAGAGAGAGAGAGTGGAGTTTTAGTCTACATTGCTCATCAGTAGGTCGTAAAGCTCTTTGAGAAGAAGCTCGTCTAGGGAAGTAGTACCAAAGGGGGTTGCTGTGTTCCCATTTGAAAGGATGGGATGCCGGTGTGATTAGAGGCACTGCCATTACAGCCTAGTCTCTAGGATAGCAACACGATGTCTGCTTTAATACGAGTATGTAGACTTACTATGTAGAATCATCACAGATGATTCTACATAGTAAGTCTTCTATCAGCTGTGATGATTCTGATATCGCAGATGTATCATAAGGACGCTGACAACTTACCATCTGAGTGGCAATTCCTGTATTTTTTTGAGCGTTCGCTTTCTAACGTAAGTCTCAATCTGACAAAAATACCTTAAATTGAATAAAATTTTAATCTTCTAATAAATTTTTGGTAAGTTTTCACATTGATTGGCGCTGAGATGAGATAGCGACTAGACTTTGAACTTTTTTAAATATGGAATTAGTATTCAGGTGGCCCGCCGGCGTCATTGCCAACCAAGAACTTCAAATATCATGTACTTTGAGGTTACTTTAGAAATCGATTTAAGTTTGTAACGTTCTATAATGTTTAATGGCCAGTGACGGCAGATTTGTGGGCGGTCGTGCGAGAGGATTATTATCGATCATTATGTCGATGCGATAACCATCGGTAACCATGTCGATCGGTGGTCTCGATGGCTGATTCATGTAAGTAATAAAGGTTTTGGTCGTGTCTTGGGAAGCAACGATTTCGTCAGCACTGATATTCTCCAGAAGTGTGCTCTTTAAAGACACAGTACGCAGCCTTAAATTATGGCACTTAGCGTTTTAGAAAAATTGCAGGTTTTCTGCAGCGTATATCAGAAATGTGTGGTTTAAAAGAAAATATCAGCTCTGCCATACAAAACTTCAATACCTACTCAATAACTCGACCCAAATGTATGGGACAGCTGATATTTTTTTCGCGATTACGATATTGGTCCCATGGAAAAAGTTGTACAGTTTGATGGTCTGTAACACACCCTTAATTATGAGCACACATTTCTGATACACGCAGTCTATGTGTAATTCATTGACTTGTTGTAGGTTACAATTTTGTTCATACAAATTCTAAATTTTGAGAGACCAAATCTATTAGGACGTCTGTATTTAGAGACACCCACAGAAAGAAACGCAGTGATAAAATTAAATATAAACATCATCATTTAAGTATATTACTCACACATTTATTTTACAAAGTGAACAAGTCTTCAAATTAAACAGACACTGGAATATTCGAAACAATATAACAATATAAACCACAGAAATACACCGACACATGTTTCCATGAATTAATAAGAAATAGCCCAAGTTTGTCTGTTAGTCGGCAAAGAAGTGGGTCGGGCGGCGTGCCAAGTGCAGCGGGTCACCGGCGACGGGTCACTGGGTACACTGCGGATGTTCCTACTCTGTGGCGGAGTGGCCGTGACGATGAGATATTCGAGTTCATTCAAAATAATTTTAATAAATTATCATGGGCAAAAATATGGGAAATTATTATGAAACGTCAGAAACTAGGTGCACGGTTCCAATTGGTCGTTTCGTATAGAGAAGAGCCAGCACGAAACTAAACGTTTATTCTTTAAAAAAGAAATGTTATTAGGTACATTACAATATTTACAACAGTAGATTGTACAACTAGTGCATAAAAGAAGACATTTTACAAAAAAAAAAAAAAAAAAAAATGGTAAAATGCTTCGTTTATGCCCGAGTTATACACTCTGCTTTTCACTTCGATTACGAGAAAATAAAACAGGCATAAAGTATAAAACAATATTTTCACTGTTCAAAAATGTTGCAAAATTGAAGAAGAGAATATGTAGCTCATTCCCGCCACGCAACTGTTTAAAAGTTTTTTTTTTTAATTTTCTGCATGTGTCATTCGACTTAGGGTTTTTAACCGACTTCAAAAAAGAAGGAGGTTCTCAATTTGGATTTATATATAATATATATATATATATTACTAGCGACCCGCCCCGGCTTCGCACGGGTGCAATGCTGATCACTATCACTACATAGTATAAAACAAAGTCGCTTCCCGCTGTCTGTCTGTTTCTATGTATGCTTAGAACTTTAAAAATAAGCAACGGATTTTGATGCGGTTTCTTTTAATAGATAGAGTGATTCAAGAGGAAGGTTTATATGCATATAATACATGCATAATATAGTAGAGAAACACTGATAATTTTAGAGCCATTATTTCTCTTAAAAAGTATAGGATAAAAAATGGTTATTGTGGGTTATCCCTAAGAGATAGACATATGCCATCGCGGACTTTTTTGTAGACCTTTTTAAGGTTTACAATACTGTAGTACATTATTTTGATCTATCTCGTAGGGTTAAGCCAGCTCTTACGTTGTACAGCGCAAAATGTAAGCGCAAAAAAATGTGTTTATTTACGACATCCCATTAGAAACCTCTAAAATGATCAGTGTTTCTCTACTATATTATACATGTATTATACATATAAACCTTCCTCTTGAATTATTCTATCTATTAAAAAACCCCCCATTAAAATCCCTTGCGCAGTTTTAAAGATTTAAGCATACATAGGGACAGACAGCGGGAAGCGACTTTGTTTTATACTATGTAGTGATGTATGTTCGGGCATAACTCCGTCATATCTTATCTTATGTCTTTACCTATGAAATTGCCGTTTTGTATGAAAAAATTTAAACGATTTTTTTTCATGTATTTTTTATTTGTATTAATCGAAGTAATCACCCATGCAATCAATGCATCTTTGCCAACGCAGTGGCAATTTATTGATGCCCTTCTTAAAGAAATCAGCTGGACGGGAGGCAACAAATTCTTCAAAGGCATTTTGTACTGCCTCTCGGGTACCTATTGAATTTTTTTACCGCCAAGAAGTTATCTAAATTCTGGAAAAAGTAGTAGTCTGTAGGCGCAAGGTCTGGTGAGTAGGGCGGATGACGGAGAGCTTCCAACCCCAGTTCTTGCAACTTGGAGACCGTCTGCTGTGCAGTATGAGGTCGCGCGTTGTCGTGCAGGAGCAGCGGAGACGAGCGATTGACCAATGCTGGTTGGAGATCTGCCAGCTTCTCCATCATTGTGTTCAGTTCTTCACAGTACACATCTGCATTAATGCTCACCCCGTTTGGTAAGAAGCTGTGATGAATCACACCGGCGCTAGACCACCAAACAGTGACCATCACTTTTCTAGGGGTAAGTTTTCGTTTAGGGCATTGTTTAGGTGCTGAACCAGGATCCAACCAACTTGCTGAGCGCTTGTGGCTATCAAACAGAATCCAGTTTTCATCGCAGGTAACAATGCGGTTCAAAATTCCTTCATTTGTGTTCTGTTGAGCAGGGCAAGGCACGTCGCGACGCGTACTTGGCGCTGGCGATCATTGAGTTCGTAGGGCACCCATTTGTCAAGCTTTTTTACCTTGCCAATTTGACGCAAATGGACCAATATTGTTTTGACGCTAACGTCGAAAGCTGTTGCTAATTCAGCCGTAGATTGTGTATCATCAGCTTCCACAATCGCCTTTAATTCGCCACTGTCAACCAAAGTCTTCGGACGACCGCGAAGTTCATTTTTCAGGTCGAAATTTCCAGAACGGAAGCGAGCAAACCAATAACAGGTGGTGCGTTGGTTTGTAATGTTAGCTCCGTAAACGTCGTTGATGTTGCGTGCCGATTGTGCCGCGTTGCTGCCACGACGGTACTCATATTCCATAATTACTCGAATTTTTAACGTATCCATGATGACGAAAAAGATTGAAATGCGATGAAAATGTAACACTTATCAATAAACAAATGACTACTTTTGGAAACAAAATTCCATGTTTTTAAAATAAAATTAATTTGAAATTAGAATTCTTAGCCAAACAAAAATTATTTTGATTTGAAATGGCCAGTACTGCAGAACGGCAATTTCATAGGTAAAGACCTAA
Organism: Eremobia ochroleuca; assembly: GCA_949629135.1. Classification (NCBI taxonomy): domain Eukaryota; kingdom Metazoa; phylum Arthropoda; class Insecta; order Lepidoptera; family Noctuidae; genus Eremobia; species Eremobia ochroleuca. The sequence goes on along the minus strand of OX451411.1, from coordinate 113,626 downwards.
TATTACTGGATTTGATAATATGGATTTGCATAATTATTATGTTTAGTTCGAAAGTGGTTTATTCCGAAATGTCAGCCCAATAAAATTTCGTAAAGATCTGATGATGAGTTTCGGAGACAGACAAAGGAACTATTCAATAAATGCCAGCACATCAACTGCGATTGCTGCGATTTTTTTTTATGATTTGATTTACTTTATTTATCATTTTGTTTTACGAAATAGTCCCGTTAAAATTTCGTAAAAAATCTGTTGATAAATTTCGGAGACAGAAGAACTCTTCAATTATTAAACATCTGTTTATTGATAGCAAATCACTAGCGGTACTGTAAAGGAGTAGAGTAGGCGTAGTTTTATTTATTAACCGACTTCAAAAAAAGGAGGCGATTCTCAATTCGGTTTAATTTTTTTTTATGTTTTTTACCTCAGAACTCCGTTATTTATAAGCCGATTTGCTAAATTCTTTTTTTAATGGATAAGGTATGCCTCAGGAGTGGCCCCATATTTATTAACTTTTGCTTTGATAGCTTTTGAGTTAGCTTCAATAATACGAATTTATTCCACATAGTATATTGATGATGTTTTAATAACTTCCTGTCACTGATATTTACATAGCAAGTAGTGTTATACGAATTTGTGAGTTATACTTCCCTAGAAGTACAACTTAAAAGTGAAAAATAAAAACTTTTTTTTACAAAAAAATAACAACCGACTTCCAAAAAAAAAACCACTACAAAATGAAAAGAAGTCAAAATCCCAAAAAATGATAATGCGGAACCAAGGACACCGACTTTAGAAATTAAAGTTATTTTTCAATTTCAAGTGTTTTTATTTAGAAGTCGGTTTTTTTAGTAAAAAAGTTTATAAATAATAAATGACAACTATTTTATCTGGTTTTATTAAATTAACGATAGAAAACACGGAAGTGATATAAATTAAAGCAAATGAAATAAAATAACGACGTTAATTTGCCACATTTTATTGTGCGTGTGGCTGTTGGGTCTGATTATCTTAGTCTTAGAAGAAAAAAAAAATACTTTATGCACTAGAGCATAAAAAGCGACTTTACGTACAACATAAAGACGAACTTTTAGAGCATGAGAAGTGAAAAATACAGTGTTAATAGGTATGGGACGACAGTGTAAACTAATATTGTTGATTCGGATCTACCATAATAATTTGCAGGATTGTTGTGTAGCGGGTCAACTGTGATGCGGCACTAGGTATACTGCGGATGTTGCTACTCTGGCAGGATGGCCGTGAGATTCGTTCATTGTTGATCTATGGCGCAGAATGGCGCTTGCTACCATAATCATTTGCAGGGCAAGGATTTAGTTAATAGTACCATCGCACTAAGTTCAAAATCGCTTGACACTTTTCTTCTAATATTCATCTGCTACGAGTATAAGAGTGTAGCTGTGGTCGCGGTCCCGAAAGATGAGTATAAAGTAAAATAAAAATTTCAAACTGTAACAATTTGACAGCTCCTTGATCGCGTAGCAGTTAGGGCGGCTTTCGTAGTTCAAGTTTCAAGTTTCAAGTCAGATATGCGGTTGATCGTATAAAACTAACGGGAACGTATTTTATTAAATACTAGCTTCTGTCCGCGATGTCGTCCGCGTACATGCTTCCCAACCCAGCCCGTCGCCTCGCATCACCTGCCCACACTATTACTTCGTTTTCGCAATAGCGTTTTTTCTTTTTCTCGGCTCCTAAGAGTCTTGCGTGATGTTAGCGTGTAGCCTCCCTCAAGAATTGGGCTATCAAATGCAAAAATAATTGTTCAAATCCGATGGTAAGTATTTCTAGAGATGAGCGCATTCAAACAAACAAACTGTTCAGCTTTATTATTAGTATAGATATTCATTAATTTACCAATTCTAATTCAGCCGGCTGTCTAATTCTGCACGGTGTATGTACGAACCTGCGTGCGCAGTCCGTGTGTCCGTGCATTCGACACGGTGCACGGTCGTGTCTGTGTAATCGCGCGTGTTGCACGCTACTTGTGCGTGTGTTTGTTTATCTGGCTCGAATGTATTGTTGTATGGAATCACTATCAATTATCGTGTATTGACATAGCTTCCACGAGTAGTTCTTCGGCGGACACACGCCTTGTCTGCTGCCATTATAGATAGATAGAATACTCTTTATTATGTACACCATAAAAATAAACACCACACACACACACAGACCCTTTTATCCTCTCCAGGGCGACATCCACACGACAGAAACGGCTAGTGTAAAGAACAAACCTCGTAGTTGTGTATTCTGCCGCCATCCGAAATACACGTAACCCTGTTGTGGTTACATTAGTATAGACGTGAATGACGTGATGCCAGCGAGCGCAGCGTAAGGCCTCATTTACGGAGACGCGGGGCGTCGCGCGTTGCGTTGCGCGGCGCGGCCTGCACTGAATTCAAATATATGGCGTTGTATGAGTGCGTTTACGGAGAAGCGATTTTAGACGCGTTTGTTTGAATTAGGGCGTTTTTTGCGGCCGAGCCCGCGGATGGCACCGACGCGTCCCACGCGGCGTTTATCGCGGCGGCGCACGCAGCGGCAATTCTCGATGAAGCTATGTCCGAGGCGGAATCTTCTGTCAGTCTTATTTAGAAATCGCGCAACACAGACGTAGTCACCGTCGCAATGGAGTATGATATGCTCGACTTTTTTTTAGAAGACACGTGCACTCCCATCTCTCGCCAACATAAAACTAGTCGATTTGATCGAGGCGAGCGTGCGCCGCCGCGATGCCCGCCGCGTGCTTCGCTACACGCTAGAGGATTCGCCGCGGGCGCCGCGGCGGGCACCGCCACGCTTCCCGTCTCGCTTCTCTATGAACATGGTCGTATATTGCTATAAGTTTGTGTTTACGCGTGCGATGATGCGTGCCGCTTCACGCGCCGCCCCACCGTAAACAGAAAAAACGTCCGACGCGCCGCGAGACGCCACGCCACACGCGACGCGAGACGCCCCGCATCTCCGTAAATGAGGCCTTAGCGCTCCACTGACTGACTCCTAGTCGCGAGCTGACACGGACGAGTCGGCCAACGAGAGTACAGACTACGGCTGATTTATGAATGTTTCATTAGTTATTGATACACCGGTTTTACATATTTTTAATTGGATGTTTTAACAGTACACAGCCGCTAATGAGACATCGAGTTTGTGAGTACGCTGCTCAAAAACACGAGCTGCTGCTCGATGATGCTGTTGACGCGTGTCGCTCGTCTATATGAGCACTTATCATGTGTCAGTTAACTCTACTCGAAATAGATCTATAATCACGAGCACAGAACAGAAAGAGGCGGCAGCTGCGCGCCGTGACTGTGACGAAGGATTGCTCTCAGCATGATGCTGTGCTTTGGCGGGCCCACGGCACAGCGCTGACCAAAGCTGCGCTAATTGCGTAACATACTAATCATAACCTGAATCATTTTGAAGGATATTGTTAATCCATTGCTTCATATGTTCGAAGATTTGCCTGCTCATGCTCAACAACATAAATATCGCAATGAATGACAGTCATTGAGCTGTCAAAATGAAAGCCATTGCTACTGTTAAGGTGGTTTCACACCGGCGCCCGCTCACCCATCCCATCCACGCCTCACCTACCGCCTTTAGTGTGTTACGCAATTACCCCGCAGATGCTTCATGTGCCTGTAATCCTGTAATTACCCTCCCCGGGTATCCTTCAGACCGGAATATATGTACGTATTAATATCCATATGATCGGTGTAACAGGGACCCGGCGGGCCAGCGGTGCTGCGGTGGAGGTGAGTCGGGTCGATACCAGCAGGGTGTGTTCTGAGTTTAGAGCTGTAGCCGACATGTTTTTACCACTGTACAGTTGGGGGCAAAAATATGTAGAAAATTTTGTATCTAGCCTGTTCTTTCACTGCAACGCAAGATGAGAGCAGCGGTGCGGTGGCCCAGTGGTACGAGTAACGGCGAGTTGTCGTAGGCTCACACCCAGTCAAGCGCTTTACTTTATGTAAATGATTTCATCACCACTGCTCTCAAAACGGTGAAGGAAAACATCGTGAAAAAACCGGCATTTCCTGGAACCAAAAACTCGAAGACATTTAATATATCTACGTCAATTACGGCCCACTCCCTCTCGAAGAAAGGAGGTCTGAGTCCCAGCAGTGGCAACATTATATGCAGATTATGCTACGGCAAGGGCTTCCCTCTACCTTCATCATGCACGAGGACAATAATTCAAAGCGAATTTCAATTGTTTTTCAATTGTTGAACCATAATACAAATATAGTGCAATCTTTAAAAAAAAAAAAACAAGTGACACACTCCACTGAAAATGTTTGGCAAAACCAAACATTTTCTTTTAATGAGAGCATCAAGAGAATTCCACCGTCCCTCTACCTACTTGTACCTATATACGTCAGTAAAATACGAACGCATTTGGAATACGCAACACCTATTTGGAACCCTTACTATAAAAAGTATATTGACATTATTGAATTGGTCCAACGCAAATTCCTACGTGCATGCACTATAGATGCTTTAAAAAGAAAATTTCTTATCAATTTTTAGTACAAAAATATGACCTTACTACTGTAAAATCCAGACGCAGCCTACTTGAGAGTTGAGATGATGACCCTATTTAGTAGGGGAGAGTGGGATATTCCCGGACACCGTGGTCTTACAAAATCTAGCCCCACCCGCGCCTCTCAGGTGCGGTGAGTAGGCAGCCGCAGCGGCCGCCATCTTTAGTGCGCAGAAAGTTGTCAAAACGGAAGGCCGCTCATTTGTTTCAAAGTATGTTCTATTAAACATTTTCTCTCTTATTAAGTTCTATCCTATGTTTACTTATTATTACACTGCTGTTTGTTGTCCCTAAATAAATAAATAAATAAACTGAAATAAATAACGAAATAAAATTTAAAAAATATCGTCCGTATGATATGTTCATTGTGACATTGCGTATTGTGTCATTTGTTTCGTTCAACCAATGCTTTAATTACAGTCCTTTCTCTGTAGTTTTACCTGTGAGTTTACATCACTGTCAAAATCTTCATTGCTTTTACAATAGGGTTGTTATTGGTTTGCTGCCATTGACAAGTTTCTCAATTTCACGGAGATCTTTATTATCATTACAATAAGGTTGCCATTGGGTGGCTGCTGTCAGAGGTAAAATGACTGTAGGAGAAAACCGATTTTGAATTTCACTATCCACATAATTATTATGTTTGCCCTTGACTGTACACACCGTGACCGAGCGACCTACATACTAAAAAACAACCCTAGGTACGTGTGACCATGCGATAATAACTTTCGAAGAGAGAAAGTTACACCGAGTTTTGAACAGATTTGTGTGATTCTCTGTGTATTGTGTTTGCCTCCCCCGAATACTGGCAGTGTGATGTTGGGTGTCTCCAAAGAGTTAGACAGAGGTGTACCTATATATAGTATCCACGTATCGCCAATTATGTTGAAATCCCATGTTATAGGGAGCCAGCCTATTCGTTCATTCCCATTAGTTCGATTCATTAGTTCGATCGTCGAACTAGTGAGAATTTTTTTTCTCATCTGTTCGACCGTCGAACTAGTGAGAACTTTTTTCTCATTTGTTCGACCGTCGAATTAATTAGATTTAAAAATAGTTCTACTACATTTAAATGTTTTACTAATTTCGTAATAAAATAAAAAACGCTTGGTTCGTTAAAAAATATATATTCGTGTACTTATATTTGTACATCTATAGCATATCTTTGATCAAATAAACAGTTGAAAAACTTATAAATTATAAACTGGCTTCCTAACAAAGTAAATAATAGTAATAGTAAATAAACAATACATACAGATTACACAAATCATCGTCATATCACCCGGAAGTCGTCCACTGTACATTTCCTTAAATGCATCTATACCTACAGCACCTAGGTAGGTATGTGCATTATAAACATTTAGCTAAACACCCCGTCAGAAGGAGTATGGTTATAGTTATTATTTTCCTTTTGAGGGTAGATGCTGTTTGAGCCTGTTTAACTATGCAAAATGACGGATGTGTTATACTGGTTATGCGCTGCAGTTGCAACGTTTTATTTGGTGGTGCCTGTTTAGTTTACTGTTTATTTTTTTGCAATGACGTCTAAAGAATTAATAATTATTAAAAGAGGTCGAGGAAGAATTCTGCAATTTGAAGGACATCAATATTACTCAATGCGTAAATATAAAAATGGTCAAAGCATATGGCGGTGTATAAATTATAAAAGTTTAAAATGTACTGGATCCGTAACATTGAATATGGTAAGTCCTGAGTGTTTTATACGTATAATATAAATTATAACGTGTAGACATAAACTATTAAACTAATACAATTATTTTGTTTAAGGACCTCACTGAAACTTTACAAATAAAACCTCACTGCGGCCAATGTAATCCAGATGAAACACGAAATTCAGTTAATTTGATTTTAAATAATGCTTGCAATGAAGCAGCATTGGGAAGAGAACCAGCTCCAAGAATCTATAACAGAGCTCTAATTACTTAATTAATTTGATTTTTGATTATTTATTATACATATAAACTAATTTTTGTTCTTTCTGGTTAAGCTTGTTGGGATAAGCAAGACAGAAAAATATTAGATTACGTTTAATATTTCATTATTACATTATTTTTTGATAGGTGAGGAAGCCAGCTTATAATTTATAAGTTTTTCAACTGTTTATTTGATCAAAGATATGCTATAGATGTACAAATATAAGTACACGAATATATATTTTTTAACGAACCAAGCGTTTTTTATTTTATTACGAAATTAGTAAAACATTTAAATGTAGTAGAACTATTTTTAAATCTAATTAATTCGACGGTCGAACAAATGAGAAAAAAGTTCTCACTAGTTCGACGGTCGAACAGATGAGAAAAAAAATTCTCACTAGTTCGACGATCGAACTAATGAATCGAACTAATGGGAATGAACGAGCCTATTGCCATCAACTGGGCACAGAAACAGACTCCGCGCTGCTACTGATAAATTCCAAATTTAAAAACCCAGTAACAATTGGTTGTTCACCTTTATTAATGCAGCTTCGTTCGCGTAAAGGTTTTCATTTAAACATTTATAACATATCCTATGTCACTTAGGGATACCTAATGTAGCTTCCCATTAGTGAAATAATTTTCGGAATCCTATCAGATGTTCCGAAGACTACCCCCTACAAACGTAACGAGTCGAACGTAACTTAACGTGTCGTTTTTGATTTGATTTTTAATTTAATTTAATTACTAACCTTTAGTTGATAAGTTATTGCTGTACTAATCATTGGACCAGTGTTGTCAAATTAATAAATAAATTATTATTATTATTATTATTGTAACAAACTCACACATTTTACCTCTCCATAATATTAGCTAATATAGATTATTCCTTATTTATCTATCCCATAATTATTAAATTTTTTTCACTCCTCATGCTCTAAAAGTTCGTCTTTATGTGTGTGTAGGCGACAACAAGTTGCTTTTTATGCTCTAGTGCATAAAGTATTTTTATTTTCTAAGACTCAGCCCCAACAGCCACACGCACAATAACACGTCGCAGATTAAAGTAGTTATTTTATTTCATTTGCTTTAATTTATATCAATTCCGTGTTTTCTATCGTTAATTTAATATAACTAGATAAAATAGCTATCATTTGTTATTTAAAAACGCATAGAAACGTTTTTATGAGTTGGCAGTATGAAGTACCCAGGTCGAATGACACATCTTGAAAAAAAAAAAAAAAAAAACTACACTAGTTGTACAGACGCCAGCACACAGGATTCAGAGAGTTGATGTTAACGGGAAAAGGTCACCCGGATCTGTAGTAAGAATGGGGGTCCCACAGGGCTCAATACTTGGACCATTTTTATTTATTGTTTATATCAATGACTTGCCTTACCTCATAAAGGATGAACATGATATAGTTTTGTTTGCAGATGACACTTCACTTTTATTTAAACTCAAACGTCAACAGCTGGTTACTGACAGTATAAATAGTGCCCTCGCAAAAGTAGTTAACTGGTTTAATGTTAATAATTTACTTCTTAACGAAAAAAAAACCAAATGTATTAAGTTTACGATACCAAATGTTAGACAAGTAGAAACTAGTGTTCTCATAAAGGGTGAAGAGTTAAAACCCGAAAATACCTACATAAACTCAAACGTCAACAGCTGGTTACTGACAGTATAAATAGTGCCCTCGCAAAAGTAGTTAACTGGTTTAATGTTAATAATTTACTTCTTAACGAAAAAAAAACCAAATGTATTAAGTTTACGATACCAAATGTTAGACAAGTAGAAACTAGTGTTCTCATAAAGGGTGAAGAGTTAAAACCCGAAAATACCACAGTATTCTTAGGCATAACTTTGGATGCCAAGCTTCAATGGGGCCCCCATATAGATAAATTGTCAAAAAAGCTTAGCTCTGCAGCATACGCCGTTAGGAAAATTCGTGACTTAACTGATTTAGAGACAGCCCGTTTAGTTTACTTTAGTTATTTTCATAGTGTGATGTCATACGGTATTCTGTTGTGGGGAAATGCCGCCGAAATTCAGATAATTTTTATTTTACAAAAAAGGGCAATTCGTTCCATTTATAAATTAAGTCCCAGACACTCCCTCAGAGACAAATTTAAAGAGATTAATATAATGACTGTGCCTTCTCAGTACATTTATGATAATCTTTTGTATGCACATAAAAATATTAATCTGTTTAAGAAATACAGTGATATCCATAATATAAATACTAGGAACAAACATAAATTTGTTGTTCCTACAACAAGGCTCAAGAAAATAGGTGGCTCGTTTAGATGCCAATGTATACGTTTTTATAATAAACTTCCTAGCCACATTCAAGAACTAAGCATTAATAAATTCAAATCTTTTATAAAGCTAAAACTATGCCACAAAGCCTATTATACTGTAAAAGACTATATTGAGGACAAAAACGCTTGGGATTGAGCTGCTCCAATAGGTCTAGACAGTGAATGTTGTTTATTTTTTATTTTGCTGATTTACACTTTTGTTATTTTTTTTCTTTCTTAATATCTATTTATGACATGACATGAACATTTACTGTTTAAAGTCTTATATTATTTTAATTATTGTGAATGTGAGGACTATGTGGGTCATTGTTTCCGTTTTAATCATGGTCTGGCAGTTTGAGTGGTTTATGCGGTCTACACAAATGTTCTGAGTTGAGCTGCACGGTTACTGACGAATGCGTGCACTGACTGCACAGGTCCACTCAATCTGTGTGGTTCTTCCCTCAAAATACCACTTCAGACACCAATCTACATGGTCCTCAAAGATCAAAGATGATGTCCGGATTTTTATATACACATTGACATTGATGAATTTTATATAAACAATGACATGGATATTTACTTTGTATAGTATCTTATTTTTATTATTATTATTGTGAGTGTGAAGACTATGTGGGTCATTTCTTTTTTCTTTTTTCCTTCTTAGTTAGTTTTAATCATGGTCTGGCAGTTTGAGTAATTTATGCGGCCTACCCAAATGTCCTTTCATTGGTATTGTTCGTCGAATCGTAAGGCTCCTCAAGTTCTGAGTTGAGCTACACAATTTTTGACAAATGCGTGCACTGACTGGACAGGTCCGCTCAATCTGTGTGGTTCTTTACTCAAAAGACCATTTCAGACACCAATCTGCATGGTCTTCACATGATCTGACCAAGATTATGTCTGGACTTTAAAAGAGACTGTGACCTCTGAGTTTGTTTCGGCCTTTCTTCTCAGAGTAGTCAGATAGGAAACGCCGACCTCATCTAGTTTAAAAAATATGATTGACATGTAAAAGTGTTTGTACAAACCTACTTACAGAAAATAAATCATTTATCATTTATCATTTATCAAGCTACCCGAAACTGTCAGATTTTCCCAATCAACTTTGAACCTTATACTTTAGCGCTAAAGTTGAAAATCTATTAACCTTTTCGACGCCCATCTATATAATACGCGATGTGTCCTCCAGCGCCACGCTACAAATGTATAACGTATCTATAGTAAAACGTAGGGATGGGATTAATGTCCTATCGACAAATCACTACATAGTATAAAACAAAGTCGCTTCCCTGTCTGTCTGTCCCTATATATGCTTAGATCTTTAAAACTACGCAACGGATTTTGATGCGGTTTTTTTTAATAGATAGAGTGATTCAAGAGAAAGGTTTATATGTATAATACATGCATAATATAGTAGAGAAACACTGATGATTTTAGAGGTTTCTAATGTAATGTCGTAAATAAACACATTTTTTTGCGCTTACATTGTAAACGCTGGCTGAACCCGTCGAGATAGATCAAAATAATGTACTACAGTATTGTACACCTTAAAAAGATCTACAAAAAAGTCCGCGATGGTATATGTCTATCTCTTAGGGATAACCCACAATAACCATTTTTTATCCTATACTTTTTGCGAGAAATAATGGCTCTAAAATTATAATCAGTGTTTCTCCATTGCACCCGTGCGAAGCCGGGGCGGGTCGCTAGTAATATTATAAGTCGAAATTAATGTTTATTCACCAATGTACGAAGCTAAATAAAAACTGATACCGTATTTTCATATTTTGTTTTATTTCATTAAAAAAATCAATATGAAAACCTATATATATTTGCCATAATAAAAGAAAAGAATTGTAAATTTATTAAACGTGTGTTCTAGCAGGCACATCCCTATTTGTCTCCAAATGTAATCCTTCTACTTCATATCAAGTCGTTGGCGCTCGAGGCACGTCAAAATCCTTTCTGATATAAGGATGTCTAGATGTCGATGTCTATGGTATTTTTCTTTTTTCTATTCACTGTGGTCGAGTTACACGTGCATAACCTCAACCGATTCATGCATAATTTATTTCGTTTACTTACAACAAATAGAACCAAATACAATCAATAGAAGCTAGATACGTGGTTTTCTACGTGTTTTTTTTTTTTAATTAAAATGGAGGGTGACTGTTTTACGCAGATGTTACAGATCTTTATTTGTTAATGGTAGGTAGAGATGTAAGTGCTGTATTATACCGTTTGTATTGAAACGTATAAAACGAAAAATACCGTATAATACGGTATTATACCATTTGCCACGGTATTTTATGTATAAATCGATTGTTTTTGTATTTTTTAAGTAAATTATCTGAGTAATAATTAAAATACTGAAAATACGGTGGAAATGCACAGATATAAAACATGAAATGGTATTTTGAAGTGAACACTTCTTTAGCATCGTTGTGATTTGAAAATCAATGAAACGAAAAAGCGACGGTAAAAAGAGATAAACACACATCTATAGGATTTAACGTGCGAGAGAATGAGATAGAAGTAGTGATGAGCAAAATCCAAGACCAAGACCATGATCAAGACTCGAAGTATTTGAGCAAGACCAAGACTATCTATACACTAGCAAGACCAACACCAAGACCGAACAAGCAAGACCAAGACCAAGACTGAGTAAGCAACACGAAGACCAATACAAAGACTGTCCCAGTCTTGGTCTTGGTCTTGCTTTGCTCATCACTAGATGACGATGACGATCACGATGACGATGACGATGACGATGACGATGACGATCACGATGACGATCACGACGACGATCACGCTCACAATCACGATGACGATGACGATCACGATGACGATGACGATCACGATCACGATGACGATCACGCTCACGATCACGATGACGATCACGCTCACGATCACGATCACGATAACGATGACGATCACGATGACGATGACACTCACGATGACGATGACGATCACGATCACGATCACGATGACGATCACGCTCACGATCACGATCACGATCACGATGACGATGACGATCACGATGACGATGACACTCACGATGACGATGACGATCACGATGACGATCACGATGACGATGACGATCACGATCACGATGACGATGATGATGACGATTACGATGATGATGACGATCACGATGAAGATGACGATCACGATGACGATCACGATCACGATGACGATCACGCTCACGATCACGATCACGATCACGATGACGATCACGCTCACGATCACGATCACGATGACGATGACGATCACGATGACGATGACAATCACGATGACGATGACGATCACGATCACGATCACGATGACGATCACGCTCACGATCACGATGACGATGACGATCATGATGACGATGACAATCACGATGACGATCACGATGACGATGACGATCACGATCACGATGACGATGACGATGACGATCACGATCACGATCACGATGACGATGATGATGATGATGATGATGATGATGACGATGATGATGATAATGATGATCTTCGTAGATTGTCGGTACTGCTCTGGGTGCCTTCAAGCAGAAACCTAATACGCTGATCTGATAGTCGTGTACACGACTATTAGATTAGATTATTATATTAGAATTAGTCATTCTAAAATATAGAATACAATCGAAACTTCAAATATATTTTATTTATTAAACTACAACTCTTCGTAATAACGCAGGATCTTAAAAAGTTAATCAAAATATAAAATACCAATAATACCGTAAGTTATGGTAAAATACCTGTTTAATACCTAGGGTATTATACGGTATTTTTACAACCATAATGGTAGGTATAGGTGTCGCAAAATACTAGCAATGATTTTTCTTGTTTTTAGAAACTAATAGAAAACGGAAGTACATTCCTGAAACGGAAGTTGACGACTTAACGGAATGTCAAGACGACGAACTATTTCATTTATTATATCAAATTCTGATTCAGACTCCACACCTTGTAAAACTTGCAATAATTCGTCATATTCACCGTCACTCATTTTTTGTAAGAACATGTGCGCCAACGCAAGATGTAAACATTGCACTACACTAAAATACACAAAGTCACTATGACCTTGAAACCCGTCCGCTTATGACGTCACAGATTTACTTCTATACAAGTTCGTGGCGTTGTGGGCACGGAAAACTAGCCGCTTTGTAGGGATGGGTTTTTCAAACGGTGTTTCACTATCGACAATGATTAGAAAACCTATTTATTCTTGATTAACGTGAATAAAACGTAGTTTATAGTTTACAACATTTATAAAATATTATTTATTCACGTCATTTTCTTGCAATAATAGTATTTATGATCGTTTCGACGAGATGAAATATAGCGATGTCTTCATTGTGTCCCATCACTGGCTTACTTTATATCAAGTATTTGGCGTTGGGGGCATGAAAAAATTTTCTGGCGTTTTTGTTTCTATTTAATATAAAACAAACAAGAACTTATTATGTGTGAAAAAGTTAAAAATATGGCTTATAACAGGGCAATTTTCCATAAAACCAAAATAAAAGGTCTTGTAAAAGTCGTAAATTTATTTTATACTATTATTACTTCTAATCAAGTAGTGGCGCTGAGGGCACGAAAATCTCGAACTTGTATACAAGTGATTGGCGTTCAAAAGGTTAAAGAAATCTGACAGATTGTAGTAGCTTGATGTGTTGGCGTCTGTACAATCTACCATTCAATATTACCATCACCAATTCCTAATTATACAAGCTCTAGCTGCAACTGTTGCACAAGTATCGTGCAACCGCGATGTCTCCGGAACTAAATGTCCGCATGGTAATACGAGTATAAGCGTTAATCGTAGGCCTGTCGGTATGCTCATACTACTCAACTGTAGGCATCATATGCCTCTTGCTTGTTGTAATTTATGATTAGTGCTCTTTAGCATGCGTAATGAATTTGAAGCACACGCGTGTAGATTTATATCTAAACTAATATTATAAAGAGCAAAGTTTTTTGTATGTTTGTTTGTTACGCTTTCACGCTGAAATGGCTGAACGGATTAGGATTAAATTTGGCGCATGGTCAGACCGTGACCTGGATTAGGACATAGGATATGCATATTTCCTATGTCCTAATCCAGGTCATGGTCTACCCGCATACAACTCACGGGATTGAGTCGTATGCGGGTGAAGCCACGCAGCTAGGAATTAATATTTTTTCAAGGGATTCTGAAATTAATTTATGTTAGATTTGGGCAACTTTATTTTGACCTATCAAGTTAAAATTTTGAAAATAAATAATATTCCTGCTGCTACCTTGCTGCATGATCAGCCTATAACGTTCCCATTGTGGCGACTCAGGCCTCTTCTCTATCTGAGTCTCGCTCAGGCCGTCATCCGCCACGCGGACACAGTGTGGCGAGGCCGATGTCACAGTGTCTTTGAGGTTTTCTAATTACCCAGCAGAGAGAGAGAGAGAGAGAGATAGAGAAGAGAGTAGAGAGGCCTTTGCTCTGCAGTTGGGTATCACAGGCTTTTAATGACAAGCAATAATATAGGTACTATCCGAAAAAGATGTCATCAGGAAGGATTTGAGTATGAATGTGGATGAAAAGAAACGATGGATGGATTGTGTGAAAGTTAATATAGCTAGAAAGGGGGTGACTAACCGAGATGACGACTGATAGAGAAGTACGGAAGAAGAAGACATGTAGCGCCGACCACTAATAGATTGGGATATGGGGTAGGAAAAAAGAGACACAAAAAAGAAGGTTTGTGCTTATGACTACATGATAGAAGTGAAAACTTACGACTGGAGCCGAGTATATGCGATTCAGCGTCACCGACCAACTGGAGCCGAGTAGGCATACGCGATTCAGCGCTGAATATACCCGATTCAGCGTCATCAACTGACTGGAGCCGCTGTCATTGTTTCACTGTGCACGAAATAAACTGTTTACCTCCCCTCCCCGCACCATCCGGAGTGCATAGATCGCATTTTTTTTAGTAGCGGCGCAGGCGTCGACAGCACGCCACACGCCTGTCGTCGAAAAGGTTACGCGCGACGCTCAATGCGAGATATTATTTTTTTTTACAATATCAAAATTAAAGTATTTTTTTTTTATAAAAATGACTCGTCGACCGCTAGCTACTGGTGCAATACTTGAACAAATACAACATGAAGATGAAGAGAGTGAATCAGAGCTCAGTGACCAAGGTTCAGTAGTATCGGAGCACCTTCTAGTTCCAGAGGAAACTCAATCTGCTGTAGAATCAACCAGGTCGGATTCAGATGTGGACGATGGGTCGGATTCAGATGAAAACAATTTGCCCCTTTCAGTTAGAATCACATATTTTACCGGGCGTGCTAAGGTAACAAAGTGGCAAAAATCTAACAATTGCAGAGTGAGACGCCAAGTTCAAAATATTCTCACAGAAGAGTCGGGTACTCGTAGAAACGGAGTGGGGGTGACAAAGTTTGTACAAGTCTGGAATTATTCATTTATTACTGAAGACATGATTAAAAAAATAGTTATACACACTAATGAATTTATACAAAATAAGGTGGCATCATATAATAGACCCCGTGACTGCAAGCCGACTGATGCTGGAGAAATTCGAGCACTATTCGGATTACTTTATATTCCAGGAACCGTGCGAATGTCACATGCAAATTTAGAGGATTTATATGCATCCGATGCCACAGGCGCGCCTAATTTTCTCCACTACGATGTCACTGAAAAGAACGAAATTTCTACTTAATGCGCTACGATTTGATGACGCAACCACACGAACATCTCGTCGTACTCTAGATAGAGCTGCACCAATAAGGGATATTCCGGAAAATTTTACACAAAACTGCCTATTACCTTTTTCTGTGGGAGAGAACGTTGTTATTGATGAGATGATGGTAGGTTTTCGAGGAAAATGTCTGTTTTAACAGTACATGAAATCTAAACCCGATAAATACGGAATAAAACTTTATCCGCTAGTAAACGCTGCTACGTTTTATGTCTTCAATATTGAGCTTTACGCCGGCAAGCAGCCTGAAGGCCCGTACCAGTTGAGTAATGCTGCAACAGATGTAGTGAAGAGGCTGATTACACCAATTTCTGGCACAGGACGAAACATAACAATTGACAATTGGTACACCAGTGTTCCTTTGGTGGAGGAGTTAGCCCAAAACCATAAAATTTCTGTTGTTGGTACCACGCGTAAAAACAAAAAAAGAAAAACCTCCTTGTTTTACATATCAAAACAGACCTGAATATTCAAGTCAATTTGGATTTTCTGACAGGGCTACGCTGGTGTCGTACGTGCCCAAAAAGAAAAGATCTGTGGTACCAATATCATCACTTCATTCTGCTGCTGAAATAGATGAAAGTATGAATGAAAAACGTAAGCCAAGCATCGTAACTTTTTACAATAAAACGAAAGGAGGTGTCGATGAAGTCGATAAAAAAGTGAATATGTATTCGACGTCAAGGAAGAATAATAGATGGCCGTTGACACTCTTCTTTCGTCTTCTGGATATTGCTGGAATAAATGCCATGGTAATATTGAAGGTAAATGGAGTGGTTTTACAGAAAAGAAGAAAGTATTTACAATATTTATTTTATTCTGTTTTTTACTATTTGTTGTTATAGCGGCAACAGAAATACATCATCTGTGAAAATTTCAACTGTCTAACTATCACGGTTCATGAGATACAGCCTGGTGACAGACGGACGGACGGTCGGACGGACAGCGGAGCGGGAGTAATAGGGTTCCTTTTTACCCTTTGGGTACGGAACCCTAAAAATGCTTGCACAAATTTTTGTCGCCTTGTACAGACGCCAGCACATCAAGCTACTACAATCTGTCAAATGTCTTTAATTGATTTTCAACTTTATCGCTAAAGTATAAGGTTTAAAGTTTATTGGGAAAAATTGACAGTTTCGGGTAGCTTGATGTGCTGGCGTCTGTACATTAATCATCAAATTGTCATCCTATTAATCATAAGCATATTAAGTACAAACCGAAAAGTCTTGAAAATTGGAGGTAACTTCGTGATGATTTTTTATCGAGAAAATTTAAATATTTTGTGTTTCTGTTGCACAATAAGTGTGGAAATATCATGTAGTTACTCATGGTATTTTTATTTTATACCTAATTCTTATCAATTTAGAGTACGAGTCGATTTTGAGTTTAAATGTTTGTAAACGCACCCACAATACAGGAGAAATTCCTAGTGTGGGGCAACGTTTATTAAAAAATTAAAAAAAAAAATAATGAAAAATCATATTGAAGTTAGGCTATTTTTGTTACTTCTCTCTCTTAAGTTTAGCTTTGAATAGAGCACCTTAGTAAATCAATGATCTTAAGTCAGTAGGCAACCTATTAAATAATTATTTTGCCGCCCGGCTTTGCCGAATCATGCCGACCCGAACAAGTGTCCATGACATCAGTTTTTGCGCCGCGTATTCGTCACGGCCACGTTGTCGGATCCCTTGAAATGCCACAAATCCTGAATGTGTTAAGGTTCCCACAGACAGGCGCGACGCGATAATGTTAGATCGATTTCCATGAGGATTTCATAGAAATTGTTCTACTAGTCACTTCGCGCGTCGCGCCTGTCTTCGGGAGCCTTTAACCGTATCTTACCTCCTACGCCTCGAAATTGTGGCATTTGCAATGCGTTCAGCGTTGTTTCTTTAGCATTAATTTTAATGTCTATGAGTCATTTATTACGAAATTGTACGTAAAGGCATGAACTGAAAAACCTGCGCCATATTGGTCTGACCTAATCATAATCAGCCTTAAATGTTGCCACTACTGGGACATGGGCCTCTGTGAGAGGGAGCGCGCATTAACATCAAGAGGCAACACATCAAACAATAATTAAATAAATATACATATAAATAAATCTGACAATAGCTACAATCGAACGACCGCGGCACATAGATCACCGCTAGCCGTTCACGGAGCGTTCACTTTCGCCTGCCGCTGACCGCGCGCTTCCGCAACTGTTCAATGACCCATCTGTACCATGCATCGTTCAGATCATTAGACAAAATCGAACGACAGTGTAGAAGAAGACAAAGCATCTCACGAACTTTGATGGCAATCCATTGTCTAAAATATAAATGGTTGAAAACAAGCAAGATCGCCTTTGTGCTGATTTCACGCTGGTTTCTCGTACGTTCGCTTCATTGTTTGATCAGCACCCTAATTGTGTAACACACTAGAACAATCAAAATCTGAATCATTTTGAAGGATATTGCTAATCCATTGCTTCATATGTTCGAAAAAAAATTCTGCTCAACAACCTAATAACATTGAACGTTGTTGAACTGTCAAAATGAACGCCATTGCAACTGTTAGTGTGTTACGCAATTACCGCGCATATGAAGGTCCAAGTTAGAGCAAGTCGCGCGATACGTTGTCGGCGCGTTGCAGTGCCCGAGCGGTGATGCTACGTCGCCCTACATACAAACCACAGTGGCGTGCCACACGACGTCGTGCGGCGACGCAACGCACGCTCAACGGACTAGGGGGCCAGAGAGACAAAGTGAGGAGGGATGTTGTGCTGCGATGCGTCGGAGCGGCATTGCACAGCATCGCGCAGCGCAACGCAGTGTTGTTTGTGTATAGGAGACTGATACACCCAACACGGAGATGCTGCGACGTCGGAGTAAGAGGCGTTGCGTTGCGACATCGCCTTGCCCGTGTGGCACTCAGTCCGTTGAAATCATAGCAGTGCGACGTCGCAACTCACCGGCAACGCCCGCGTGGCATCACTCTTAAGCGTTCAGTGTTTCTTGCGCGTCTCTCTAAAAGGATAGGTCGCAGATGGTGTCAGGTCCCGCTAAGGCATGGGCGGACCAACACCTGACAGGGGTGACAGCATGATATGCTCAGCCATGAAAATTCTCGCAAAACGTGCGAAACGATCCGCACTCCTGACTCATGATATGGAGAGAAACAATGAGGTTATAGTCGTAGAAGTCCAACACAACCCTCTGTCCCCCCAGACGGCACGAGTGGGGACAACCTTACTTTACCTTCTCGATACTTGAACATTTTCCCACTCACGCTAATCTCAAAAGCTGCTGAATAGTTTTTACTGAAGTTGCCACTTGTCAATGTTCGTCCTAATAATAAAGCTGAAGAGTTTTATTTTTGTTTGTTTGTTTGAACGCTCTAATCTCTGGACCTACCAGTCAGATAAAATCCCTCCCAGTCAAGGAAAACTTCCTTTTGCATATGCTAGTCCAATCCTTGAGGAAGGCTATAGGCTACTTAAAACTTCCTTTTGCATATGCTAGTCCAATCCTTGAGG
Source organism: Eremobia ochroleuca (assembly GCA_949629135.1). NCBI lineage: Eukaryota > Metazoa > Arthropoda > Insecta > Lepidoptera > Noctuidae > Eremobia > Eremobia ochroleuca. The sequence goes on along the minus strand of OX451411.1, from coordinate 94,532 downwards.
AAGGCTATAGGCTACTTAAAACTTCCTTTTGCATATGCTAGTCCAATCCTTGAGGAAGGCTATAGGCTACTTAAAACTTCCTTTTGCATATGCTAGTCCAATCCTTGAGGAAGGCTATAGGCTACTTAAAATCACGCTAGGACCCTTAGGAGCCGAGCAAAAAGAAAAAAAAGTCGGAAACGAAGTAACAGCGCGGGTAGGAGATGCGATGCGACTTGGTGGGTCGGGGGGGTAAGAAATTTCACGCGAACGAAGTCGCGGGCATAAGCTAGTAATACATAATCTTCAAGGAGATATTAGCACTTATAGACACCCGTGCGAAGCCGGGGCGAATGGGCTAGTCAGTTTGTGTAACATAAGTCGCAGTCTATATTAAAATGATAATTAAAACGTGGTATCTGTGTCGTATCGTTACGTTATCGGGCGATGCGTGTGCGCAATGCGGCGCTATAAGTAGCTGTAATGTCAGTGCACTCACCCGCACACACTAACCGGACTACAGAACGACTACTTCGTAAAGCAGAACATAATATTATTATAATGTCCGCACCGCACTACATATAAGGCCTACTCCAAGCTGGAATCGTCTGTAAACCTCAACTCAGGTTGAGGTTTTCTTTACTACGGCCGCTGCCCTGAGTTTGGAGGTTTCAAGACTCCCAGGTCAGCTAAGGCAACTCTTGTCCGGGGCTCCATCCATACTGTAATCATTTATAGTGCAGGTGATTTGCAGGGCAGGCCTCGCAAAGTGACAGTTAACAAGGGTACCAATTGCACCGCAGATGGTTTATCGCAATCGCTTGATTGTTTTGGTGTAATATTGACAGCTATTATCCGTGGGAGGGTGTCATGTCGCCTGCAGACACCACCGCGTGCGTTATCTTGTAATTGTATTTTCTTTGGGCTGGATGGAGTACTGGACCTTCTCTATTTGTTTCAAAAGTACTCGTATTTGCCACACAGCAAGTTTGCCTGACGAAGACTTTATAAATTGTGTATTCACATGCTGGGTAAGGTATCTTCTGAAAACTTGAGGCTTGACTCAAGCCAATACATGGTCACATTAGAACCTCGAGATCGAACACCTCCAATGGCCGGAACGACTATTCTTTATTATTTGAAGTAAATCTTTGAAACGAAACAGTCTGATCAGTTAGTGTATGTGCACTCATCCAGTCAGACCGATCGTATCAGGGTGTCTACTCTCTAAGTCCGTCAACGAAGATATGGGCCCGTCCGAAGTAGTTGATCTGTCAAAACTAGGAATCAGTTCAATTTATCGGACTGGCAAATACACATCGGGAGTAGAGACATCTATCAAATCGTGTTGTCATTCATTCTTAGTTCGAGCCCCGAACTAATGATATGTTCGTAAGTGATACGGAGTTGGGAATGCCCGTAACGTCGGCCGAATCTACGGATATCGTGCTTAGAGCGTGGATTCCCAGATTCGTCTGATCACATTGACTTTTCCCCATATGGCAGTCTTTATATGGAGAAAGATTGGTTTGACCAATAAAAAACTAACAGTTAATTGAGTTAATAAACTAAAACCTGACTGCGGCGAAAAGATCTAATAAACATGCGCGAACACATGTCACCAAATCGACGCTACTGCGCACGCACGGTGAATGGCAATGTATTGATAGTGTCCATGACATATAGTAATATAGTTATAGATATATGATCGACACGCGACCTTGCTTTGTGTGCTAGTAATGTTGTCGCGTAAGTACCTACTTCCGTATTATTATGTAATACAACAAACGTAGACGGCATTACCATTACAAATGAGCTTTGCCTTGCACGACTTGCAAAAACTGAAGCTTCCGATGTATTTTTTACGATTTTATTTTTATATGTAAAATTTTCGATTAACTTAATTGTACTGGTTTAAAGATTATGCTATCATTGGAATAGAAACTTCTTCCGAACGGTTTACATCGTAAATTAGTCTTCAGCGTTGGAACGTATGATATGTGGTTTCAATGCCAATTGTTTTTTTTTTTCATTATTTCTTAATCGGTCCCATATCTAGTTTTTTTTTAATGCATGAGTGTACTTTCACTCCCTGAAATATTTCCTGTGATAATAAAGTCAGCTCCAAACGGAGATGGCGGGAGCTGGACTGCTTTAGTAAATATTGCTCCTTGCCAGCTCTGGACTGAAAGAGGTGGAACAACTGCGCAGCTGTGGGACATTAATGGTTAATAAAAAAACAATAAAGTCAGCCAGTGGTACTCATACTTGAGTGACAGTATGTTTCTAAAGCTCATTGTGTCATATTATTATCGCCCGGGTACTGCACCTCAGTTGAACTCTGTTCCAAAATTTATTTTATGAAATTCGTTTTTAGGTTTCAAAAATGAGGTCTACCTCCAAAATATGAAAACGACGACGTCATTTGAACCCGAGGCCTGCCATCCGCCTTCGTTAAATGATAAATGATAAATGATTTATTTTCTGTAAGTAGGTTTGTACAAACACTTTTACATGTCAATCATATTTTTTTAGTTTACTTTAGTGTACGTTAGTTTACTTTTGACTGGATTTATGTAAGGCGCTCCAGTCGTAGTAATTAAAATAACTGCTTCATGAACGCTGATTGTGAAATATTTGAAAAGGATTCAGCATTGGGTATCATTTAAGCTATCACCAATTTAATTAGTTTTGTGTTTCTTAAATAATAGGGTTTGTCCTCAAAATAGTAGATCTGTCACCAAAATGTAGTCACCAAACAATGCAAAATCAGTTCCACAATAAATCACCTAAAATCGTGAGATATAAGGTCTAGTACCAAATAAATGTTTTTGTATGTATTATAATAGGTGTGTCCTAACAAGTATTTAAGCAAACTAATTTAAAGAGATCACCAATAAATAAATAAATAAATAAATCCCTGGACATTTCACACAGCACCATTTGTCCCAAGCTAAGCAACCTAATGCTTGTGTTATGGTAACAAGATGGCTGATAAACTACTTATATACAATTTTTTTTTTTTTGTAAATTCATACATATTATAGATAGAAAAACACCCAGACTCGGAACAAATACATGTAGGTCATACAAATATTTGTTCCGTGCGGGAATCGAACCCGCGACACGCAGCGCAGCAGTCAATCGCTTAACCACTGCGCCAACCGTGTCGTCAAAAAAAAAAAAAAAAAAACATATTATGTTACAAAATGGATTAATGGTCACCAAATAACGTTTCCTAAAATATTATGAAATAAATCCATTTTTTCCTATTATTGTCTGTCATAAAAATATATGGACGCCTTAAAAATACACTTTAGACTAAATATTATATATTGTGCTACTTATCTTTAATAATAATAAGGTGTAGTCGACGGAGCCCCGCTTCGCGGGGCCCCTATTTCTGTCTGCAGGGTTTAAAGGAACCTAACACGAAGTGTTAGGTTCCTTTAAACCCTTCGAACCTAACCTGTCCGTGTCGGGGTGCCCAAGAGATTTTTATTCCTTTGATCATTTTTTCATTAACATTATAAATTGATGTATTAAATTGGTAACGAATACTATTAATTTAATATCTGAACGAAATAAAATGTTACTACTGTATTGGTGACAAAATATCAAAAAAAAGGAGTCGCAGTCAGGGATCGATAATCGATTTATTTGGTGACAGATCTACCATTCTGAGCACAGAGCTATTATTTAAGTAACAAAACTGTTATTATAAGAACGAAGTTTATATTCATGTAATGCAATATAATTTTATTGGTTATCGATCTCTTATTTTACACATATATTAACATTAATTTGATAATTCATACCTGGGAACAATTTTTGTTTATCTGAGAACGAAAATATTTCGTGGCGATAGATCTATTTATTAGGTGATACAACTTGATGACAAATATAAATTTTGGTGATAGAAAATATAGTTCCCTTCAGCATTTTTCAGTGCTTCGAAGTGTAATTGAGTAAGCTAACATAATGTTATGGTGATTTCCAATTCGTTAGTTGGTGATTCATGCATTTCAGGCAGTAGTCAAACTAGAACTAAAAATTCAAAGACGTGTACCTGCGGAATGTCATTCGGTTTAAATTAGTTTTTATTTTTATTATTTAATTTATCTTTTAAATAGATTCTTTTATATTTTGTGAATGTGAGAAGGTTGTAGGCCTCGTAGACCATACCCGGTACTTGTCGCCAGGCCTGCACTGCCCTCCCATACCTGTTAACGTTGTAAATTGAAAACTTTGTAAAAGCCAATTTTATTTTTAAAATAGTAACCGTGGAGTTTCGTGTAGGCTCTTCTGCATGGGAAACGACCAATTGGACGTAGCTCCTGACGTTGCATAAGTGCCCATGTAGGTTTATGTGAAATAAAATATTGTGATTCGATAATTGGTGACCAACTCTCGGAATTTAAAACGTTCAACATCTAGTCGCTGTCTCATCTGAGCGATAAACGAATGTCAAAAATGTAGGGAAATTAGAGGTATTTTTGACAGATTGAGACAGATGAGTTCCGACAATGGAAACATTGTAGGCTGATTACAGATGTGTTATGTTGTTTTGTCTTCAAAACGAGTTAAAGTGACCTTCGAAAATAATGTCACATATTAAATATTATAGAACTTCTGGAACCTGTTCCTTATGTTTGTCATTTGCTTGTTGCAGGGGAGCAGAGCTCGGTGACGTCAGTCTGCTGCGGAGGATGCCCAATGTTGAAGTACTAGCGCTCAGGTATGTGTCAACTTAATTGTACTGGTGTGCTCGCTTCTCGTAAACAAAAACGAATCGTTGTGCTTACCCATGCAAATGGTAGTATTTTTTATCTCCAAACTGGGCATATAAATCAAAATCAATCAAAATCAAAATCAAAAGTCATTTATTCAAACTAGGCTGAGAATCAGCACTTTTCGAACGTCAAAATTACAAAAGACAGTCCCCCAAAACGCCCGCCCTTCACCACTTCCTAGTGCTTTCGCTGGGAAGAAGAAGTGGCGCAACAAACTCCCCAGCAGCACAGCTGTCTGTTCAGTTAGAAAATACTTGACTGAATACAATACAAGGTATGCAAAGCAATTAACATTACAAGACACAGGACACTAAATTCAATTATCTGCCATATGTCAGCTAGCAACGCCAATATACCAAGAAATACAATAAAAAACTATACGTAGGTACTCAAGCAAAAATTAATAAATGAAAATTAAATAAAAGCCTCCAGGTATGAAGGGCGTGACCGCTAACATATTTATGCAATGCTGGGTTCTGTTTACATAGCTGTCGCTTGAAGTCACAAATGATAAACTAGGACCATCGAAGGAAACTAAATAAACAAGTTATTACTAATTATAACAATAATAAAACCATGGTCAGCAAGACGACCAGTCACCACAAGCAGCACCCGTTCACGAGCATAACGCAAAGATCAGCCATTACCCCCCTCGCCATATTTGAGGGAAGGAGGCAACCCGACCCCCGACGCTACCGCAAGCAGTGACATCTGAGGGAGCATGACGAACTTGCTGCCGGTTGCTCAGGTAAGAATAATATGATCAATCGTCGAGGTCACTAGCTAACCACATATTGCAATCAACTCATTAGAAAACATTTAAATGGGTTGATTATGTCAATAATATAATAAAAATAAAACTAAACTGATTTGACTTATACAGCCCAATAAAAACAATTGTATAATGAGCTCATAGTATAATAACCTATCAGTAATCTAATTCTGGAGAAAGAACATAAACATTGTCTTGAGTTAATCAGGGCGACCAACTATTCTTATCGTTTAAGTAGTCGTTGATGGAGTAGTATGCCTTTGAACAAAGGTTGGATTTTACTTGAGCTTTAAATGCATTAAAAGGCAAATCTAGCAAAGAAGAGGGTAGCTTGTTATAAAAGGCTATACCAAGCCCAACAAATGAGTTATGAACCTTATGAAGCCGGTGAAAGGGAGCACGTAGTTTGTCCTTATTTCTGGTGTTAACATTGTGAACATCACTGTTTTTAGTATACAAGTGTATATTTTGCCTAATATATATGATGTTGGCAAATATGAATTGTGATGCAACCGTGAGAATACCAATATCTTTAAATAAATCTCTTAGAGAAACTCTAGCACCTAGCTGGTAAATAGATTCGTAAGCTAATGTGACCTGTGATAGCTGCTTTCATATGAGCTCAACTATCACTAATGAGTCACAGTTATTTTATCTATTGTTACCGAACTTAATTAGCTTGCCATGAGACGAGGGGATATGGGAGGCCCTCCCATATGGAAGTATCTGTCACATGATCTATTAGGTCATTGCTTTATTATTGGTAAAGATACAAGTCTTGATTTTCACCAATAACGATCCGTAAATTGTAGGAATCGGCCATTAGTCATTTTATAAAAGTCGTGGGTCCTGACTCCTGACTTTGATTCGTGGAACTTTAACAGTCTTATCAAAGGGTATATATCGTGTTACACAGTAAACGGGTTGTGGAGGTCAGACAGGCAACCGCTCCATGTAAAGCACTGGTATTCAGCGGCATCTGGTTAGACTGGAAGCCGACCCCAACATAGTTGGGAAAAGGCGATGCACATGATGAGTAGTTAAAAAAAAAAGCTGGTCATTCGAGGCCTAGTTTAAATAAATAGGTTATGATTTTGGCTCAGCGTATGTCTATGATCCAACGAAATGAACGTTATCAATACAAAAGACCTTGTAGAAGTCATTTATCAAACTTAACAATAGAAACGTATCAATAGTAGAATCAATAAAACTGTTGATGTTCTGACCACGATATAGGTATCGTTTATTTTTCATTTATGAGACAGCTGAAGGACGCAAGGTGTAGGCTGGCACTAGTACCTACATAATATTCTTGTCGGGTCACTTTCACACAAGGGCACACATCTTTGTTTCCATCAAAGAGGTTCTTTTATGGCAAACAAATCGACGATACTCCTGATGGTGAGTTGTCAGCGGCGCCTCATCATCTGCCTGCCTTTTCCCAACTGTGTTGAGGTCCGCTTCCAGTCTAACGTGATGCAGCTGAATACCAGTATTTTACACGGAGCGACTGCCTATATGACATCCACGACCCAGTTGCTGGGTAATACGATACGCCTTGGTAAGACTGGTTGTCAGACTTTCGGGCTTCTGACGACCCGTATCGACTGTCAAAGATCAACGAATGACCAGGAGGCACGGAGGGTTCATGGTATGTTAACTTGATCGATCGACCCGTGTGGCTGTTATAACTTAGTCACGAGCCCCTTATGCTAGCTGCCGCATATGGGCTGGAATACCAGAGGCATCGCAGATGATTTGCCATTCCGGAGACAAAACTGAAGAGTCTTATGTGTAATTATACCGGCACCGGTGGTCATAATATGTGGGCAGAGGACAGGTGAGAGTGGACAAGGCAGAGGGAGGTCTTTGTCCAGCAGTGGGACATTACAGGCTAGATAAATAGATAGTCTAAGCACTGTTAGACGATGCAAGTCATTTGCTTCAATGTTATTGTTTGCCACAGGCAAGTGGCTTGCATCGTGTATATGCTACCGTGAAAGTGGCGCTGAACTGCGCTGCGTGCCTGTGGATGATTAACGTCAAGTCTTCAATCAGTTCGCTTAGCCGACTGCCGACTGCTGACGCCGTGTGATCCTTGTGCAAACTCGCTACCTCGCACGCGAACTGAGAAAACAATCATATTTAATTGATCAACGCGCAAGAAATCTTTATTTTTGAACTGTTTGATGATGTTCTAAGTATGAATTTGGATGGCTATAATAAAAGTGGTACACCAAACATAAGATGTATGGTAAATAATAAATGATTTTATTTGTGTAAGTGGGTTTGTACAAACACTTTTACACGTTCAATCATGTTTTAACAACTAGATGAGGGCGGCGTTTCCTATCTGACTACTCTGAGAAGAAAGGCCGAAACAAACTCAGATCTCACAGTCTGTTTCAAAGTCCAGACATAATCTTGATCAGATCATGTGAAGACTATACTGAGTGGACCTGTCCAGTCAGTGCATACATTTGTCAGTAATCCTGCAGCAAACTCAGAACATAAGGAGCTCAACGATTTACGATTCAACGAATAATATCAAAGAAAGGACTTTGAGTAGGAGGCATAAATAACTCATACCGCCAGATCATCATTAAAACTAACTGAGATAAAAAAAAAACACCGGTTGACCCACGGATTGTGTGAAAGATGGAAAGTGGACGTACTGTACTGTGCCAATCACAAACAATTTTCTGTTTATCAAAAGCAGTAGATAATATTCATAGTTTCCATAGTCACACCATCGAAGCTATTTTCTATCAATTCCAACAGCGATCCATTACAACCGTGAGCCGTCTAGCAAACTAATTTTCTAAGTTAACAATAATGCTGTAACCCTCTGCCAATAGTTTTACTTCAAGATACATCCAGGAAAACTAGACCTCGCAGTGCATACCTATCCGTACAAAGAGAGGTCAGAGTTTATACTGGGAATGTACCTATATAGCTAGAATGTCTATGTGCGTATCGTAAATATGGCAGATCGAATTTGGAAATAGTTCGGTCTGCTCTGCTACGCCGTGTTCGCGCCAGCCCCAACACCATTCTTAGAACGTTGGCTGATAGGTGGGACTCTCCGATCTTGGGGCGGTGGATACGACTGCTCGCAGCCAAGTAGACATTCCCAGGACTGGCGTGCCGCATGCAGCTTACAATAAATGTTATTATCATTTATTGTTACTTACTAACAAATATGGAAGTGATTCTGAAATAAATGTTTATTTATTTATTTGTCTCACGTCGTCTCTGTCACTCATACCGGTGGTCAGTCTCTTTCATATTGTAGTTCTAAACAAGGTGGAGAAATAATTAAGCAATTAACCAGTACCTTTGTACTCAAATTATAATTATGTCATATCCATGTTTTTTTACTGTGTGTACATAAATAATAAAATAAATAATTGTGCTGGAGGCAATTTACCTTAAATGTTGATGTTAGTAAACGATGCTTCTGCCTTTTATTGAAACTAGGCTGCGAATCAGCACTAGTGGAACGCCAACACTACATAGGACAGTCTCCCGGCACGCTCGCCCTTCACCACTTCCTAGTGCTTTCGCTGGGAACAAGAAGTGGCGCAACAAACTGTCCAGTAGCACAGCTGTCTGTTCAGTTAGAAGAACTTGATTCTATACAATAGTAGGTACTTATGCAAAGTAATTATTATAACGAGACACAGAACATTACATTATTTGCCACTAGCGGCCCGCGCCAGCTTCGCACGGGTGCAATGTTATTTCGATTTTCCGTAATTTTCTTTCATATAAACCTTGTCCTGGCAATACCGAACACAACAAAAAAGGAATTATCCAATTTGGTGCAGTCATTCGGAAGTTATGCGCGAACAGACATTTCGGCGACTTTGTTTTATACTATGTAAGGATATGTCAGCTGGCCAATATATGTGAAGTAGTTCGACTTTCATCATGTGTTCTCCATGTTCAGGTAGGCGTGGATTATCGGGTAGGAAGGCAGTATTTCAATAAAATAACCCTTGTTACAATCACTTCACTTATAACTCTCGATAATTCAATCAACACTACACAAAACTATTATAGATCACTTGGATTAAGAGGGATACACTCAAAATATAACGTCCACCGAGTACGTGGTTGCATGCGCACACCGCGATCCGAACTCAACTGCTTCTTTTACAAGATGGCTGCCTCACCAGTGCTCGGTGTTCGTCTTTGACGTTGACATTTGCATAAGATGTCAATTGACAGTCAAGAAGAAAGGAGGCGCCGACACGGCCAACCCTGACAATCGCACGACCTCGTGCGCATGGTGTCGTGCATCCGTGGACTGCGACGGTACTCCTCTAGACCTGTTCGATGAATAAAGATACACGTTTACATGTGTTCGGCTCTTCCTGACCAATAGGAATTTCATTGCCATTGCAATGTAACATGGACCGGGCGTGCTAGGCCCCTTCATCCAGTTACTCAACCAGGTCCGGGCGTACTAGGCCCCTTCGACCCCACTTGCGTAGCGTGGCCCGGGCGTTCGAGGCCCCTTCAACCAGCTACTACCTTGTGGCCCGGGCGTACGAGGCCATTTCAGCCAATTACCAAAGCGTGGCCCGGGCGTACGAGGCCCCTTCAACCAGCTTTATACTACAGCAATGAAATTACCAAAGCGTGGCCCGGGCGTACGAGGCCCCTTCAACCAGCTTTATATTACAGCAATAAAATTAACAAAGCGTGGCCCGGGCGTACGAGGCCCCTTCAACCAGCTTTATACTACAGCAATAAAATAGACTACGCGTGAGTTGAATGAAGACCACTTCGACGTACCTGAGCCCGTTCTACAACCATACTAGCGACGTCCTCTGAGGCCGAGAGCGTGTCAGAACCGGCAGTCAAGGTCTCTTCACCTCTTCTTTCTTTTAGCTAGCTTGGTGTGATTGCGCTCACTATAATTTATGAAGACATAATCCCCCAGTTTAATGGTTTTATTGTAGCCTTGCCTCTATTGAAAAGTTGTTCTTGTGAGCTGGCCGCCTTAAGAATATTTGCTGATGCTTGACTTCTTATGACGTCCAGGTTACCCCGCGAAAGGAAACTAACGTTGGAAGCTATTTGGGACATTCCTAAGGACTGTGCGCATGTGCCAAATATCAGTTCTGTTGGCGTGAAACCTGTGATCCTAGACTTAGTGCTATTAAATGCTGATTGTACTTTGTCTAGCTCGTCTCTCCAAACCTCGTTTGAGTCATTCTCGATAATAGTGAGTAAGTTTTTCAAGGTGCGCATTACCCTTTCTACCTGACCGTTGGCTCTGGCAGAGCCGATTGCTATGAACTTTAGTTCTATGTTATGATCATTGCAAAACTCTTTAAATTCTGCACTAATATAACACCTGCCCTGATCTGCTATTATTCTCTTAGGGGAACCGAAGAGGCTCACAGCACAGGCTGCATCTAACGAAAGGGTGTAATTTAAAAGAACATATTTTATGAAAGCATCAATGATGACAGAGGCATATTCTTTTCTATCCCTCTTGCCGCTAAGTTTTCCAGTCATATCTATATGGATGGTACCTATGCCTTGGTACAGAAACTTTAGGGATAGGGTGTAATCTTACCTGTTGTGCACCTGAGGTGCCTTTGGAGGCTTTGTACACTATGCATGAGTCGATAAACTTGTGAACATTTTTTGACATCTGGGGAAACCAGTACTGCTAGTATAATTTGTCGAGGGTTCTATCGTAACCTAGATGTTTGATCTCTGTATGTACATGATTTATAAATGTCCACACTAGAGAACGTGGAACAATGGGGAGCCAGCTGCTTACCTTGTTCCTTTCTACTTTACGGTAAAGGATACCATCCCGAACATCATAAGAGTGGGCAATTGCTCCTGGTAGTTCGCCGCTCTTGTGCTGTCTAATAAGGGTCTGGATTTCTGGATCTCTTTTCTGCTCTACCTGGATGCAGGTATTGTGTAACTCGACAAAATTTACGAAAGTCAACGGAGTTGGTCAAATGAGTATCTGTTTTTTTTTAGTATTTGTAGGGGTAGGTAACGGGTTTCTAGACAGAATGTCGGCATGTGTCATACTGCGTCCCTCCTTATAAATGATGTCAAAATCATATGCTTGGAGAAACGCCCACCATCTGTGGACACGAGGTGATAAATCGGTCTTAGCTTTGGAAGCTTTTAGGGAATTACAGTCAGTGTAGACTGTGAAGTGTCGTAGAGATAGTGACGGAAACTTTCAACTGCTCGCTAGTACCAACTCATATGAGTGATACCTAGACTCTACCTCAGTTGTACGACGATTGAAATACACCACGACATGAGGTACGTTTTGCTCTCTTTGAATTAGTACGGTGCCATAGCCGTCTGAGCTGGCATCGGTATGGAGCTCAACGGGTTTGTCGGGATTGAAGATTGTCAACACGGGTACGGATAATGGAATATTTTCAATTTTCTTATGTGCTTCCGAATGTTCTCGTATCCAAGTTATGCGGCCTTTGAGTTTAGTCAAGGGGTATAAGGGACTAGCGATGTTTGCGAAGTTAGGTATAAAACGTCGAAAGTAAGAAGCCAATCCGAGAAATAGCTTTACTCGCCTTCCAAATCAGTGTCGATTGAGCTAAAATCTAAACGATCAGAGGTTCTGCAAGTATTAACGTGTTTACGCTATGAAAACCTAATTGAATCACTGTTAATCTCGACATGTACCCCTTGTTCTAATATGTCCCTACCTATAATGACAGGATCTACCAAAGCGTCGTCTGGGACCATATGAAACAATATGCTAACTTGAATACCTTAAATTTGAACCGAACTAAAAATTTGGGTCAAGCATTTTATGTCTTCACCGCCTAGGCCTGTCAAATAAATAGTCTCCTTGCGTACGGAACCAGGGAGGTGGTCAACTAAGCTATTTTTGATCTGTGAACATCGAAACAACCACTATCGAATAGAAATGAAGTTGACTTACCAGCCGATGTGGACAGAGTACCTTTGACCAGTCTGCGCTCACAGATATTTACGTCCTTCTTGGCTGGATGTTCAAGCACGGCAAGGACAAGCCGTACTGATGTGTCCGGGTTTTTGACAAGTAAAACAAGTAACTGTCTTTTCTCTGTCTATCTTCGCGGCTGTGACACCATCTCGACGTTTGCGACACTCTTCGATCTTATGCCCACGGTAACCGCAGTAGTGACATGATCATACAAATTTCGTATCAGCAACAGTACCTGGTTTCTTTGAGTTGGAATTTGGCTCTTCGTTATCGTCAAGGCGCCGCTTCAGCGATATTCCACTATGAGCGCGGCATAATTGAGCTCTCGTTGTGGTGGTGTACGAATTGAGCTCTCTACTGATTAAGGAGATTCTTTGACTCAGGGCTGATACGACGAACCCTGTAATGACCTCTTCAGTCATTTCTACTTTTGGAATGCGTTCAATGAGACTCCACAAATGCAAAGCTGCTTCGGAAACTGCCTCTTGAGGTTCAATCTCAAACCTCATCACACTTCTATATCGGCCTCCGTATCGTCGGGATCAAATTTAACCAAATGGGTTGGATTACGTAGCGGCTGTGGTGACTTGGTGCTGCTAGTGGTTGCAGCTAGTAATTTTGTAAAAATCGACTCCAATCTGGTGAGCAAATCATGGGTACTCGCACTGGGGTCCGTATTTCCAGTGTTGGATACTGCCTCCGGTTGATTTGACCCTTCGAATCCCACTTCTGATGAAGTAGTTCGACTTTCATCATGTGTTCTCTATGTTCAGGTAGGCGTGGATTATCGGGTAGGAAGGCAGTATTTCAATAAAATAACCCTTGTTACAATCACTTCACTTATAACTCTCGATAATTCAATCAACACTACACAAAACTATTATAGATCACTTGGATTAAGAGGGATACACTCAAAATATAACGTCCACCGAGTACGTGGTTGCATGCGCACACCGCGATCCGAACTCAACTGCTTCTTTTACAAGATGGCTGCCTCACCAGTGCTCGGTGTTCGTCTTTGACGTTGACATTTGCATAAGATGTCAATTGACAGTCAAGAAGAAAGGAGGCGCCGACATATGTATAATAATAAAAAACAAACAAACAATAATAAAAAAAAATATTATTTGTTCAAGACTTAAACCTATTTACAATTATTGTACCTGTTTGTATTTGTATACAAACAAATAGATTGGAAACTATACTCAAACAAAAAATAATAACTAATAATTAAAAATGTAAACAAAATTGAATACCTATTACCTATTTTTCCAATGTGAAATATTATCATCAATTAATTTAATTCTTCTTTGCATTTACCTGTGCTTTGTATGTTATACGTATGTGCGAGAGGCTCAGTGAGTGAGGGGTCATGCCCTGTCTGCCGCCCGGCCGCTCCGCACTCCAGACGTCCGCAATACTATCCTATTACGCGTCACTGTCTGCGACGCTCGCTGTAGTTGCTTCCATAAGTAATCGCTCTCCGATCGGGTTGCTTCGTTTATGTGTAGCAGTGGAAAAAGGGTTCTGTAGGTAATGTGAGAATGAATTTTGAATGATCACGCGCTTGTATATCCCACTGGGGTTGGCAGAGGTGTACGCATAATAAATACACATACATTTCGCCAGTAAAGCCGAGTCCAGTTATTACGTCAGAACGGACACAAATCCAAACTCCAGGCTGCTACTGAGAAATCATAATAATCAGCCTATTACGTTCTCACTGCTGGGCCACAGAGAGACGAGGCCTCTGGGAGAGGGATAGGGCTGTTATCTACCGCGCCTGCCCAGTGCGGGTTGACAGATGTCACATATCTTCGAATGTTTGCTTCTAGGACATACCTGTTTCCTCACGATGTTATTTCCTTCACCGTTTTGAGAGTAGTGGTGATGAAATAATGTACACAAGGTAAAGCGCCTGCCTGAGTTCGAACCTACGACCTGCAACCCGTATGTCGCGCTCGTTATCACTATATAGGCTACCACTCTGCTCTCGACCACGTTACCTACCACTGACCGGACACAAATTCAAACTGCAGGCTGCTACTCGTACTGAGAAATAACACATGAAAAATCAAACTCGACTCCTTGCTTAACAGGCGGACCACTAAACCAACGAAGCACTCAATGAACTATGTAGCATTCAATTCCCTCGATAACGCCTTTAATATAATAGCTTCCCTCTGTCCTCTGTCCGCACAGGGAAGAGCCGAGGTCGTGACCCGTCTGCTCGTTTCCAATATTGTCGCAATGGGCGCTGCTGTCTGCTGCCTCGCCTTCTGTCAACTGATATTTTTGCTGGCACTTTGCTGTCTCTTCCGTGGGCTAACATGAATGATGTAGCCATATTTATATTAAATTCATATTAAAAGAGCATTCGTGGAGGTTCTTGCCCGTTGTTCTGCACAGGTCTACGCCTACCTACGCTTGGGAATGGACAACTAGCTTCACGTTTCTGACTGACCGATTCCTTGACAATTCAAAAGTGCTTGTAAATGGTTTATTTGAAATAAATGCTTTGAGTTGAGTTGACTCAGGCTTTTTTAGAAGAATTTGGTATTCGTACAATATATTTTTGTTTTAAATCGTACACCAATGGATTATGACTTTCGTATCTCAACTATATTCTTCTTTAACAATCTGCGTAGCCAATTCAAAAATAACTTTTTAAACCGACTTCAAAGGAGGGGGAGGTTCTCAATTCGACTGTATGTTTTGTATGTTTGTTACAAAAAAAATTAATGGATTGGGTATGCCTCAGGGGTGGTCCCAGATATTATTAACTATGCTTTGGTAGTTTTTGAGCTACCTTCAATAATACGTATTTTTGCCACTTCGTTTATATTGATGATGTTGTATTAACTTCCCGTCACTGATATTTACATAGCAAGTAGTGTTATACGAATTTGTGTGGGTTGAGTACAACTTAACTTACTAGTACTTGTGAAAAATAAAAACTTTTTTAAGTACAAAAAAATAACAAGCGACTTCCAAAAAAGACACTACAGAGTAAAAAAGAAACTTTCATTTCGGAAGTCGGTGGCAAAAGACAAAAATGCGACCTCAACGACACCGACTTCCGAAAACAAAGTTATTTTTTACTTAGTAGTGTTTTTTGGAAGTCGGTCGTTTTTTTTTTTGTGGAAAAATGTTAAAAGGTAAAGTTCATTTACTTCGATGTCGTTCACGTTAGGTTGAACGATTGAAATTGTACGTAATTTTTTTTGTAAAAAATATTTATTGCTCGTCTTCGTCATAAGGGAACCTACATTCCAGTGATTCTAACTGCAATAGTTTTGACTCAAACTCAAAGCATTTATTTCAAATAGATACTATGCTCAGTATCACATGTATGTGCGGCATAGCTATGTAGGACGTGACAGTTTCTCTGAGAGAGATATCACTGTGATCCTACAGCATTTCGCGGTAACATGGAATGGTGCGTGTGGTGCGTGCATGTGGTACGTCACGCGTCCGTGCGCGGCTTGTGTGGCGGGCGGTGACATCATGCGTCAGTAGGTTAAAGGCTCTTACACACAGTGCCGGCGGCAATGCCGCCAGGTTTTTGCCGAGCGGCCATGCCGCCGGCATATGCAAGCCATGCCGCACATGCCGTATAAAGCCGCCAAGCATCATTCCAGTTGCGACAGTCGTGTAGAAAGCTAGTGAAGTGCACATTTGTCGTTGGTTACGATGAATAAAGAAATCCGCACTGCCATCGCAGTTGTAATTTTTATTTTAATAAGAAAAAATATAAAAGAAAGAGAAGGTTTTGGGTGCGCCCAAGTTTACAATATAGAAAATGGCGACTCGTGTGTGCGGCAAGCCCGGCGGCTCAAATACCCGCCGGTCTGCCGGCGGCAATACCGGCGGCCGAGCTGCCGGCACTGCCGCCGGCATGCGACAGACCGGCGGGTATTTGAGCCGCCGGGCTTGCCGCACACACGAGCCGCCATTTTCAATATTGTGGCTGCTCGGCAAAAAACCGGCGGCACTGCCGCCGGCACTGTGTGTAGGAGCCTTTAGAATAGGAAATAATTACAGTACCCAGGCTTTAATGAGACACGTCGAGTAAAAGAAATAGACTGTCACATAGGTTTGAGTGACAGAGACGACGCTCGATATTAACGGCTGCGAACTGTACAGTCAACCACACAATTTGACAATGACAGCACCTCTATATGACTAGCAGTAAGGGTCTAGTTTTCGTAGTGCAAGTGTTGCCATTGCAGTGGCCGTAGCATCGATGACCGTTGGGTAGATGTGATCTTGAGTGGAGCCCGCGCATCGAACATAAAGGAGGACGCTCTCAGGCCACGTGGAGCGACGACCTTCACAGGGTGGCTGGCAGCAGCTGGATGAGAGTGGCCGAGAATCGAGCTGAATGGCGTGCGATTGGAGAGGCCTATGTCCAGCAGTGGACTGCTGTAGGCTGATGATGATATAAGAATATTCTATTCTGTGATGATAAGTGTTACCATTGATGTGCGGTTAGCTGTACAAGTATGAAATAATAATAATAATTTTATTTATTTCAAAAAGTGAGATACATACAGTCTGTTTACAATAAATATAATAATTTTACAATTTAGGGAAAACTCATAAACAGAGCAGAATCTGGCGTCCTAGCCAGGTTACATGGTAACTGTATTAAGGTTCGCCAGCCCAGGTTCCCACAGAAGGAGTAGAGGCGAATCTCTTGCTCCGAACTCATTCTTAAGTCCTACAGTTTGCCTACAGTCAGGTTTGCATCGTCAGTTCACACAAGTACTACGGCTTAGTGCGTAGGATTAGAACAGGGCGACGGCCGCCGAGTAAACGACCAAAAATGAAAATAAGTCAATAAAATGTCAAAGTTGTAACTTTATTGGAGGCGATAAGCTAGAGGCGTTCCATGCATCAGTGATAAACTGTCCCCTTATCACCTCATTGTTTAAGACAATGCACAATGAACAATATCCGAGAGTAATCAGAAGTCAAAACAAGCAAGTTTCCGCCATTTCGCGCAGCGGCAAGGACGCAGCCAATCAGAGCGTGGCGGGCCGAACGTTGCCCAATCACGCGCGAGCGCTAGGATGTTGACCAATTACGTAGACGACCGTTGCACTTTCAAAATTTTAAAACTAATGAGTTTTCTATTTTATTGTTTTGAAATTAAGGTTGGTTTTAGATTGTAGGGATAGTGAATAAGGCTTAGTTTAAAGGATGTGTAGGTTTGTTCCAGTGCGTTGCGTTGCGGCCTTTGATTATATACTTGTCTAGATGACACATTGACCGCACCGAACGGCCTAGATAAAGTCTACTATATTAATTAGTAGACTCGCTTCTCACCTACTATCATTTATGTTACATCTTCATAAATCATAAAATGATGCAATATACTTATTAGGTTATGTTTATTTAAAAAGATTGACGTCCCATCGGACTATGAGAGTGAAGACTTGATCTATAAATTACTTTTTTTTTTTTTGTTAATTGTATTTTTTGTTGTTACTAAATTATACAACGTGTAACGTGAAATGCGCAAAACCTGAAAATATTAGGTTATCCCACTTCCAGTGTCATATTTTTTTATTATTATTATTTTACAAAAACTGACTACTAGGTATACTATATAACCTTGTGACACTAATCAATAATCTCCACCACTATTAATCACTCGCTCCCAGACTGCTGACAAATCTTGAACACCATTTAAAGTACCACTTTCATTTAATTCATCAATAATGCTCGTTAGTTTAATATCTAACTCCTTTTTGCTATTGTATCGAGTACCCGACAATTTCCTCTTCACATGGCCAAAACAATTGAAATCACAAGGATTCATATCCGGGGAATATGGCGGCTGAATAATTTCAATCCATTCTTTATCTTCAATTAAATTCTGAACTATTTTTGATTTGTGCGGTCTGGCGTTATCATGTAAAATTATAGGACTCGTTATATGATGTTCGTCAGCCCAAATAGGAATATTTTCTTCTAAAAATGACTTATATCGCTCTCCAGTCATAGTTGTATTTTCATCATAAGTTCTCAAAAAAGCAATGCCTCTGACATCCATAGCTACTATTAGTAGTATTTTTCGTTCATGTAGCTCTGCACGTGGTAAATGTTCAGCTGAAGTGCCCGGTTCCACCCAACATCGTGACTGATGTCTTTGACGAGGAGTATAAAATTCGACCCAAGTTTCATCAAGGCATATGAATCTATTAAGAGCCATTTCACGTTTTTGCGCGAATTTCTAAGATTTTAGTTGCCTAATTTACCGTCTTAGGCAATACTCTGACATTGTTGAATACATGTAAAAAAAAGACCAATCTTTCGCATTGATACTTCATGTAACACATTTACAAAAACTTATTTGTTTACTTCGTGGTGATTAATCTCCCGCAACTAGTTTAATGAAAAATCATCGCAGAGTCAATTTCAGATTCCTATATCTATCATTAATATTTATAAATTTGACAAAAAAAAATACATAAAGCATCAGGCATATAATTTTGTTGACACATAATGTATCTATATTTTTCTTACGGCGATACCACGATAAATGGCTACGCGCAGTTTCATAACGAAACTCCTTCTGATCCGTGTTCAGAGTGTGGGGCACCCACACTGCACTTTTATTGACCAGACATAAATCTTCCGTGAGTACTCTATGTATAGTGGAATGAGGAATGTTAAGTTGAGTGGAGAGATCACTGACACTGACCCTACGTGACTGACGAAGTGCTTCCTTGATTTTGTCCCTTGCTTCTAATCTAGTCGATGATAATGATCGAGGTGCTCGCGGCTCATCTTCAGCTGTGGTTCTTCCTTGTTTGTACATTTCAAGCCATCGCTGTACGGTTCTTTTATTTAAGGCGTTACGACCAACACACTTTACCAGCAAGTCGTGCGCAACTCCTCCAGAGTAGTTGAGTAAAGCACAAAACTTTAGAAATATACGTTGCTCCACTACATTAATAGATTTTTTTTTAATCTTCCATTTTAAATCAATGCACGTCTTGACAATACAACACACCAAATTAAACTAACATGATTGTACAAGACAACACATGTATTAAGTATTGCATACCATTGCGCAATACATAAATATTGGAAATAAAAAATATGACACTGGAAGTGGGATGACCTAATAGTTTGATCAGAATAACGAGCAGAATTAATTGAACCACTTTTTAATATAAGCCAAAGCCACATTTTTCAAAAAAATCTTCATTAAAAACGTTGCCGTGTCTATTTATTAATAGGTCAAGCAAGCCAATGTCAGCGCGGCGCAGCGGCCCGGTGAGGACTCCTCCCTCGATAAAGCGTCGTCGCAGACGCAAGAAACGATCAGAATGGCCAGTAAAAGTAAAACAGCACATAAAACCTTTATAATTTTTTTAATGACTTATTTTCTTCTGAAATAGGTCAATTGAATTAAAAATCAGTTGGGGTGTCTGAGGTTTTGCGCATTTAACGTTACACCTTGTATAAAACACTAATCTACAAATAATTTATTTATTTTACCTATTTTGTTTAACCTTCATCTTATTAAATAATGGAGGAATGGTAAGTTAATAATTTTGAGCAGGCATCCCTAAACACGCACACCTTGACAGTTTGACTACAATACGTACACGGGCGGTACTAACACATATCACGCAATTGGAGACGGTTTTTACGCATCGTCTGTTTGCATTGCTCCATCTAGACCAGTATATAATCAAAGGTTGCGGCCTTGCGCTGAGAAATGTTGCGCGTTCTGTTAGAACTGCGCCTAGATCATTAATTTACAAACCCATAGTAAAAGTTGTTCGTAACGATGAATACAATGACCCCTTAAGAGATTTCGTGAATGAATAGATATACCTACCTTTTATAAGATTTGTCTATCGTTGTGGACTCGAACCCAGGCAGGCATAAAAATACTGTGAGTGATTTGTTTCATCACCACTGCTCTCGAAACAGTGAAGTGGAGAAACTATGTCCTATGACCAAAAATTTCGAATTCATATTTTGATACTGACCACTGTACTAACTCCGCGCGGTAACGGCCCGGTCCCTCTCACAGAGAGGAGGCCGGAACAGTGGGAACACGGCGAGGGGTCTCGGAGAGTTGGTAAATGTGTCAGGCCTATACTGTACTGATGGACATGGCCTTTTATTTAATGTACTGAAGAGTGAATACATGGTCTTTAAGGCCGCCGGTGGATGTCCTGATCACTCTCACAATATAACCCTAAATGGCTTGAGCTTAAATCGTGTCGTAGAGTTTAATATCTGGGACATTTACTTACCGACGGCCTTCAGGACGACGATGTAGACATTGAGAGGGAGCGTAGGACTCTAGCGGTGATAGGTAATATGCTGGCCCGCAGATTCTCCCGTTGCTCTGAACAAGTGAAAGTTATGCTTTTTAAGGCATATTGTCAGAGCTTTTACACTGGAAGTCTGTGGGTCTGTCATACCAAAAGATCGCTGGATGCCCTTCGCGTCCAGTATCTTCAGGATGATGTTGGGGCTGCCACGTTTCTGTAGTGCATCGGGGATGTTCGCGTTGTTTCGCACTGCAGGTTTTCATGCCATCATTCGCAACAGGACGGTATCCCTGATCTGCAGAATGCGTGGCAGCTGCAACGTAATCTTGAAGACTGTGGCTGACAGGGTGACATCTACGCTGTGGAGGCTTATTAAATTATAATTTTGATTTTAATTTTTGAATTTAATTTTGATTCTAATTTTAATCTACATTTTCGTTTGTATAATATTGTTATTCATAATGTACCTACATATCCTTGATCTCTGAATTAAAATAGTTTTATTTATTTATTTTATTTATTATTAAATAATAATAATAATAATAAAACATCTATTTTCAGGTAACAAAGACCCATAGACAAATACCTTAACTTAAGTATACATAATATAACAATTGTATTAGTAAATAAAACTTAACAACTATGTTAGCCGGTTGTGATATGGCTATCTGTTCTATATGCAATGTACTACCAACCGCTACTGAATTAGTTATGCCAGTCACCACCCCGCAACGTGTCCGCGTAGTAGATGGCGTCCCGGTCCATCTCACAGAGAGGAGGCTGGAGTCCCAGCAGTGGGAACATTATAGGGTTGTGGTGAAAATCATTCCGCCACCGCGAACAACAACGGGGCGTATCCTACTGCGCGATATCAGTATCAGCCACTGCAGCAGCTGTAGAAACCCGACAAAATTCATCTGGTCAGAGGATCCTTGCATTTCAAAGGAGGATGAGGAACTTTTCACCCTGTTCCTCATACCTCTAAGTGCACATATACACGAGCGGCACGCGTCGACTGCAGATGCAACTGCAGCTGTCGACACGTCGCCGCCACACGAGCGGCGACTGCGTCGACGGCTACACTTGTCTCTGTTGGCGCGTGCCGCTCGTGTATATAAGCACTTCAGGCTATGTTAAGGCTATCTGTTTTACGAGCAATATGCCACCCACTTACTAATTATTTCTGTACGAATGTTCCAGTATAAACAAGATACGCACTTTGGGTGACTTCGCGGGTTGTCGGCGCCTCCGAGAGCTGTACGTGCGAAAGAACGAGATCAACGACCTCAACGAGATCCGCCACTTGCGGCACCTGACCGACCTCACCAGCTTGTGGCTCGATGAGAACCCCTGCACCACACACCCGCAGTAAGTGCTTCATTGTTGATGTTCTCCAGAAAGGTCACACACGCCTGGACCGAACTAGCTGAAAGTCACGAGGGGAGCCTTTAAGCCAACAGTGGGATGATACAGGCTGACAATAACCAGCATTGGCTAGTAAACCGATGATAAACCTGATGGTAAGTAGTTACCAGCGCGGCTACGAACCTACAATGCCCATCCCAAATACCAAGTAGCCATCTAATTTACAATCTGAATCATTTTTAAGGGTATTGTTTATTCATTGCTTCATAACATGTTCAATAAAAAATTATACTCAACAATGTAAATAACGCAATGAATGTTCAAGAGAACTGTCAAAATGAATGCCATTGCTATTGATAGTGTGTTAAGTTAACTACCCCGCTGGACTGGAATGCCTCAAGGACCTGTAATTACTCCGGCACCCATACCTTAGCCGCAATGAAACGATGGTCATGATAATGACGGCGGCGGATTTGAGTTTACGGTGCCGAATAACTTCCTCTTCAGGGATCACTTGGTGTGTGTTACGTCAGTTCATTGTTTGTATGTTCACAGATACAGAATGACGGTGCTTCGGAACTTACCCAACTTAGAGAAGTTGGACAACGTGCCCGTGCAGCCAGACGAGGTACGTTCAAAAAAATATCAATCTTACACTATTGTTAGTAATAGTTGACCCTTCACCCCCCTAAAATCTACCAAGTTAGGGACAGCCTGTATAGTTTACTTGTTTTGGTCCTTGTAACTGTATATGAACCAAGTTGACCGCCTCTCAATAACCTCGGTGATCAACTACATCATCATCATCATTTCAGCCGAAAAACGTCCACTGCTGGACATAGGCCTCCTCCAAGCACCTCAACTTCGACCGCTTATGTGCTTGTCTCATCCAACGAGTTCCTGCGGCTTTCACAATGTCGTCGGTCTCCTTGTTGGGAGGTCTTCCAACGCTACGTCTTCCGGTACGCGGTCGCCACTCAAGAATCTTTCGGCCCTATCGGCCATCTGTTCTGCGAGCAATGTGCCCTGCCCATTGGCACTTAAGTTTGGCAATTCTTTGGCCTATGTCTTCATTTCTGATTCGATCACGCAGGGAAACGCCAAGCATAGCCCTCTCCATTGCCCGTTGGGTGACTTTTAGCTTTCTAATAAGGCCCATTGTGAGCGACCACGTTTCAGTGCTATAGGTCATCACGGGCAACACGCACTGGTCAAAGACTTTCGTCTTGAGACACTGCGGTATGTGGAACGAGATGATATTGCGTAGCTTCTCGAACGCTGCCCAACCGAGTCGGATTCGACGATTGACCTCTTTGTCGAAGTTGGACCTACCTTTTTTTTTTTTTTTGTTTCGGGGTGGAAAATCCTCATGGTTGTCCGCCGCCCCGGGGCGGGCGGCGGGGTCTGTCAGACTCTTACTGACTAAAAACCACCCCAGTGTTCCCTCTGTCACCTACGCCGGGGGTCGCGGGGACGAACGATACTTCCGCAACCCCCGGCTCGTGCTGGCCCGCTACGGCGGGCCTCCTCGTGTCGGGGGGGGGGGGGGAGTGAGGTGTTAAACTCCCCCCGCGACGTCTAAGAGGGGCGCGCGTGGAACACTACGCGCCGCCGCCTCGGGTCCTGATGTGTGGGGGGCGACGGACGTCCCCAAGTCCATCGCCCCTGGACCCATCTAGGGGGGCTGGAAGAGGGCGTTGTCCGCCCTCCGCCGACGCCCGGTGCGCCTGCTGCGGGGACGAGATCTCCCTCTCCATTTCCGCAGCCTCCTTCTGCGAGACGACTGTTTCGCAGAAGGAAACCACCGCGTCCCAGGACTCTTCGCTGCCGACCATAGACTCGACCACGGCCGGCATCGATAGGTCACTGCCTACTCCTGAGATGAGGGCACGGCGCGGCTCCTCCCAAGCGACACACTCTGCCAGCGTGTGCCGCGCCGTGTCCTCCCGGCAGTCGACGCAGTGGTGACACCGGGCGTCCGGCTCCCGTTTATGCGACACAGGTAGGTACTTCCCGAAAGTTGGACCTACCTAACTGGACAGTTTGTCCTAGGTAAACATACTTGTCCACGACTTCGAGCATGTTCATTTTAAGATCCACTCCTTTGGAGGCTCTACTGAGGTCATCGAGCATTGTACTGAGGTCTTCCACAGTCTTAGCCATGACTACGATATCGTCGGCAAACCGAAACTCAAACTCAAACTCAGAGCATTAATTGCACGTAAACCAATCAGGCACTTTTGAATTGTCAATGGGTCGGTCAGTCAGAAAGATGAAGCTAGTTGCCTATTCCAAAGCGTAGTACCTGTGTAGAAAAACGGGCAAGAAACACCACGGACCCTCTTCTAAATCCTAAAAATTGTAACAAAATTTTGGTTACATCATTCAATTTGAAATTATACATGGGAGAACGATGTAGAAAGACGTGCTCGTTAAAAGCGTCCGTACTGTAAAAGATAAAAACAAAAAAAAAAGAACCAATTCTGAAATGAAAATACTCAGATTAAAATAAAAATCCCCCAACTTATTGCTGCTTGACTGCATAGTGTGCGTTTTATGTAAGATTTGAATTTCGTTTCATTGAGTTGGAGTGGTTGGTGAGTTATGTACTCGTCATTGATGTTAATGCCTGCCCCTTTCCAGTCCAGAACTTTGAAGACATCCTCCAGTGCAGCGGTGAGTAGTTTCGGAGAGATAACGTCTCCCTGTCTCACAACTCGCTGCACAAGGATAGGTTTCGAGGTTTCCTGGAGTCGGACTGACATAGTAGCGTTTGCGCACACTTCAGCACCTCAATGTACCGATAGTCGATCTGGCACCGTTGAAGAGATTGCAGTACAGCCCATGTCTCGATCGAATCAACGACTTTCTCGTAGTCCACAAACGCTAAGCAGAGAGGCAGGTTATACTCCTCGGTCTTCTGTATAACCTGTCGCAGCGTATGTGTGTGGTCTACGATGCTAAAGCCTTTTCGGAATCCGGCTTGATCGGAAGGCTGAAAGTCGTCAAACCTGCGCGCGAGACGGTTCGTGATGACTCCTGAAAACAGCTTGTAGACATGGCTCAGAAGTGAGATGGGCCAATAATTCTTAAGGAAGGCATTGTCGCCCTTCTTAAAGAAAAGTATCACCACACTTCTGTTCCAAACCTGTGGTGTTTTACCCTCGAGTATGACGGAACCAAACAGCTTCTGAAGGGCCTTAAGAACGGGTTTAACGCCGGCCTTCAGGAGTTCGGCCGTAATTCCGTCATCACTCGGTGCCTTGTTGTTTTTGAGCTGCTTCAGAGCCATCCTAATCTCGTACATGCTGATGTCCGGGATGTCTTCGGTATAGTGTCGGGTCAATCTAGCTCTTGGGTTGTTTGCCAAATTCGTAACTGGGTTGCTTGTTGACGTGTATAAGTGTCCATAAAACCTCTCGATCTCTCTCAACACTGCAGGTGTGGCGGATACGGTCTTCGGTCTTCAGTTTCGTAAGCTGGCTCTGCCGAATGGCAGAGCCAGCTTACGAAACTGAAGACCGATGATGGCAAGATCGACAGTTCAGACAGATTTCTAGCAAAGACCTTGGAGCCTTTATTACTCTCTATTGCTTCCTCAATACGGTCTGTTTCAATACAGACCGCAGCGAAGGTCGCTTTTCAAGGACTTAGAGATCCGTCTATTGAGCCGCCGGTACTTGAACGCGTCATCTGAAGGCTGTAGGGTCATCTCGCGCTTCTCCTTCATTCTTCATTCCCGCAAAGTAGGATCAGAGAACCTTTTTCTTGAAGATCTTAGACCCGACCGGTATGGACAGTTTCGAAGAACCCATCGTTATATTCGTGCACTGAGCTCCCTAGGCACTCGAAACGTTTCTGAAGTTTGAGCTGAAAGCTCTCGGGGTTTTGGACTTGGATCGGTGCTGAATGGAGCGTAGACTTCATCAGTCGAGATCTTTCCAGCTTAATATTTGGTGACCCCCAAATCTCACAAAATTTTGGGCTGTAACCGCGCCTGGTGGCATAACTCTACTCACACTTTCGGGGAAAACAGACTTGATATGTCGTCCTGCCCACCTTGCGGGCTATCAATGCATATAAATTGACGTTCGTACTGTATTATTATAAGTTGTTATAGTACATAGTTAAGATAAGATAAGATAAGATAAGATTTATTTGCTCAAACATGTGTATACATACAATAATAATAAGTGCATGCAAGATAACATAAAGAAAATTGGTTCAGACTGGTTATATAGGAAGATTGGTTATATAGGTATCATTATTTTGTATGTTCAGGTGCAGGAGGCGATGCGGCGCGGCCTACACATACCTGACTCCGACGATGAAGGCTATCCACAGACGGTGAGATTGACAATGGATAATCTCTCATCATAAATTCATAAAGCTCGTTGTACACACTTTTTTTTTGGCCTTGAAAAACTATGGTTGATTCGCCGTGTGTAGGCGCGGTCGTGTAGTGTTGTACAGACGGATCACTATGAAAGCTTGTTGGCAGTCACGGCGGGACTACGTATGTGTCGGCTGGTGTTTTACAGTGTAATTTATGTTACTTAGTAAATACTGAAACACAAAAAAATAAAATAATAAAGAACCGCGAGAGGAGACCTCGTGCGAGTGAGCTGTGTTCTTATTTTAAACAGCATCTGCCAAGCCTATTCTCAACACGATAAACCCTTTGTAAGATTTAAAACTTTAATGGTGACAGACTACGTGTAAATGGTCCTTAAAAGTTGATCTTATTCCAATTTATTTGTGGTCAGCGAAGTATGACTTCCATATTAATCCAATACTCCACACCCCTGCCTCAGCCTCTTTTTTTTTAGTATAATATCTAGTACATAATGTTGTTTGTATTGGGGTATCGTGTTACCGGGTAACTGGGTTGTGGAGGTCAGATAGGTAGTCGCTCCGTGTAAAATACTGGTATTGAGCTGCATCCGGTAAGACTGGAAGCCGATCCCGACAATGTTGGGAAAAGGCTAAGCAGACTGATTGAACATAATGTTGTTTGTGTTTTCAGCAAGAGAGCTACGGGCAGTACCGTCGGCAGCGGTCGTGCGAGTCCAGTCCCGAGCGCGAGCCCGAGCAGTACTACACGCGACACCCGCCCCGACACGAGGTACGAGTTACATGACACGAGTAACGAGTTACATGACACGAATTGCCATGTAACTTGTGCCAGTGCCAGTTGATGTCATTAGGTTCACCCCTATTTCATGGGGCTAACAACATAACTGGTGAAATATGGTTGTACTATACACCTGAGGGGCCTGCCTACTCCTGAGGATACACGCGTGATGTTATGTTGTGCTATAATTAATAAAAACCTGAAACGTCAAGTCTTAGTACATTTACATGTGATGCATGACCATCGTTGTTTTGTGTTTGATATCACTCGACTAATAAAAAAACCATTTATATTGTGTTTCTATGCATCAGTTTGTGTATATTTATAAGAACCGGTTGATAACATACTGTAATCATTTGATAACTTGAGCATAAATGGTTTTAAGTAACTTTTAATTACCTAATTTATTTGTTACGTAACTTTTTATTGCTATGAATTAATTCGGAATATTCATTATTTAATTATTTATTTGTGAAGACTTACAAATTATACTGGACGCGACGCCTTAGCCCAGGTTTGCACGGGCGCGTTTCCTCGCGGCGGTTTTCTTTCGCGCACTGGCTTTTCGCGCCGAGAGTTGAACATCCAGCAGTGTGTTTAATGTTGTCGCGCTGGGATGCGCTGCTGTCTGCGCTGTTTGTTGCTGGAATGAACGATAAAATCCCGCCGCGAAACTTTTACGTCCGTCGAATGTGGGCTTATGGCCATTTGCTTGATATCGTCCTAACTATTATATACTTATATGACTCATTTTTAATCACCAGAATAAAATTAAAAATTGTATTGAGAAAATATAGTTTACATAATTTGTCAGTAGATACTTAGAACCCACCACCTTGAGACCACAGGTGAAGCGATGCCTTCACCACCCCTTATCCTTTTCTAAATTGGCTCTTATTTTATTCCGGTAACTAAAAACGAGTCGTGTGTTTGTATGTGTGTGTGTGAACTAACGTACATATGCATGTCGGACTCAGGGCAGCGACAGTTCCGAGGCGGGCGGCGAGGCGCCGGCCGACGCCGCGGTCGCGCAGGTCAGGCTCGACTCCTCCTCCTGCACACGTACTCTCGCACCTGCACGTCCCGCGCCGACACGCAGCCTACAGACATACGGGCGGAGGGACATCGACGCGCAAACTGCAACCATGGATTCAATTCCTGATTCTGGATCCACTAGCTTAGAAATTTTTCGTAGGTTATAAAAAAATGGCTGTTCCATACTTTTTGCCCGCGTAGATATATCACTTTTCTATGAAACAGCTGTTCAGTTTTTATTACCGACGAAAATTTTCTACGTTAGGGGATCCAGAATCTTCTCTGAATTCATGGTTACAGTTGTCGCGTCGGTGGCACCCGGTAACAAAATAGCTTATCGATTTGATGAACTACCAGATTTGACTATTGTGGCCCGTACGACCGAACAATGTTCAGGCGTTTCATTTATTTTACCTCTGATCCTCCATCACTGTCACAATCAAAATGATCTTTATTGTAGTTGCTATAAGGTTGCTAGTGAGTTGCTGCTTGGGTTGCCGGCAGAAGTAAAATAACTGTGGAATGACTCTTGTGAGACTCTCGGTTGGTTCTCTCAGACTGTGCTCACATGAGGTGGTGCGTACATCTCAAGCCATCGTATCAGGTCCGCTTGTATAGTGTATACTCAGAATGAAATTGTCTAGCGTATTGACATACTACGTAGATCAACGGTGTTATAACCACTTCATCCACTGATACAGAACGACAGCTATGATTTGAATATCGTACAATTCAAGGTGATAGTCAATTTGCTAAACGTTTCCCTGACTGTACAAAACAATAATATTATAATAAAACGTAACTGCACCAATCTGTCATTTGCACCTTCACATAATCACAGTCAAGAGCACAAAGTATACAGGGTGTCCCTGGAAGTATGGATCAGATCGAATAGGGGCGTGGGCAAGGTCGTTTCCAAACGTTTTAACCCTGAGAAAGTCGGTGAAATTGAATAAAATTTTTGCTCGCAAATTCAATAAAATTTTTGCCAGCCCGTAACCTTTGCAGTAAATGTTTTTTTCTTAAGGCGCTCCCTCACCGGGAGCATTCGCGTGTAATGTAACGTTACAAAGTCGAGGATTACATCAGTGAGGGAGGAAAATCGAGCATTACAGCGCGCACCTTGTAATGATACAATGTGTAATACCTTGATACAACTTGTAACATCAATGCGCTCCAATTGTAATTTGTACGGCGGGCCGCGGAGCGCTCCCCGCCCCGCAATCTTTAATGTCACATTACACGCGAATGCTCGTCAGTCAGGGAGGTAGTATTGTAATGTAATGCTCAAAATCGAATTTGAAGTGTTACATTACAGGCGAATGCTCCTGGTGAGGGGGCACCTTTATTGAACACAAGTTGCGTAAAAGTATTACCACAGGAAAGGTACATTTTTTCTTTGAGCACTATGCGAAGTGATTGAAAAAAACAAAAAATGATAATAATTTTTGAACCGTAAAAAAATTCACCGACATTCTCAGGGTTAAAAAGTTTGGAAATGACCTTGCCCACGCCCCTATTCGATTTGACCCGCACTTCCAGGGACTGCCGCCCTGTGGCACTGCGTATTGAATCATCATCATTCTCCTGCCCCTATTCGATTTGACCCGCACTTCCAGGGACTGCCGCCCTGTGGCACTGCGTATTGAATCATCATCATTCTCCTGCCCCTATTCGATTTGACACGCACTTCCAGGGACTGCCGCCCTGTGGCACTGCGTATTGAATCATCATCATTCTCCTGCCCCTATTCGATTTGACCCGCACTTCCAGGGACTGCCGCCCTGTGGCACTGCGTATTGAATCATCATCATTCTCCTGCCCCTATTCGATTTGACACGCACTTCCAGGGACTGCCGCCCTGTGGCACTGCGTATTGAATCATCATCATTCTCCTGCCCCTATTCGATTTGACCCGCACTTCCAGGGACTGCCGCCCTGTGGCACTGCGTATTGAATCATCATCATTCTCCTGCCCCTATTCGATTTGACCCGCACTTCCAGGGACTGCCGCCCTGTGGCACTGCGTATTGAATCATCATCATTCTCCTGCCCCTATTCGATTTGACCCGCACTTCCAGGGACTGCCGCCTTGTGGCACTGCGTATTGAATCATCATCACTCTCCTGCCCCTATTCGATTTGACCCGCACTTCCAAAGACTGCCGCCCTGTGGCACTGCGTATTGAATCATCATCATTCTCCTGCCCCTATTCGATTTGACCCGCACTTCCAGGGACTGCCGCCCTGTGGCACTGCGTATTGAATCATCATCATTCTCCTGCCCCTATTCGATTTGACCCGCACTTCCAGGGACTGCCGACCTGTGGCACTGCGTATTGAATCATCATCATTCTCCTGCCCCTATTCGATTTGACCCGCACTTCCAGGGACTGCCGCCTTGTGGCACTGCGTATTGAATCATCATCATTCTCCTGCCCCTATTCGATTTGACCCGCACTTCCAGGGACTGCCGCCCTGTGGCACTGCGTATTGAATCATCATCATTCTCCTGCCCCTATTCGATTTGACCCGCACTTCCAGGGACTGCCGCCCTGGTGTGGCACTGCGTATTGAATCATCGTCATTCTCCTGCCCTATTCGATTTGACCCGCACTTCCAGGGACTGCCGCCCTGTGGCACTGCGTATTGAATCATCATCATTCTCCTGCCCCTATTCGATTTGACCCGCACTTCCAGGGACTGCCGCCCTGTGGCACTGCGTATTGAATCATCATCAGTCTCCTGCCCCTATTCGATTTGACCCGCACTTCCAGGGACTGCCGCCTTGTGGCACTGCGTATTGAATCATCATCATTCTCCTGCCCCTATTCGATTTGACCCGCACTTCCAGGGACTGCCGCCCTGTGGCACTGCGTATTGAATCATCATCATTCTCCTGCCCCTATTCGATTTGACTCGCACTTCCAGGGACTGCCGCCCTGTGGCACTGCGTATTGAATCATCATCATTCTCCTGCCCCTATTCGATTTGACTCGCACTTCCAGGGACTGCCGCCCTGTGGCACTGCGTATTGAATCATCATCATTCTGCTGCCCCTGTCCCAATCTATTCGCGGTTGGCGCTGCATGTCTTCTTCTTCCATACTTCTCTGTCGTCATCTCAGTAGTCTCCTCCTTTCTTGTCATATCATCTTTCACACAGTCCATCCATCGTTTCTTTGGTCTTCCTCAACTAATAATAATTGGGTATTAAATGTTTAGATTGTTTTTGTGCTAAAAAACATTTGACGGAATTCACGTCGCTGATCTTCCGTCATGTCATTTGTGACTTGCTTTGATAGTATCGCATCTTCGGTCAAATGGTTCGGAGTGGCGTGTTTGTATGTTCGTATATGGAAATATGAGTTACGCAACGGAAAATCTGTGACGTAAATTCCGCCCGATGTGCTTCGGCCCTTAGGCCGCGTTCACACCAAACGTACGGTCGGTCGCCGAAAGTACGGTAATATAACTTCAGCCGTCTGTTTTTTCATAAAGGTTTCGAAGATTTTTCTGTGGAAGCTGAAACTCAGAAATAAATAAATCTATCTATCTATCTTAACCACTCGTCGTCATTTTGATTTTTTTCAACGTTTCTGCGTACGGTGAAAGTAGTATACATATATGGGTATACACGTGGGAACTATTATTTGATTACAATGGAATGCGTATACACACGTACTTTTACACATTTTAATTATTTTCAAAGTTCTCATATGCCGGTATTTACCTCCAATTACTTATATAGGGAACGTGACACTTTTAGGGTACTTACCATATTACTTGATATTTTTTGTTTATATGTGTCCCTTACCCATATACCTAAACTACATTCATCGTGCGCGGAAACTGAAAAAAAAAAACAAAATGGCGGCGAGTCGGATATGCCAAAAAGGTCCAAACCCCTTTGGTGTAAACTCGACCTTAAGGCTAAAAGCTTCAAAAGAAGCATAAAGGCTGCGGTATTAGTTATTTATTTATTTATTTAATACTTGAAGCACATATATCGCTGCTTGAATTCAAAAGGGCCACAAGTCGTAAAAATTACAAAATCCTTTTTAAAGCAAAAAATAGTATCAATTCTGCCTATTGATACGATTTTTGCTTTAAAAAAGATTTTGTAATTTTTTCGACTTGTGGCCTTTTTGAATTCAAGCAGCGATATGTACAGAGGCGGACTTAATGCCATAGGCAGCTTCTACCAGTCAACATACAGTGATGCAGAGACAAACAGTAGTAGGTGCAATCATGAAAATTGAGGAATAGATACTTTAAATATAAAGATGCGCATAAACAGTAGTTAGTGCGGCGGTACTAGGCAGTCAGTGTAATGACTTCCCCCCGCAGTGCCCCGCGTCCCCGCGCCGCGCCGCGCCGTCGCCCGACGCCGACGAGCGCTACGAGCACCCCGCCATGAGCCACATGACTCGGTCGCACTACGACGTGAGTAAACAATGCTGCCGGTCGATGCTGTAAAAATCTCACCGTGAAATCATAAGTGAAGTGAGCACTTAATAGTGTTAATCCCTAGCGAGTGACAGCTCACTCCACGCTCACTTCACCCAAGCTTTCACGGTGAGATGATTACAGAATCGCACGGCTGTTCCGTATTGAATCCAAGCCCAGGTTCGCACGGGCGCGTATTTGCCAGAGCGATTTATTTTCGCGTACTGCATGTTCAACGCACTGTTTAGCGTCGAGAGTTAAAAATCTAACAGTGTGTTCTTTGATCCGCTGGGATGCGCTGTGTTGGATTCTCAATGCTCGGCTCAACACTGAGAGTTCAAAATCCAGTGCGCGATAAAATCCTGCCGCGATATTTTTACGTTCATGTGTTCGTGGGCTTATTCTTGTTGCCAATTGAGGTTTTTGGAATTCCATAAAGTTGTTCACGGTAATACAGAACAGGCAAGAGGTTGTTCGAATGCTTGTAATGGCTCTGTGTTAGACCTCCAATACCCCGTGCGAGTGCGGTGCCTCTATTCAGAGCACGCCCCACTTGCTGGACTGCCCGAAGTGCCCGTTCACTTGCACCTTGGATGACTTAATGAATGCCACTGATGCCGCAATCAACGCGGCCACCTACTGGGCTCCAACAATATAAAATGTACAAGAAGAGTATCGTCGACGCGAAGAGAAGAAGATTAGATCTCCAACAGTGTGTTTTGCGCGCGCTGGATTTTGAACGCAATGCTTACTAGGCAGTGCGTTTAAAACCCAGTGTGCCAAAAAAAATCGCCGCGGAAAAAATGCGTCGTGCGCACCAGGGCTTAGAAAGAGACGGGCACCACAACAAAGATCAGGTATCTTTGTACCGAATACTTAACAAAGTATGACTTGACTTCTCTCATATCAGTACAGTGAGGGAAATATATTCTTTAGCAGATTGATATTAAATAAAGTCGTGATATAACAATTTCATGTGACTGATAAATAATGTCAGTAAATTGTGACAATTAAGTTGATAGTCAATTTGCTAATGAATCTGTTTCTCTGATTGTTCATTACATTGCCGTGCTTCTGCAGTAGCATCATATTCAAAATGAGTTTACGGTCACCTAAGTGCTCATAAACGAGCGGCACGTTGTCTCTGCCGTAGACGCGCGCCTCTCGTGTGTATGAGCACTCATGAAACCGTTGATCACTTTTGGACTTTGTCACATTAAATTCGTTCTTTGACGCGTCACTTTTTTGTGTGTGAGTGAGCGTACGAGTACTCGAGTAGTGCAGCGGTGTGTGTGTTGCAGGCGCGCTCGCCCGACGCCGGCTCGCTGCGGCACTCGCTCTCCACGCACAGCGTTAAGGTACCACCCACCACCTTACACTACCTGCGGTGGCGCCAAAGAAACCAGCGAAACTTCAATTTTCTTATAATACCCTCGTATTGATGATTCTAATGAATAATATTCTGTAAATACATGTAGCCGCGGTCGCGAATTATTTTGATTAATATAATGAATTGCAAAAAATGTTAGTAAATTTGAATTTCGTGGGTTACCCTGGCGCTGCCGCACTTGGAGGATCAATTCAATATAATCAACTAGCGACCCGCCCCGGCTTCGCACGGGTGCAATGCTGATCACTACATAGAATAAAACAAAGTCGCTTCCCGCTGTCTGTCTGTCTCTATGTATGCTTAGATCTTGAAAACTACGCTACGGATTTTGATGCGGTTTATTTTTATACAGCGTGTAACGGAAGGGGGGTATCAACCCTGAAGGAGGTGAATGTGCTCATGAAACTCAACAACTTTCCCCAAAGAACATAGGTCGAAATATGAAAAAAAAATTTGGCCCTCCCATAGTAAATCAATCAGCTGGTAGTCAGTTTTGTAAGGGAGAGCCAAATTTTTTTTTCATATTTCGCCCTATGTTCTTTGGGGAAAGTTGTTGAGTTTCATGAGCACATTCACCTCCTTCAGGGTTGATACCCCCCTTCCGTTACACGCTGTATGTGTTGGCTGTGACTGCATAGTTCTCACACAAACTATCAACATTGTTTCATCCTAAACTTCATATTGTAATCACTGCTGTGAATATCATTTATTAAATGAATAACCAATATCCCTACTTAAATTTTATTTATTTTACTACATGGAGGACTTACAGCTAATAAAAACAAACACAAAAAGGAAACCATAGTCACCCGAAAGCCAATTACATTACAAATCCTCATGTATAGACTTATAATAATAATATATGGTGTGAGCAGAAAAACAAAAAACACATCGCCTAAATTAAAGTAACAAGCAATATAAATACTTAGTTTGCAATTATATAACTAAAATAATAGAGAAAATAACAAAAACAAATAATACAATATAGGGCTTGAGCACCTTCTGGCCGAATTCACACTAAGTGTGAATGGATCAAATTCCCTACATATCATTGAAATTTCTGCTTGCGCGCACAATGTAACTGTTCTGCCTATAATTCGAAGGAGTATGAGGTACAGACGCCAGCACATCAAGCTACTACAATCTGTCAGATTTCTTTAATAGATTTTCAACTTTAGCGCTAAAGCATAAGGTTCAAAGTTGATTGAGAAAATCTGACAGTTTCGGGTAACTTGATGTGCTGGCGTCTGTACTACAGTATTGTACACCTTAAAAAGGTCTAAAAAAAAATCCACAATGGTATATGTCTATCTCTTAGGGATAACCCACAATAACGATTTTGTATCCTATACTTTTTACAATAAATAATAGCTCTAAAATTATCAGTGTTTCTCTACTATATTATGCATGTATTATACATATAAACCTTCCTCTCCCTACATGTATGGGTGGATTAAAACAAAGTGTTTTACTTGGCACATTAAAATAAAATTTTGAAAATAACTCAGGGTTATCAATATTTTTACTGAGGATTTTCAACAAGAATAAACAGTCTCCAATTTTACGTCGATCTACTAGTGTTAGCAGATGATACTTCTTACAAAGTCCAAGGTAATCCCCTAAAGGGGATGAACGGGAAAAAAAATGAACAAAAAAACAACGCGGCTGCTTCCAGAGTTAGGACCGCATGTACTTGCGGGTGTCAAGAAGTCAAACCGTGCTTTGGCCGCCGTGACAGACGCTCGGGGGTATAGTTACATGAGCCGTAAGTTGTTGTGTTCCAGGAGTACTCGTACTCGTCCAACGGCGACTGCCGCTACCCCGCGCCCGCCAGCGGCGTCGCCTCGCCGCCCTACCCCTACCAGGAGCCCTCCTACGAGCGACCCGACAGGTAACTGGTGCTACACGTTAATACCCTCACTTTAAACAGACTTACTGACTCGGCATTCCAAGGCATTTCAAAGTCAAACAGCAAAACGTAATTTTCTTGATATTCTAGTATGGATAGACCGACGAAAGAATGCTCTGTCCCTGGACAAAAAATAATTTCCTAGAGTGGATTCCCACTCTAGGAAATAATTTTTTGTCCGGTCGCTGGTCGGAATGTGCGGTCACTTTGGTATAAACTGATTTTAAAAGTGACTGAATACCGTAACAGTGACAAATAGGCGTAAAAACCAAGAACGAGCAGCAAGCGGTGCCAAGACCTGAGCCATTTGTGTAAGGGTGGCTACCAGTCTAATCGGACGCAGCTGAACATCAGTATGCTACATGGGCCCGCCTATCCGACCTCCACAACCCAGTTACTGGGCTACATGATAACCCTGGGTAAGACTGGTTGTCATTCTTCCGGGACTCGTAAAGACTGTCAAAGATCTACAAATGGCACGGAGTGAATAAACAGACAATGTTTCTACCATCTACATTTTCACACATTAATGTTCTTGAAAATGTCACAAATACACTTAAAAAAACACTTAAAATATTTTAAATGAATTTCTACTTCAGATTAATTATGTTGACACAGAAAAGCTATAAGTAAGCCAATCATAAATACAAACACATAGCACGTATTCACACACATTCAGTCACATACACCAATTACATCAACACACAACATCATACAAACATCAACACAACAACTTCTCCTAAACTTTTTTTTTGTCTAAATATTTTGCATATACTTACATAATAATTTTTAGTTTTACCCACCTTACGAATGTATCAATTAATACCGAACACCTGTTAAATCTCTCGAAATATTATGTTCACTATAAAGTGCTTAAGTGTTGATTATTGGAGAACGAGGAAGGCTGATCTACCGTGATACAGTTTTTACTGTACGGAGGTCAGGGTGAATTAACAACAACCTCACAAAACATTTCTACACACGACATGAGATCTACTTTTTTGTTTTGTTTTGAATATCTTTCTTTTCTTTATACGTATAAATTGTTATTGCTAAGGTTGTTATTGCGATGCTACAAAAAAAAAGGTTTTTTTTTTACTGTACGGTGTTCTGTCCCAGGTCAGAGTCGTACGGACACATGTCGCAGCGCGGCAGCGGCGAGGCGTGGGAGGAGCGAGCGAGCGCGCGACACGGCAGTACCCACGCGAGCGAGCGAGACAGGGACAAGGAGTACCCCTCCGCCGTCATGGCTGAACACAGAGGCTTCACCAGGAGGCCTGTCGCTAGGGTATGTTATACTTGAGCTACCCTTTGGTCTCGTACAGGACTTTGGTCTTTTTTATTTTTCTGTTTATGTCATAATATTTAGTTTGTGTCCTTTCAGTGCGAGTCCCTATAAATCGTTTTTGTTAGTTTAAACGGTCTGTTGTGTGGTTGCAGAACTCGAACCTGCTGTCTGCGGTGCTGTGCCTGGTGAAGGAGCTGGACTACCCCAGCCTCGAGGTGGCAGAGATGGCCGTCAGGTAACTATGACTCAAGCGTCGCGTAATTCATGCTAACATCGGTTTCATATAAAAGTCTTGCTAACACCACACGACGATGCAACATTAATTGTCATTTTGCGAAATTTCATTTGCACGTACGTGAATATTACGAGTAACAAAATTACGCTCGTCGACCTCACGCTCAGCAGGTCTTGGGTGCAAATCAGGTCGGGTAGTGTTATTGGGTTTTCCCACTAAGAATTTCTCAGTAGCACCCCTGGAGACTGGATTTGTGTCCGACGTACGTACATGGAACATAAACATAACTGTACACCTCTGCCCAACTGGTCGGTGAGTACAAGCATGATGTAATGTCGCAGGTGTCGCATGGACGAGCTCGCCAACACTCAGTGACGCAGCGCGGCGCCGCCCGCGCCGCCCCCACACTGACGTCACGACGCGACGCCCGCGTCGCCCTCGCACTGACGTCACGA
Source organism: Eremobia ochroleuca (assembly GCA_949629135.1). NCBI lineage: Eukaryota > Metazoa > Arthropoda > Insecta > Lepidoptera > Noctuidae > Eremobia > Eremobia ochroleuca. Next base: position 56,442 of record OX451411.1, on the reverse strand, counting down.
CGCGTCGCCCGCGCCGCCCTCGCACTGACGTCACGACGCGTCGTCCGCGCCGCCCCCGCACTGACGTCACGACGCGTCGCCCGCGCCGCCCTCGCACTGACGTCACGACGCGTCGTCCGCGCCGCCCCCGCACTGACGTCACGACGCGTCGCCCGCGCCGCGCCCGCACTGACGTCACGACGCGTCGCCAAGCGTCACATCTAGTCACAGCGCGCCACCGTACCGCCGCACTACGGACGACAACACGCCGGAACTAAACACGAACAAGGATATTACATATAGTGACAAGTGTATGTGTGTCGTCATCGCAGCGGACTGATCACTCTATGTAGATACGTATAGAAGGCTCCGAACAGCGAGCGTACACGCACAAATAGACACGCTTCACGTACAGCAAGTGTACGCGCACGTGAAACTGGCATTTGACCGAAATCGCCGTACGTATAGTACAACCAAATTCAGAGGTCCTATCGTTTGTCTTTGACATGAAATGCGACTATCAACCAATGGGAATCATAATAGGTTGCGTCATTCTGTCACTCCCTAATTGGAACAGCCACGTGTTATTCGTAAAATGTCGGCTTTCTGGAGGTACCCGATAGAGCCCTTGACTGTATCGTACCCCCTGTACGTGTCTATGTGTTCCTGCCAGTTTTCGCTCGTTGTATAGAGACGGCCTTCTGTACGTATCTATTCAGTGCCGATTCTGTGGGCACAGAGCAGATCGCTCCGACACTAACAAATGACGACACTATAGGATAAGCGAAGCTTTTGGCTTCATTTGGTACACAAAGCGAATTAAGGCTGCGTCCACACTTGTGACATCCGTGACAAATATAAATGTCTTACAACCAGTCTCACCAAGGGGTATGGAGTTACCCATGATCTGTGTTGTGGCAGTCTGATAGGCGACTGCCACTACACAGTTCCTGGGCTGGAGCGACTGCTCCATGTAGATTACTGGTATTCAGCTGCATCCAGTTAGACTGGAAGCCGGCCCCTGTACAGTTGGAGAAAACGCAGCCAGATGATGAAATATAATGTCGCACACACAGCGTCCCTTTCCGAGGCCTCGTGAAAATGACTAGTGCTGGCAGTTTGTACGGAGTATTGTTCGTTGAAATGTTACATGTGTGGACGGCACTGCTTTAAGTGATCAATGTTTTAAGACAAACTTGTAAATAATAAACTCAACTCTCATTGAAATGAAATTGTCTCTAAATTAGTTGAACGTTAGTTAAAGTATTGAAGACTTTAAACAAAACCAAAGTTCATTATTGTTGGTCAACGACGGCGTCGCTTAGAGAAAAGGTTTGGATGAACTATTGCATACAAGGTCAATTAAATTAGGTAGCGAAACTCCAAAAAACCTGATTTTATAAAAGTTGTCAGGCAATTTGCTAAGCAATTCGTTACTCAGACTGTACATAGGTAAAGTCCCGACTGCTAAGACGGGTTATGTTTTTGTACAATCAGTTATTAATACGGCACATCGAGTTTTAGAAACAGTTCGTCTTTGTACAGCTTCGTCTCTGTCACTCATACCTGTGTGACAGTCTCATTCACTCTACGACGCTACAAGGTTCTTTTGGCGCGTGGCCAAAGTCGAACTAATGCCGCCATTTATTGTTTTGTCAATACAATGTCTGTGACAATTTCACACATGTTTACTAACGACGCCCCCCTGTCAATGTCACTCAAGCGCCAACAGCTCCGAGTAGCACAGTATGCGCCATGTAACGGCCGCGTACTGTGTCAATGTATGTAAATATAATGTTTGAAAAAAAGAACGTGTTGTCTGTTCGTTGGTGGTGTTGCACAGCGCTCGCTGGAAATAATTTAATTAATGAAATTAATATTTAATGTACTCGTAATTAATTGTATTGTAATAAATTAACTTGCCGTACAAACTTGTTTTATTCGCCTCTTACTGGGAACTGACGGGCGTGATGATATGTATCAAGTTGGGGTAACCCTACTGTAGACGACAGACTATCCACGCGCATGCGTGGGCTTAGCGCTTGTGGTGCTCCCGCGTGCGTGGTGCAGCACGGTAAGCACAGCTCGCGAGACCACGCGGGCGGCGCGCCTGCGGGCCGGATACGCACGCGGGCACTCGCATGATAGGAAAAAGGCTCTCAGTCCGACAATTGCTGAAAATTAAACCAAAAGTTGGTAGAACTCTGGTCAGATCCATAGTTCAGAGCGGATCATGCCGCACAAAACGCTAGTACTTACAATCTCACAGTTTCTAGCAGTCCGCAAAGAATATGAACCTCATTCACTCTTCTTATTTTCGAACATGGAAAGGCATTTGCTGTCGAATTGACAAGTGTCAGAGTGATAGTTGTCAGTGACTGGTGAGGACATGCAGTGTTAATGCAGTCCATGGGATCTCGTGCGCGCCCGGGGCCTCCCGCCCACTCTGTGCCCGCGCCACGCTCGCGCGCGAATTAAGTAAGCGACAACGGAAGTATTTAAAAAAATAACTTTATTCCGACAGAGTTACAGCTAAACAGTTCTTCTCATCTCATAAAATATTGATCTTATATACTAACTTTATTGCTAACGTAGTACATGCATGGCGTGATCAGATATGACGCACGTCCTAGATTATTCTGGATGCTGATCAAGCAATGGAATGTTTGGAAATAATATGTCTAATAAATACTTATTGGCTGACAAAGCTAATATTGGTAGGTTGGGGTTCCTTAACTCCTCCCTCCCCAAGAGAGAAATTATCCGAAGGTGTCGCAGACAGTTTCGGAGAATTTCGACAAAAATTTATAAACTGGAATTTATACATTATAAAGATAAATACTGCTATTACAATAATCACATACTCGAAGATGGTCCATATACTAATTTCTATTGTCACTGTTTGGGTCGTATCGTCTATTTCACTAATTTTTGCACTTTGTAAAACTTCTTTCACATCACTGAAGTCCACATTTCTTAGATCCACTTTCTTTGACCTTCTCTGGATGTCCTGTTGTAGCTCTGGCATCTGGATCAATGGCAGCTGGATACTAGAAACTGTAGTGTTTGTGGTAGCGGCAACGATGACTTCGCCTATTTGTGTCTCGCATTGTTGGCCTGGAGTCACGATGTAGGTCCCAAGAACGGTGTATTTCAGAATTTCTGTATCGCAATTCTCAGTAATGATGAGGTTTTCTTCTGAGTAAACCAACCATTGGTTGTCGCTTACTTTTTGTATCTTAGTTTTCTCTATTTCAATATGGTTCTGTATGCAGTTTTTGTAGTTATTCTTCATCAACATTATTTGTTCAATGCAGGTCACAGTTGGATACTGGGCTAAGTTAGTTTCAGCGCATAGAAATTTGTCCTTTTCAATCTCAGCACATGGGCTTACCACGGGCATGTATTTCAACCTATTCACCATCAGGTAAGGGTATTTGGGTATAATCGTAAAGGTATTTGGAGAATGGAATATAGGAATAGGTATAACCTTGTAATAATTATATGTTTCGTTATCTATTAGGGGGACTTCTAAAACAAAAACTAACTTGTTGTTATTTATGTATGACTTAAGTATAATATTACGTTCTAATTTTATTAAATTACGTTTGCTTACTGGATATATTGTTCTAGCATGTTTAGAAATGACTTCTAATGTATAATATAATTCTGTACTATTTATAATGGATTGGTGCAATGTATTTAATTTGCTAAAGGCTATTGCCGTCTCAATCTCTTGTATGGTTTCGTAACAAGTTCGAAAGTTATTTAAAATTTGATACATAGTATTCAATATTTGGAAAAGTTTGTTAAACCTGAACTCATGTTCAACTAATTTTTCCATTCCATTGGTATGTAAACCCAAGTTTTTTATATTTGAATTTATTATTTCAGAGTCGTTTACTAATTTATCAAAAGCCTTTTGCATTGATGATACTTTACGTTCGACTACATGCTCTTTGTTCTGTATCATTTGAATTTCTCTATCATATTTAATTGCATCATCTTCATCTAAATTTCCCGAAATAGCTTTTACAAGTGAGCCTAATGGATTGAATAAGGCTCGTTTATTCCTATAATGAAAAGGTAATATTTGAAAAAATCTACTCTTAGTTAAATTAATGAGATATTCGATTTGACTTTCTATTCCTACCGTTTCGTTACTAACTCTAATTTCCTTAATTTTTATTTTTAAATTACTAAAATCCCGAATATTATTATCTATTTGTAAGCCTAATGATTCTAAATCTATAGTTTTATATATTGTCCAATAACTATTCCTCTTCACTGCTACTCCCCGCTTTATCGCTGCTATCCCCGGATTCTGACCGAGGTTTTGAAGGTCCAGCGTGCATGTTGACACCACTAGTACCAGAAGTACCAGGCACGATCTGTGGAGGACGTTTTACATTTTTTAATGCTACTCTAGTTTTCCTTTTCTTTACTTCTACTGGTACTACATTTCTTTCGACTTCACCTATTACTTTAGCTTTTTCATATCGCGGTTTTTCTTTAGCTTTTCTAATCCTAGTATCTTTCATATAAATAGTATCGCCTGGCTCAAGTACTGGTGTCGTTTCACCACATTTTTTATTTATCACTTTAATTTTGTCGGATTCTAATTTTTCTGTTATGAATTCATAAAGTATTTTAAGGCGTTTTCTATGATCTAACAATAGTTTCTGAGTTAAATTCTTTTCTCTATCCACGTTAAATACATTATCTGAATAAGTGTGACCAAATACTAATTCAAAAGGAGTAAGGTCTGTTGCTGAGTGAATGGTGTTGTTATAGGCCATGATGGCGTAAGTCATAACAGATGCTGCATCTAAATCGCTTTTATCGTATTTTGCTATACGATAAATCTCGATAATGGTGGAATGAAATCTTTCTACTATTGCCATTGAACTGGGATTGTTTGGAGTCCCAATATGAAGTTCAATTTTGTACCAGCTTAACATTTCCTTAATCAAAGCATTATTGAATTCTGTCCCGGAATCACAACTAATTTTCCTAGGCAGACCATACATACTAAAGTATTTAATCAATGCCCTAACTATCTCTGGTGTACTCCTATTTGGTACCTCTATAGCTTGTGCTATCTTACTAAATGCGTCTACTATAGTTAAATAATATTTCCCTTCGATATATAATAAGTCCATAAAAGCTTCCTGAAAAGGGCCATCCTGCGTTTGTGTTAACTGAATGTAAGGTTTGATCGGCTTTCTGTCGTATTTCATGCGTTTACATGTTTCGCAAGCGTTTATGATTGCCGTAACTGTCTCTTTCATGTTTGCCCACCAATAATGTCGTTTAAGTTTAGTTAAAGTTTCTTTAATACCTCTATGACACGTTTTCCCGTCGTGGTATTTAAAAATAACTTCTTTTTGATCTTCTTCAGATTCTGTCAAATTTATAACTCTTTCTGTACATTCTGTTAGCTTAACAGAATCCTTTTTAAATAACTTAATTGCCATGTTTGAAAAAGTTTTTCTAAAAGATGGATGTTCAAAGTATATAAAGTACCTATGTTTTGGATCTATATACTCTTTTAAAAAGTCTTTAACTAATTTATCGTTATTTGTCGGTAAGTGCACTTCCAGAATTTTTTGTTTCTTATTAGAAATGTCTTTTACAGCTAAGTTATTTTTAAACCATGAATGAACTAAAATCTGTTTTGGTTTAGTATCGACAGCTTCGTTTAAAATAGGAATGCCTTCGTGTTCTCTATTTGAAACTGAATTGGCAGTGACCTCATCATCAGAATCCGAAAGTTCTATCGTTTCTATTGGAGCTTCGAGGTCTTGCAATTCGTTATCTATTATTTTTTGTATCCGTTCCTGTCTATCCCCTACGTTTACGAATATTGAATCTAAATCGTCGTCAATTGCATTAATCTTAATCCTAGATAAAGCATCTGCATTCGTGTTTTGGGGGCCCTTCTTATATTTTATTTCGAAATCGTACTCTTCTAACCTTAACCGCCATCGCGTGAGTTTACTATTGGGCTCTTTCAATGAATACAGCCATGCTAATGGTCTATGGTCTGTAAATATGGTAAATTTGTTACCATACAGATACGGTCGAAAGTGCTTAACTGCCCATATTATGGCTAATAGTTCCTTCTCGATAGTGCTATATTTTACTTCAGTGTCGCTCAAAGTTCTACTAGCATATGCTACAGGCTTATCTGATCCTATTGTTCCTTGTGATAATACAGCCCCGATTGCAAAATTGGATGCATCAGTGGTTAGGATAAAAGTTTTACTAAAGTCAGGAAACTGTAACAAAGGTGCATTTGTTAAAAGCTTTTTACAAGTCTCGAAACATTCTTTATATTCTTCATTAATAATAATTTTGTGACCTTTCTTTAAACAAGCTGTTAATGGTCTAGTTATTTTAGCAAAATCTTTGATGAATTTCCTATAGTATCCGATAAGTCCTAAAAAGCTTTTAATCTGTGTAACCGTTTCTGGTATGGGATACCTAAGAACAGCATCTATTTTATCATTATTCAAAAATCAAAATCAAAATCAAAAGTCATTTATTCAAACTAGGCTGAGAATCAGCACTTTTCGAACGTCAAAATTACAAAAGACAGTCCCCCAAAACGCCCGCCCTTCACCACTTCCTAGTGCTTTCGCTGGGAAGAAGAAGTGGCGCAACAAACTCCCCAGCAGCACAGCTGTCTGTTCAGTTAGAAAATATAATTGACTGAATACAATACAAGGTATGCAAAGCAATTAACATTACAAGACACAGAACGCTAAATTAAATGATTTGCCATATGTCAGCTAGCAACGCCAATATACCAAGAAATACAATAAAAAACTATACGTACTCAAGCAAAAATTAATAAATGGAAATTAAATAAAAGCCTCCAGGTATAAAGGGCGTGACCGCTAACATATTTATGCAATGCTGGGTTCAGTTTACATAGCTGTCGCTTGAAGTCATAAATGATAAACTAGGACCATAAGGAAACTAAATAAACAAGTTATTAATAATGATAACAATGATAAAACCATGGTCAGTAAGACGACCAGTCACCACAAGCAGCACCCGTTCACGAGCATAACGCAAAGGTCAGCCATTACCCCCCTCGCCATATTTGAGGGAAGGAGACAACCCGACCCCCGACGCTACCGCAAGCAGTGACATCTAAGGGAGCATGACGAACTTGCTGCCGGTTGTTCAGGTAAGAATAATATGATCAATTGTCGAGGTCACTAGCTAACCACATATTGCAATCAACTCATTAGAAAACATTGCAATGGGTTGATTATGTCAATAATAAAATTAAAATTAAATTAAACTGATTTGACTTATACAGCCCAATAAAAAAACAATTGTATAATGAGCTCATATAACCTATCAGTAATTCTTTGTAAATTAATTCTGGAGAAAGAACATAAACATTGTCTTGAGTTAATCAGGGCGACCAACTATTCTTATCGTTTAAGTAGTCGTTGATAGAATAGTATGCCTTTGAACAAAGGTTAGATTTTACTTGAGCTTTAAATGCATTAAAAGGCAAATCTAGCAAAGAAGAGGGTAGCTTGTTATAAAAGGCTATACCAAGACCAACAAATGAGTTATGAACCTTATGAAGCCGGTGAAAGGGAGCACGTAGTTTGTCCTTATTTCTGGTGTTAACATTGTGAATATCACTGTTTTTAGTATACAAGTGTATATTTTGCCTAATATATAAGATGTTGGCAAGGATGAATTGTGATGCAACCGTGAGAATACCAATATCTTTAAAAAAATCTCTTAGAGAAACTCTAGCGCCTAGCTGGTAAATTGCTCGAACAGCTCGTTTTTGAAGGACAAATATATTTTGTATATCAGCTGCTTTGCCCCACAGCAGAATACCGTAGGACATAACGCTGTGAAAATAACTAAAATATACTAAACGAGCTGTATCAACGTCAGTGTACTGTCTTACTTTCCTGACGGCGTAGGCAGCCGAACTGAGCCTTCCTGCTAGGCTCGATATATGTGGTCCCCACTGAAGTTTGGCATCTACTGTTATTCCCAGAAAAACTGCCGAACTCACAGTTTCAAGCGCGTCTTTATCTAAGACGATGTTGGGTCCTAGATTTCTAACATTCGGTAAGGCGAACTTTACACATTTCGTTTTCTTGGCATTGAGAACTAGGTTATTTGCCGTAAACCAATCCGTAACTATTGAGAGTGCACTGTTTACGTCGTCAAAATCTTGTCTATTCCTATCTACTTTAAAAATAAGAGATGTATCATCAGCAAACAGTACAACGTCACAGATTCCCTTTAAATGGAATGGTAAATCATTAATATACACTAAGAACAAGAATGGACCCAGTATTGAGCCTTGCGGTACACCTAACTGAACTGGTAGCGCGGAAGATTTCACACCATTAACATCTACACATTGGAACCTATTATGTAAATAACAATTTATTACGTTGAGAGCTTCGTTTTGGACACCGTAATGACTTAGTTTACGCAAAAGCGTGTCATGGTGCACGCAATCAAAGGCTTTGGAAAGATCACAGAAAACTCCGATAGCATTTTGCGAGCTCTCCCATGCGTTAAATATGTGTTTCAGCAAAGCAACACCCGCATCTGTAGTCGAACGACCTTTTGTAAAGCCATACTGTTCATTATGAAGGAGGCTATTTAAATTAAAATGTCTTAGCAACTGCTTGAGTATTAATTTTTCAAATATTTTGCTAAATGCAGGTAAAATGGAAATAGGTCTAAAATTACCAACGTCGTTTTTATTACCTGATTTAAATAAAGGTATGACTTTACTAGTCTTCATGAGGTCAGGAAAAATTCCTAAATCAACACATTTATTAAAAGTAACAGCTAGATAGGGGGCTACGATGTCTATTATATTACTTAAAAGTTTAATGGAGATGCCCCAGTAGTCACCGGTGTTTTTAGACTTTAGTAGGTTAAAAACATTAACTACATCATGTGGGGTTACATGTTCGAAACTAAATAAACGAATACATTTAGGTACACTACTATGCAAAAGGGTTTCAGCTTTAGACGGGGACGAATTTAAGGAGCGAGTCGTAGTTATAGGTATGTTGGCAAAAAACTCATTAAAAGCTTCAGCTACGTCAGCGGCTTTATTAACTAATTTATTATCTACCATAATCTCAAGTAGTTTTTCTTGTTTAACCGATTTACCAGTTTCATTGTTAATAATTTTCCAAGTCGTTTTTACTTTATTATTAGAATTTTTAATAGCATCGCTTAAAAATTTCGATTTAGCAAAAGCACTAATCTTTTTAAATAATTTTGAATAATTTTTGACATACTCTAGGAAAGGAGTGTCAAACCTGTATTTTTTCAAACCATATAACTCGTATAGTCTCGCTCTACTTTTATAAATACCCGGAGTAGCCCATTGGTTAAAGCCAACGGAGGATCCATTAATATTAATAGTTTTTGTCTTGAAAGTAGATTGGTACTCTTTTTGCACAACATCAAAAAGGGCACCATAAATTTCATTAGGATTCTCGTGTTCTACTATAGATGGTGTAATTCTATGAGCTATATTATTTTTAAACATTTTGCAACGGGCAGCTGTATAAGGCCTGCATTCAATTTTACGCGACTGTTTATGTAATGGCATGGGGAAGCTAGCTAATAAACCACAGTGGTCGGACGTTAAGTCAGTTAAGACTAATTTGTTTTTGGCATCAAAAACACTAAATATATTATCAAGACAGGTTGACGAAGATGCCGTGATTCTAGTAGGTTCAAAAAACAAGTTAATTAAATTATAAGACTTAAACAAATTGAGGAGTCTAATACTTAATGGAGTAACATCTAAAATATTAATATTGAAATCTCCGCATAAAATAATACTTTTGTTACTTGATTTCAACCTATTGAGAGAATCCTCCATTACCGATTCAAAACTAATAAAATCCCCAGAGGGGGGTCGATAAACGCAAATTATAATGTATCGCTCAAGTTCAACACAAGACAACTCTATAGTGCGCTCGATTGAAAGATTAACTAAATCTAAACGTTGCTTACATTTCAACTTGTTTGAAACAAGAACTAAAGAGCCACCGCGAATAGCACTTTTTCTCACAAATGCACTCTGTACGGTAAAGTTATCATCATTGATAAACACTACTTCATGTTCTTTCAACCAGTGTTCAGTCAAACATAACACCTGAACATCATAGTTCTCCATAAATAAACTTAACTCTAGCTCTTTGCCGGACAGACCCTGCATATTTTGATGTACAACATTCAACATATGTGGCTGACCCGTTGTCGCACCTAATAGTTTAAACTACAAGGTGTATCAAAAGTAGTGTTAGTACCACTACTAACAGTAATCGAAGGTACCCTACAGGTACCGGTGTCACTGTGTATGTTGTATGCTAAAAGATTAGCAATTTGTCTCCTACAACTAGGTGGCAAATACATAGTATAATTTGTCAGTTTGTAATCAGTAATGAATTGATTACAATCAAAATATAAAATAGCATCACTGTGATGACATGTCCTATTATAAATTAACATATTTAAATTATAAATGTGCCTATTTTGCTCATCAGACAAATAATGAGAATACGGCAAGGCACAAAAAATAAATTTACAATTATTGGACTCATTGAGATGTAACATCAACTGGACAGATTCAATTATGTCCTTTTTTCGTACAGTTAAACTATCCCCATATAATAATATAACAGTTGAAAATTATATTATTATTAATATAATAGTATTTGGCTTCAAACCTTCACTCGTAATAGTATGCCCTAAGTAAAGTACTTCCTTTCTAAGAAAATGTGACTTATCTAATTGAACTTTCAAATTTGTTTGACGGAAGCGGTCAAAAACTGCTCTAAGTTTTTCTACATGTTCAGGCAAACTTTTTGAAAAAATGATGACGTCATCGAGGTATACTAGGCAATGTAAGCCTTGAAGGCCTCGTAGGACGTTATCCATCGCTCGCTGGAAGGTTGCAGGTGCTGTCTTTAACCCAAACGGCATTCTGTTAAATTCGTAATGACCTGAAGGTGTGCTAAATGCGGTTTTAGCTCTATCCTGTTCCTGGACCTCTAATTGATGATACCCGCTAGCTAAATCGAGGGTTGTAAAGTAGGTACTTTTACCTAGCATGTCAAATAAATCGTTAATGTTGGGCAAGGGATATTTGTCATCAATTGTAATTTCATTGAGCCGTCTATAATCAACTACCATTCTCCATTTTTGTTGGCCTGATGCGTCTAACTTTTTCGGCACCAAATGTACGGGAGCACTCCAGGGAGAATGCGATTCCTGGATAATGTTATCCCTTAACATTTTCTCAACTTGATTCTTGATTTCTTTTGTTTGAATAGGGGGTAACCTATGTGCCTTAATGTTTATTGGGTCTTCATTTTTTGTTCTTATTCTATGTTTAACCTGATTTGTGAAGGTTAATGGAATATTTTCACAATAAAATATATCTTTGTATTCCCTACAAAGTCCCTCAATAACCCTACGTTCTTCTGCGTTCATATGATCTAACTGTAATTTTTCTAAATTTTTTGTTAGCAATCTGTCCACTTCTATATTATTATCCATGAAATTAACACTAACAGATGGGCTTTGTATGTATGGATCTACTTGAAAAGGTCCCGTCACTACTAAATTCCTATTTTGATGACTGTAATTCTGAATAACAGTTGTTGCATAGCCTTTAACACACGTAACTAATGCGGCGGGCATTCGAATCCCTTCCGTAAACTGTTTAAAGTCTAGCACAGCTTCCCCGTCCAATAAGTTAACCGGGAGTCTTACTCTAATTTCACTACGAGATGGTAGATTATATACCTCTCTCATAGGTGGTGTATATACGATGGGAATCTCCGTATTTTTTAAATGTAAAATCTGACTTTCCATATTAATCTTTGCCTGTAATTGCTTCAGCAAATTGCTACCTATTAATCCGTCATACCTATCGTCAACACTGTAGACATAAAACTTATGGAACTCTTTACTTCTAAAGGTAACCGGTAATGGAATAACTGCCGTTTCACTATGAACGCTCGATGCGTGAGTGCTAACAACTTCGAAGGGTTCATACTGTAAATAATTTTTAAAATATTTATTCGCTAAATAAGGACTTATAAACGACCTAACACTCCCCGTATCTATCATGAAAACCGCTTTTAATTCTGGTATAACTATATGTGGTAAATTTAAGCGTTTATTGCAATTTATTTTTATTCGTTCCCTATGGTAGAGGCCATTATGCAAAAATTTCTCTCCCCGGGATCTTCATGGGAAAATTCCTGACCCGCGTTGTATGAATTACTTGAACTCTGTTCATTATTACTAGAATTATTTATGTAATTAACACGTCGCGAACTTGCAGTACGCATGGTGACGTCAGTATTCGCACCCGACGTAGATGCTTGCGCTGCAAAAGTCGATGTGCCCGGTGCATGTGCCGCGAACTGTTGGCTCTGTTGTGCAACCGGAAAAGATGACCTACTTGACTGCGGTGACGAATTATTATTGATTGTACGATTAAAACTATCTTGATTTCTTTGAATATTATTATGTTGCTTATAAAGCCTGGACTGATGCGAATTGTTCGATGTAGATGTGCGGTTTGTTGCATTATTCGGTACATGTGTACTTGATACGCTATGCGAATCATTCTTTTGATTATTAGATTCAGCTGCATTTTGATAATTAGGCAAATAGGGTCTGTTAGTCCTACTAAAATTACGCCTGTCGTTTGTTTTAGCATCATAGACTGTCTGGAAGTTTTGTTCTTCTAAGACTATTTTTAACGCATCCTCTAGCGTTGTAACGTTGCGCAAACGAACTAATCTAACTAGAAATGGTGGTAAATTAAACAAGAAAACATTCATCGCTCTGTTGTTATAAATTAATTGCTTCGCCCTACGTAGAGAGTCATCAATGATTGTTTCTGATATTTTGGCGAATAAGACACTTCTCATCCGCTGTATTCTATGGCAAAAATCTAAATAACTTTCGCCCTTATTTATTCTACAGGATTCTAACTCCATTGCTAAACAATCCTCTGTACGCGGATCACCGAAGTGTTGGTTTAACAACTCCTTCAGTTCATCCCACGTATCTATAGTGTCTCTTTCGCCTACTAAACTGGCTGCTTCGCCTGATAACCTACTTGTTACCACATGAAATAAATATTTATTTTGGGCTACGGTTCCTTGGAACGTGGACAATATGTATTCACATTGTTTTACATATAAAGGTAACGTTCTAGTGTCGCCACTGAATATTGGTATGATGTTAACCAACTCCTGTGGGACACGGGTTACGTTTTCCATTGTGAAAAAGTTATGAAAGTAACAAAGGAAAAGAGAAAAGAAAAAAATTACACTAATGTGCTACTAAAATATCACTACTCTAAAATATTAATACAAATAAAATCTATGCAAATATTAGTACGGCGTTGTCCAATCCCTAATAATACACACACATAGACTTATTACAAGGTTGGGATATCAATGGAAGAGCTGAGAGGAAGGTGAAAAAGATTTACTCACAATTCCGCAGCTAGCTTCATGCTCCCTGAATTACTGCTGTGGCTGGTCCTCTTCCGTAACTCGAAGTGGCTTCTTAATGAATTTATTTGTTCGGCGATCTCTGCTAAACCGTAGACACGGACGTCGGCTGCTCCACGTAGAATTGTATACACGGCAGACTGACTACAGAGATCCTACCGGCTGCGCCAATTAAGTAAGCGACAACGGAAGTATTTAAAAAAATAACTTTATTCCGACAGAGTTACAGCTAAACAGTTCTTCTCATCTCATAAAATATTGATCTTATATACTAACTTTATTGCTAACGTAGTACATGCATGGCGTGATCAGATATGACGCACGTCCTAGATTATTCTGGATGCTGATCAAGCAATGGAATGTTTGGAAATAATATGTCTAATAAATACTTATTGGCTGACAAAGCTAATATTGGTAGGTTGGGGTTCCTTAACTCGCGCGTCCCCACCTCTAGCGCGCACGAAGGTAGGTGCACAATACAACACAAAGGTGCACAAACAACAACACAAGCACAATCCGAATCCATTGCTTCATGTTTGAAAAATTCGTCTGCTCGACAACCTAAATAACCCAATGAGTGTTGTTGAACTGTCAAATCGATGGGCGTTGCCACTGCAAGTGTGTTACGCAATAACCACGTTGCTCTACCTTCAGATTCGTCTTACCTGAACGAAATGGGTGGCTGGTGGCTGATCCCATCAGATTGATCGCTTTCGACGGCCGGAATAATTACTAGGTATAAGAAGCAAATCCTTGAAACTGAAGTCTGTGGCTGTGCTAGAGGGAGGCTGTGCTAGAGGGAGGCTGTGCTAGAGGGAGGCTGTGCTAGAGGGAGGCTGTGCTAGAGGGAGGGAGGCTGTGCTAGAGGGAGGCTGTGCTAGAGGGAGGCTGTGCTAGAGGGAGGCTGTGCTAGAGGGAGGGAGGCTGTGCTAGAGGGAGGCTGTGCTAGAGGGAGGCTGTGCTAGAGGGAGGCTGTGCTAGAGGGAGGCTGTGCTAGAGGGAGGCTGTGCTAGAGGGAGGCTGTGCTAGAGGGAGGCTGTGCTAGAGGGAGGCTGTGCTAGAGGGAGGCTGTGCTAGAGGGAGGCTGTGCTAGAGGGAGGCTGTGCTAGAGGGAGGCTGTGCTAGAGGGAGGCTGTGCTAGAGGGAGGGAGGCTGTGCTAGAGGGAGGGAGGCTGTGCTAGAGGGAGGCTGTGCTAGAGGGAGGCTGTGCTAGAGGGAGGCTGTGCTAGAGGGAGGCTGTGCTAGAGGGAGGCTGTGCTAGAGGGAGGCTGTGCTAGAGGGAGGGAGGCTGTGCTAGAGGGAGGCTGTGCTAGAGGGAGGGAGGCTGTGCTAGAGGGAGGGAGGCTGTGCTAGAGGGAGGCTGTGCTAGAGGGAGGCTGTGCTAGAGGGAGGCTGTGCTAGAGGGAGGGAGGCTGTGCTAGAGGGAGGCTGTGCTAGAGGGAGGCTGTGCTAGAGGGAGGCTGTGCTAGAGGGAGGCTGTGCTAGAGGGAGGCTGTGCTAGAGGGAGGCTGTGCTAGAGGGAGGCTGTGCTAGAGGGAGGCTGTGCTAGAGGGAGGGAGGCTGTGCTAGAGGGAGGCTGTGCTAGAGGGAGGCTGTGCTAGAGGGAGGCTGTGCTAGAGGGAGGCTGTGCTAGAGGGAGGGAGGCTGTGCTAGAGGGAGGCTGTGCTAGAGGGAGGCTGTGCTAGAGGGAGGCTGTGCTAGAGGGAGGCTGTGCTAGAGGGAGGCTGTGCTAGAGGGAGGCTGTGCTAGAGGGAGGCTGTGCTAGAGGGAGGCTGTGCTAGAGGGAGGCTGTGCTAGAGGGAGGCTGTGCTAGAGGGAGGCTGTGCTAGAGGGAGGGAGGCTGTGCTAGAGGGAGGCTGTGCTAGAGGGAGGCTGTGCTAGAGGGAGGCTGTGCTAGAGGGAGGCTGTGCTAGAGGGAGGGAGGCTGTGCTAGAGGGAGGCTGTGCTAGAGGGAGGCTGTGCTAGAGGGAGGCTGTGCTAGAGGGAGGCTGTGCTAGAGGGAGGGAGGCTGTGCTAGAGGGAGGCTGTGCTAGAGGGAGGCTGTGCTAGAGGGAGGCTGTGCTAGAGGGAGGCTGTGCTAGAGGGAGGCTGTGCTAGAGGGAGGCTGTGCTAGAGGGAGGGAGGCTGTGCTAGAGGGAGGCTGTGCTAGAGGGAGGCTGTGCTAGAGGGAGGCTGTGCTAGAGGGAGGCTGTGCTAGAGGGAGGCTGTGCTAGAGGGAGGCTGTGCTAGAGGGAGGCTGTGCTAGAGGGAGGCTGTGCTAGAGGGAGGCTGTGCTAGAGGGAGGCTGTGCTAGAGGGAGGCTGTAGGCTGTGCTAGAGGGAGGCTGTGCTAGAGGGAGGCTGTGCTAGAGGGAGGCTGTGCTAGAGGGAGGCTGTGCTAGAGGGAGGCTGTGCTAGAGGGAGGCTGTGCTAGAGGGAGGGAGGCTGTGCTAGAGGGAGGCTGTGCTAGAGGGAGGCTGTGCTAGAGGGAGGCTGTGCTAGAGGGAGGCTGTGCTAGAGGGAGGGAGGCTGTGCTAGAGGGAGGCTGTGCTAGAGGGAGGCTGTGCTAGAGGGAGGCTGTGCTAGAGGGAGGCTGTGCTAGAGGGAGGCTGTGCTAGTGTGGAGCAGTGGGCGTCTTACGGCTGAATGAGGGAGTGACCACACTTTGAACGCGGAATAGGCTTTACCTTTAGTCAGTCAAAAAAAGCTTTGTGCACATGCACTATCAGCGAATAGTCCGACGCCGTGTCGAGTTTTCCCTGGCTAGAGTTCTTACTTACGAGGGCTGCCTTTTAAGTTGTGTCGTTTGAAATAAGTATAGACGTTCTAATATATTATTACCATTTATTGTTTTTCAAAGAATTTTCCGCGATATTTAATACACTTTTGCATGCGTTCGAACCAGTTTTTAAAACATTTATTCAACTCCGAATTGGGGGTAGTCAAAATGGCCGATTTGTATGCGTCAACAGCTTCTTCGGGTGAGCTGAAACGTTGACCACGAAGAATTTGCTTAATTTTGGGGAACGCAAAAAAATCGTTAGGGCTCAAGTCAGGGCTGTAAGCGGGTCATCTAAAATTTCGACATTTTGGGTGCTCAAAAACATCTTTGTATCACGGGCGGTGTGCGAACTTGCATTGTCATGGTGCAGTATCATACGACGTCTTGAGTTGTTTTTTCGAAACTCTGTGATGACTTGTGGCAAACAAACAGTGGTATACCAGTCAGCGTTAACCGTCTTGCGATCTTCTAGTACAATAGTGGCGACGTGACCACCCTTTGCCACAAACGAGGCAACCATTTTTTTTGAAGTGCTCCGTGAGCGTATGACTTTGGTCGGTTTTGGCTCATCTTGGAAGAACCAGACAGTCGACTGCAGCTTGGAATCTGGATCGTAAACATATATCCAAGACTCGTCACCATTAATCATATCATAAACGTGTTTTGACTCTCCTCGGTTGAATCGCTGCAGAGTTTTGCGACACCATCTAACACGGGCTACTTTTTGGTCGTCGCTAAGTAAATGTGGTATCCAACGAGAGATCTACTTTCTTACGCCGAGTTCTTCGTGCAGAATTTTTTGGATATTAGTCCCTGAAATGCCAACGGCTGCCTCTATTTCACGTGATTTCACGGTATGTCACATGACGATCTTCGACGATTAGCTGCCGCACGGCGTCGATATTCTCTTGCGTCATGGCGGTTTTTGGACGACCTTCACGTGGCTTGTCACTGAAGCTAGAGTGCCCACGTTGAAATTAATAATAATAATAATAACTTTATTGATACTAAAAACCGTCGTTACAATAAGTAGTACATGTAGGTAGCAAAAACAATTGATTGTAAAAAGGTGTCTGGAATGGTGGCAACCCTGCCTCCTAAACTAGGGGAAACCTGTGCCTTAGGAGACAGTGTTCTACTGTTACTTCGTGCTCAAATAGTCCTTTTCATCGCACCTTGATTGTAGTGAACCTAATTAAATACATGAACGGTTTGATAAGAGAGAAAAAAAAATAAAAAAAAATAATAATAATGATGATAATAATACTTAACAAAAATAGGGAACAAAAGAAAAATTCAATGAGGAATATGAAAATATGGTTACCATGACTGCGTGTGTAAGTATAATGTGAGTGAGGGTGAGTGCACGTGTTTATGTGTGTGTGTGTGTTTATGTGAGGGTGTGTTACGAGTATGTGTGTGACGGTGTGGGTGTGTGTAAGAGTTGTGTGTGTTTGTTAAACAACTACTAACATTCACAATATTATGCTTGAGCGGGATGATTAATTTCGCAAGACAAATAATTTGGTTTAAGCCTGTTTGAGTACAAACGTAATGGAGTGTGATTGCTGCATTCAACCGCGAGACTAGCGAGGAAAGATGAGTAGCTCTTCTGTTTTAGTATAATCTAAGTCATGCAGCCAATTTTTTTATTTTGTTTTTGCCTCATATCTACTTGACTTATTTAATTGAACTTTAGTGCTGATCTTTCTATAGATAAGAGAACTTACAACATACAGTTGACGACTAGCGAAGGACGTTTTGTGGGGTATTGAAGGGCATGATGTGATAAATGACCGCTTGTTAGGATCAGGGGGTCATTGGGATCTGGCTGTGTTTCCAGAGGGTGGCTCGAAGCACAAAGAGCTTTCGTACAGTAAGTACCTTGCAGTCCGCATATAATTGGGTTGTGGGGAACCTAAACGGCTTGCCAAGCATCACCTTAAGAACAGCCCTCTGTGCCCGCTCCAAACCCAACAGCTTAGTTTAGCCGATGCCACCCCACAGCGGGATGCAGTAACCAATAACGGACTCGCAAAGCGTACTAGGTACACCATCTTCAGTGTTATTGAATCCGCACACTGTCTTAGCGACTTAAAGATGTAGATTAGCTTCCTAACTCTCGAAACCAAACTAT